>QLSS01000065.1:685194-711577 GCA_024372645.1 Trichomalopsis sarcophagae
CTCTCTCTCTCTCTCTCTCTCTCTCTCTCTCTCTCTCTCTCTCTCTCGCTCGCTCGCGCAGCTCAATCGAATGATTGGAATAGCTGAGTAATAAGTTGATCCCTCGTAGTGGGCCGTGATAAATTTGCCCAAAGTTCGATACAATCGCGCATAGCATCCTCCGCAGAAGCGATCCGCACATATACGTACAGTGCTATGCAGGAAAGCTTCGCGGAATCCGATTCCATTACCGAGCCATTACTGAGCAGAGCAGCGCCTTACCACAGCGTGACAGCGCATCTCTCGTCGTCGCGCGCCGCGTATATAGGTATGCGCGAAACAATGCATCTCCTCCGCGTTAAAGTGCCTCGGCTGTTGGAGCCTCGGAAAAGATGCGAGAGCATGAAATCCCGACCGATTCACTCGATAGTGTCAGCGCTGCGAGGAAAGCATTTCTCTCTCTCCGCTCTTCCATTATAGGTCAATGTAATTGAATGGATTATTGTTTGCTTTCATCCACGATTGAATTATGCGTCGATCTCAAATTAGGAGGCGAAATTTTTATAGATTACGTTCGCGTCCATCATTATACGGTATACGCGGTGGAGGAAAGTTAGTGTGCTGGGTCGCCGATAAGTATTTATAGTATGGGTACACACACATCACATACATAACGCTGCACGTTTGTCGGCTCTAATTAAAGGCCCATCGATTACACACACGCATGCTTCTCTGCTTTTACTTTCGTGTGTGGTAGTTAGCGCTATTACTACTTATAGCAATAAGAATAATCGTCGATTGTTTACACGGTGCACAGGACGATTATGACGTTTAATTTTCTGCTCCGATGCACCGCAGTTGTATACACAGACAGGAGATTTAAATTTGCTTTTCCGTCTTTTTTGTCGCGGCGTCGTTTGGTTTTTTCTGACGATCACGGCCCAATTAAAGCTCCGTTTTGCTAAAGTTCGATTCCGCGATGCGGCGTTATGCAATAACAGAATGCACTAGCTGTGTATAGAGATTCGCCGTGTGCTTAATCGGGTAATATTTCATATGATTTCGATGCAGCGAGATTATATAAAATTACATACTTTATATTTCAAGGAGAGAGAGAGAGAGAGAGAGAGCATCGCGCTGTGTGCACAGGATGATATTCCAGAAATTGATGATGCCCATAAGCGCGGCGTATAATGATTTCGCGGCTTATTACACAGACAAGTTCACGAGCTGTTATTGCGCACACATGCGAACTATTATGATAAATCATGTTTTCCAAATCATTGGCAAATCTCTGGGCCCATGCAAGTGTATAACTGCACTATATAGCTACACGGTTTAAAAACTGTACACAAGAGCCGCGCGCGACTTCGTTCCATCGTTCATCCGATTAAAAAGCGGTAAGTGTACGAGCCCCTCGTCACCTCCGGCGTTTCGCGCGCGAGGCGGCCGGACAAGAGGATCGATCTTCCGGAGTCACGTCCGTAAAATAAAAGTACGCCGCAGAGAAAGATAGAGAGACAATCCGGAAAGTTGCCGCCGGGTTCGGAAAGTTGAAGCCGATGAAAAGTTGCAGGCTCTCGCAAATGGAGGAGCCGTATAGCGGCGAAGTGTTTAAGCAGAGGGGCTGAGGAGAGGACACTCCGCTGGCCTCAATATCGATAGCTTATAGAGTCGAAAAGGGAGGACTGACGTTTGTAGCGACTTTTTAAACTTCCTCGTGATGTAGATGCAAAGTTCGCGCCTGAACTCTTCGATGCGCGCTGTGCTTTTTGCGCTTACGATTGTAAAAAAAAAGGCGCAGAAGTAGCAGCAAAATCTCGACGTGAAAAGTTGGTCAAGTGGAAAGCAAAGAGATCGAAACAAAAGGATTAGCCCCGAAAAGGATCGCGCTTGCTCAACAGCGAGATCCACAAAGGATCGAGCAGCATGGCAGAGAGAGAGAGAGAGAGAGAGAGAGAGAGAGAGAGAGAGAGAGACTCGTCGCTGCTAACTCTCGTGTAATGGTCGCGTGCGCGCGAGATTTGCTTAACGCGCTTGCACGTCGCAGGCAGCTCGAGGAAGTTCTCAAGGTGTACGTGTCGTACATCCGCGCGCGCATAAACTTTGTTTACTCGCTTTGACCGACCAGCCCGTGAACTTTGTAATTAGTCGCGGCGATTAAAATTTCAAGAGGGACGGCTCGAATTGCGTGATTTACTCGTAATTAAACCTGTAATTAGACTTGGATGCTTGTTATTTTTTTCCTTAACTTCTCTCTCTTATTTATTTTTTTTTTTTTCGAGATTGTACAGTAGAGTGCACAGCTCGATTTCATTATCTCCGCGATTGTTCTGGAAATTGGGAAAGATGCGTGGTCGTCGCCATCGTCGTTGTGAAAATATACGCTATGATGACGAATTGCCCAAAACGCCGCAGCTGTCCTAATTCAATTACGCGATGGAGTCGGTGAAAAGTGTGATACACGGCTTCGCCTGTCGCAACATTGTAAATCGAGAGATGCAACCATTCTAATTACCCCGCGAGCGAACATCAAAAATCCACCCCAGCGCATTTCACACGCTCGACGCCGAAAGACTCGTAAAGCTCGCGAAACGTTATAGTGCGGGCACCTATTAATCCGATGTGCACATCGCCTCGCGCGCGGAGTCCCTGAAACGCGTGCGCGCGTCTCGTAATAAAATCATCGTTAAAACGAGCTGCGTTAAATTTAATATCGCGCGTATCGCGGCACACAAAAGCTCGCGCGACAAACAGAGAGAGAGAGAGAGATGAGTTTGCGAAAACCGCAGATTTAATAAACCTCGCACACGCTCCAATTAAACGTGCGCACAATTAACATAGCATGTTTTCCGCGGAAATCCAATCTCCCCGCGCGCGAGCGAGCGACAAGACAATATACACGCTGTGCACTAAACACAGCGCATCAGGTGTGAGAAGGAAACAATGTGTATCGCGCGAATAATTGCGAGCAATTTGCCGAGGCAGCTCCTTTGAAGGGATTGCGATATAAGCGCGAAGCTTTAGTTGTGTATTATTAGCTGTACGCAACAATTGGCCAGAGAAATGCGCTAATAGTTTTCATTTCGCGAGAGCTGACTCACCGAGCTTCATTTGAAATGTCACTTGTCGTCGTCATCGTCGTGAATTACTACGTTCCTCGCGAATTCGCAATTCCTATTAGTTTGATGGGTACCGTTCTTAATTTTTTTTTTTTTTTTTTAGACGATGAGCGTTTTAATGTGGATGAGCCGAAGTTGCCTAATTTTTGGGCGCGCAGTGCAGCGGGAGAGGCTCTGGAATCCAGATAAATACGTGAATTATCGAGAGAGGCAAAAATTGGAGCTGTGTGATGAACGGCTGGAATTATTTTCTGCGCAATTTTACGTCCTTATTTTACAATCGTAATAAATTTTGATTAAAATTTTGCATCTTTTTATTTCATCATTTCACTGCGCTTGCAACGCTCTCCACTCCCGAGATTGTTTTTAACGTAGTGCCTCGTAAATGTAATTTATTTTAATCTACGTTCACGTGTGCAAATCCACGGTCAAGTACCTATATAAAAGTTGAAAATTCATTTTCGAAGGCACGTATACCTATACCAGTCCAATTCATTCTGATTCCTTGAATCATCCGATCGGTGAAAAAGCTGCACGCGCGCACGCCTGGCCATCGCTTATTAATGAAAACCAGGCATTGTCCAACGGCATGCATTCAATAACAAAAAGGAGCACAATTGAAAAATGCATATTACTAGAATCGAAGTATCGGCCGTTTTCCTCTTTTTAAAATTCTCATTGAAACTTTTGATCTAAGCGATTTTTCATAGTCCATCATCAGTGCTTTGATTTTAAAAAATTCACACATTTTGCGTAATAAATTTTGGCGTCTGAAATAATATGCTTTAGTTTCGGATTACCAGGCGCATACCTGTATACATAATAGCAATAACATAAGCTACTAAAACAATGTTTTCATAAAAGCCATAATCCCAGCAATAACTTTATATGTACACATCCATTCTTTTGTCACCAAGCCATCTTATCCGTGCAACGAAAAAAATGAATGACCACTTTCCAGGAATTTTTCTCTTCCAATTCATAATAAATGTACATTTTTCTCGAGCGTTCACTGGCATATTTTATAAATATAATAAAAATCTGCAAATTCACAGCCAAACTCAGTACCTAAGCCGAGAGCTTTAAAAGCTTTAATTTAAAAATGATTGATCGGATCAGAAGTTTTACGGACCGAAGAATTTTAAAAAGAGAGAAATATAACGAGTGGTTATCGTAAAAAGTCGAAATATTTATAATTTTTTGCTGTTGTCAAGCGTAGATAACTTTTTACTTGAGCAACCTTTTGAATGCACCATCAGATGCTAAATTAAAGCTCTTTCTTTTCCGATACTCAGATAGTTTTCGTTAATTTTTCTCATGTTGGATTTCTTTAAGAAAATTTGCTGTCCGGCAAAAGAATTTGGCATTAGATGATTCATAGATCTGAAAAAAATCGGTCTGGAAAGTTTGACCCCAAAAATAAAATCGAGCTGTTCCCACTCGACCGTAGATTTACACTTATGCATGAAAAGTGAAAACTTTTTCAAGCATACGCGAGCGCACGACATTTTCCTCTTTGCGCAATAATCGTAAAAAAATATCTTCGCCTTTAAGCGGCTGAAACGCGACACAAAGAAACTCGTTTTCCTATATCAACAATGGCGCGCTCGACCTCGCAGTATAAAGAAGATTCAAATTTCACGACGCAGAGCGCACTTCCTTCTCGAATTACTCGATCATTTATTCGAAAATGCATGGTAAAATTAGAAAACCTATAGTACTGCTCTTTAGAAAGCCCGTACACTTTTCCTCCTACGGTATCTCGGCGACCCGCATGAGCGAAAACTACTTTATATAACAGCTGCGTAAAGTGCGAAAAAATGCTCGAATGCGAAGAATCGACGGTCAAGCGAAACGCACATCCTCGGCGCGCTGCTCGTAAAAGCGCATTAACGCAGGGAAGATTGCGGCTTCTCGGCAAGAGAGCACATAACGATTAGGTTGGATCGCGTCGGCGGGCGGTGTGGCGGCTTTTCGTTTCGATGTCAGAATAGCCGCGAAGCCGTTAACGGTTTATTATCGATGCGTTAATAGGTGTCGAGTCGGTTATTTAGTGAGCGAATATTGCTGAAGCGCAAATCGTTGAACATTTCGTTTTACGATCGTTTAGCGCTAGTTCACGGTGCTTCATGTAATCCGACTCTTTCAATTAAAATAACGATCGACATGAATAGAATTCGCTAACAAAGTCGATGATAGTACAAGGCAGTTTTGTCGTAGGTAGCACACCTCCATTTATGCATTTTTCGCGTGATAATTTCGATAAGGTTTATAGAAAAAGTGTTCTAAAAAACCAGCTATTTTCGCTGACCAGAGACTTACGGCCGTACAATCTCATCAGTACAACCGAGGGTGTAGCTTTATGACTACTCCCAATTCGCACAAGAGAAAACTCATGTAAGTTCAAGTGTCGCGTACTCGTACGCTCAGGCGCCGACTCGAAGGGCTAGATGTGCTTTTGTTTCGAGCTGAAACATAATCTAATAACACCTCCAGACTCTTTTCGACATTGAATCGATGGCATTGTGCTCAAAGAAAGTCCAGCGAGTGTTATATATTGTCCGTTGTGCACCACGCTCGATGCCAATCTCTCGATCAGGAGACAAAGGTAATTGACGCGTCGTCCGCCCGGGCGTATGTGTGTATGTAAATGAGCCAGATACGCAGCGCAGACGTAACACGGTAGAAAGGAGCAAAGTGGATTTTCACAATAATTATTGGGTGTGGTGGTTGCGGACCGAGAGTTATCTCCTCGGGAAAATCGATGCGTTCGGTTATTTAATTACGAAAAAGTCGGAGTTACAAAAGGCCCCGCGCCCGTGCGTGTCCGGATTAAATCGCGGTGTAGATAAAATTGATCGGGAATCGCCTTGTGTTGCACTGCCGAATCCCTTCGAAGGGCGATCGATCAGCTTTGTAAAGGACACCCTAGGAAACATCACATTATTTTCGAATGTCCGGGATTCACGGCGCGTTACATAAACGGCGATAAATCCAAAATACCGATTGTTACGAATTCCTCACCTCGGAGCGTCTTAAGCGCTATTATGATAGCCGAAAAACGAGAATACAAGCCAACGGAAAACAATTAAAATGTCGAAAGCTTTATTTGTCGCGCGGCGGCGGCTAATCGCGATATAATATCATTTACGTAAAGGCGCCGCTGCACACACGTAACAAAGGAGCACTCTAAAAGACGCTCCTGAAAAAAAGCGAATCTTCTCCTCGCAAAGGAAGGCCCTTTATGTAATACAATATAATCTTTTTTTCACCCATTTCACTCGCTCGCGCGACTCGCAATAATTAAATGATGTGTGTTTGTAATATAATAATCGGCGCGTGTATCAAGATAGAAAGTATCGGAGCGTTTCCGAAACTCGTGCGCTGCATCTGTAATTGATCATAATCTCCGGCTTTTACCGAGACGCTGCATTCCTCGCGCATTGTCGCGGCGGCGAGGCTTTCCCAGTGTGTCGTGCACGGGGGAAGGACAATGAGTGTAAGGAGACTTTTTTGAGCCTTCCGTGCGCCGCGCAATTAAGCGATTAATGCCTCGCCGAAGGCCTCTAAGCGCTCTTGACGCGCCGCGTGTTTTTCTTTTTCCACATTACGCCGGCGAAGGCTCCGATCGGCTTTCCGTTTTGCGCGAATCAGGATCGATTACGGGTAATTGGAAATTAATTAGATTTCGTTAATAGGCCAAGCGCGCGATGAGGGTAATTACGGGAAAATTTCACTCATCTTCGCATAAATATCCATCGGGTGTACACGGATCGTCCGCGAGAAAGTCTGGAATAGGCATAGACGAAAAATTTTCTCTCGAATAAAATCTTGCGAAACGTGATGCGATACCTGCGTCCCTCGGCCCGAAAAAATCGCACTTTTCAGTTCTCACAAGCTTGCGAAAGGGTCGTCGTCGTCGTCGTCGTCATTTTTGTTACACGCAGCTGCGCCCATCAGCGATGCCGAAATACTTGTCACATAACCGAAAACAAAGCAGAAAATCGGCCGGGAGAATCGGTACGGGACGGAGACAAAAAAAAATGATGCGGCTCGAAACCGCGAAGACCTCAGAGATCGCTGGCGCATTCCAACGCGCGAGACGAACAATCGGTTTCGCTCTCGTAGGAAAACAGGTCTTCGAACGGCTGTTGTACCGCCGGCGATGTGATGCAAGATTTACGGATGCTTCGCCGCAGTGAGGTATCATTAGCTTGCAGAGCTTTTCGAGTAGTTTGTAGCAATCGAATTTTCGTTAAAGAAATGCAAAGGCGCAAGGAACGTCTCCAAATCCCATAACTCAATATACAAATTGAGTATCACAAAGAGCGCGCGAACAATAAGTACGTCGAGCGTTGAATGTGATTATTATCAGCGTCGACTTTCGGTTCGAGGCTCGAAAAAATAGAAGTTCGAGAAACGCGGATCGCGTTGGCGAGAGGAGAAAGCATCGGCACATCTTCCGCTTGGCGCCTCTCATTGTGCGCCGCCTCGAGGATCGGGCGCGAGTGGCTTATTAATTTTCAACGAGTTCTCTCTCTCTCTCTCCCTTCCTATGAAGGAGCTCCACGGAAAAATCGATTTGCCAGGCGCTGATGAATCGAGACATGATGTTTTGCAGCTCGTTTTTGGTCGGTGGAAGAAAGTTGAGAGACGCCGGCGGATTGAATTAGATTTTTTGCGCGCGAGCTATAGATGATTGTTTGTTCGCGAGAGGTATTTGTTTTCTATGCGATTACGTGCGGGAAGTTGATAATGCTGTTGTCAGGCGTATTCCTCGTGCGTTTTTCTCTGAATTATTGGAAAATCAAATTGAATTATCAGGCTATTCAGGAAACATGCTCGTGCGATTTCAAAATCGATGCGATGTTAAACAATAGCGCCAAAATTAATAACCTTCGATCTAAGCGACTTTCTATACCTCTGACATTGGTATTACAACTTGCAATCCTGTAGTCCCATAACAGTCGTGAAAAATCGGCACGTCACCGCTATGAATTATCTCAGGTCCACACATCGCACGCATCCATCCCAGAACAATGGGGCGTAATTACTCTCTAAGAGTTTCTGTTATTGATATTAATTTCTATATTCATCGATCTCGAAGGACAGAGTGCGCGTAGGCGGCACATAACACTGATGGCTTTCATATTTCCCCCATAATCATCGGGCACAGATGCGAATCAACTTTCGTACCTATTGAACGCACGCGCAGAGGACGTTCGAAGGCGAGAGGCTTCAAAAAGTTGAAATCCGCCGCGCGAACTTCGCGCCGGTGTAACCTATAGAAACCGCGTCGATCAACAAGCAGTCCGCTGTTTCGCCGCAACAAAACAGCCTCAGTTTCGGCAAAGCAGGGATGAGGAGAGAGGCGCGTCGAGTCGTCTAAATTTTTTTTCACGCTCATCGCTTTGGACAAGGAAAATTCACGGGAGCGACGCGCACGCAAGCCTGCAAGTAAACGCGGTCTCGTCGGCGAAATACTCCTCAGCTTTCCGGACTCGAACCATGTGAGAGAGAAAGAGAGAGAGCATCGACGCAGAGGAGGAGAATCAGCTTCGGACGCACTACGGATCGACGTCTAAATTCGCCGTGAGGACGGAAGGAGAGGACGAGGGCTCTGCTGACGCGAGGCTCATATTTTGAAATTTTAAGCTACTTTTTCGTGAGTTTTTCATCTCAGTGCGGAAGTTAGCTTACGAGAAACGAAACGTGATAACCCCTAGTATAACCTCGATTCACCGAGCGCGTCTCTCTTCTCGCGCTTTATTCAGCACCGAAAACTAACCCCGATCCAAAAATCTCACAGTTAACCGCGAGCTCGTCCGATTCACCGAACGAGCCTCTCTTCTCGCGCTTTTTCCAGCACCGAAAACTAACCTCAATCCAAAAATCTTACAGCTAACCGCGAGCTCGTCCGGGGAAGATGGCCTGCAAGAGAAAGAGGCGCAGCAGCAAGCCGCAGGTGAACGGCTTCATCCTGTTCTTCATGAAGATGCTGCGCAAGAACCCGCGGGCCTGCGTCACGCGGGTGGCCAAGCAGGCGGGCAAGTGCTGGCGTCAAATGTCGCGGAAGGAGCGCTGCAGGTACATGATGAGGGCCAGGAGGCGCCGTTAACGCCGATCGTCTGCCTCCAGAGTTGGGTGAGTGTTTGCACAGCTACGGTTAGCGCCGAGACTTGCGCTGAGTATTAGGACGAACAATCACGAGCCGAGTTTTTCGTTGCAGCCATTGCCGATGTCCTCGCCCCGTGTCCTGGATACTCAGAAAATTGAGCAAGTTTACCGACCACGTACCTAGTCACGTCTTCCGCTTTTTTATCTATCTCCAACGTATAATAACGTCGATTATGTACACGTCTTTTGGAATATATAAATATACAATCGTTTTGGATATTTACAAGCAAATACGGACCTGTCTAATCGCTTATTTCCTTCGCCTAATGGCTGAAGTTAAATACTTACGAATCATAACCAAAACGGAGATTAATATAGACGCAGCTCTCGCGGAAAAGTGTGTCAGAAGCATCGACCACACAGAAGACGTCGTAGGTGGGCAGCTTTTGAAGGCGACGTCGTCAAGTGTGAAGGAAAAAATGAAGCCTTATACTGCATTGTGTGTCGGCGATGATGATTTCTAGTTGAGAACAAAATAACAACACGCGCCTCGGAAACAGATGCATCATTAAGCTGACGTATCGGGAAGCTACATCTCGGGGGCTTGTCTTCTTCTTCTTCTTCTTCTTTTTGTTCTCGCGAGCCATGTCCTTGAGCGCGTTGGGATCGTTGTATGTGCCGCGGTAATTCGACGATTTCGATTCAAACGTGTTTTTAGCAACAAAATAAGTGCATAGAGCCGCACTCGTTTTACGACTCCCATTGAAGGAAAAAAAGGAGTTTCAAAATCACGCTCGCACCTCCGACCTTCGCTCCGCCGATGCAGCCGAAAAACGATCGATACGATCTACACGAGTCTCTTCGTAGAGAGGTATCCAGGCCAATGGTACAAGGCACACACATAACATTCCTCGCCAAAAAAACCGCGAGATCCCAGCGATTTCACCGGCAACACGGAATCTCCCGGCGTAGATGCATCATCGTCGACATGTCGCCGCGTGTGTGTAATTTCGTAAATGTCTCCTCGTGCATAGATTGTAGAGAGAGCCCGAGGGGAAAAATGTCGGTCATTACGTACACCTATATACAAGCAGACGAGATGAGATCGATCGAGTGGGATCTTCTCTTGGCAAGAGAGTCTCGAGGTTTATAATCGATATTAACGACTGATTACGACGGAGGAGAGTTATACCGTTCTATTGTCTCCCGGGCTGTGTGTACGCGTGTGTGTGTGTGTGTGTGTGTGTGTGTGTGATGCTCCAAGGAAAAAGTTCATCGCGCTCTCATCAATTTATCTGTCGTGTCTGTTTGCTCGGCCGTTTACTTTTTACTGGCTTTGTGTGAGTAGTTTTTGAAAATTACGGGTACTTATACGCGGTACCGACTTGTTTCTCTCGTGCTCGTCGTTCCACGAACGTATGCTCTTTTACGGAAACACACGGCGCAACCATTAGGTAATCGCCTAGATTCACCGATTAATCTATGCAGTGATCAAAATCTTATACGAGTGCTACGCCGTCAGAATTGGAAAAGCGCTATTGACAAATAATTCGGATGGGCATTACTCAATCGCGCCAAACTGACGAGGATTCGAAGAGGACACAGAGACCAGCCGTCGATTCGCACGACAATAATCAGAAAGGATCGATCGATCTTCCCGCGCGCACAAAAGCTCATCATTCGATAATTTAACCCTTTTTATTTCTTTGTACAGGTCTGGAAACGATTATCGCTGATTTATAGGCAATCGACGGCAGCAGGACAACGACGACGAATCGGAGTTACCTCATCATCTTTCTCATCCTATAGGAGAATTCCGCGTCGACCTTTTCGCTCTGTGTCGATGCTCAAGGTTGTGCGCGCGAATTTGGCACAATTGGGTTAGGATGATTGTCGGACCAATGACGCGACGTCCGAGATTCTCAACGCTGAACCTCGGCGAATTCATACTTCGAGCGTGCTCACCAATTTGTCTCTCGTTCGCTTGCCTAACTCTGTGTGCTCTTGATTAATCCCCCGGCATTAATAAGCATGGGTGCAGTGTAGTACACTCGTGCTGCGCACAATAAAACTCGAATTCGCTCTTCGCCTCGCGGCATTACGTGTCGTTTGTCAGATGAGAGCTGTACTCGCAAACACGCGCCTCCTCCATCCCTTGGGACTCTTTTCATTTTTCTTCAAGCGCGCAGTCTCGCGAATAATGCTCGATAATACACACAACGTGAGGAAAGGCGTACTCGTGTGCTGCGAGGATCCTTTGCCGGATTAGAAATTCATGAGCGACAGAGAGAGAGAGAGAGAGAGAGAGGATTCATTCTCTTTTATTATCCATCAGTCTGCCGGCTTTGTTTTCTTTTTCCGCGGATTCCGGAGGGGCTTATTGCTCCTTATCGACGCGATCGTTTGACGAATCTCGCCGAGTGGACTCGTGATTCGCGGATTCCTTCTGGCTGTTTGTCGTTGTTTTATAGTTCTGTCTACTGTACGGAATATCACTACGCGGCGCTTTGATTTCGCAAGCGGCTCTGGCTATGTCTACAAAGGGTTTCGTTTGTCATTCACAGGGAGACAACATATCCTAATACCCGGCGCGGAAGAAAAAATTGGAAATTTCATCCGAGGCCGTTTTCAAAGTTGAAATCGAGTAGATTGAATTTTAAAAATCCGGAATAGGAAATCTCCCGTCTCACGAACTTCGGATGAAAAGCAATCCTCGAGAGCAGCAATCACGAAAGAATTAATGAACAACGACCGCAAGTGCCAACTAAAAAATTTTCTATCTCTCTCTCTCTCTCTCTCTCTCTCTCTCTCTCTCTCTCTCTCTCTCTTTCTCTTTCTCGACTCGATAATTTCCCCGATTCCGAACTCGGGACCGGGCTCGCTCGTTCATTATCGCTCTCCGAGCTGCTCACCGCGCGACACCACTGCACAGCAGCGGAGCAGCGAGCGGCGGCGCGAAAAAAAGGGACGCCCGCGCACGAGCGCACTGCGCAGTGGCGTAAGCCGGTAATCGTTGGTTATTACAGGCCAGATTTACGATTGTGCAGCAGAGCCTGCACTGCCGCCGTCGCCGGGAAAATTAAAGATTTTCGCTTTACGACTTAATTGAATAAAGCTGCGCCGAGCAAGCGAGCGATGCGACGAATGTTTTTAGAGTCCCTCGTCCCTCGCTTTTTTGCGCCAGAAGACTTTTCCAAAGGAGCGCTCCGCGGCGGAGGGATGATTTATTGTATTTGCGAGAAAGTTCTGCTCTCGGGAGTTTCTCCGTTTTTACGAAATCTATATGAATCATGCCGGCGACTCGACTTCATCGATGAACTTTTGTTACGGCGACGTTCGTTACGCGAAAGATAAGATTCACGTTGCTCGCGCAACCGTCGTTGCCCAAAGTTCAATGCTAATTGTTTATGCAGCGTTTCCAGCGAAGAAGGGTGCAGGCAGAAAAAATCACGAGTTCGGACGAGTCATCATGGCGCCTCATTAACGAAATCAGCGGCAGCAGAGCAGAGCGTAAATTTCAATGGGAAAACCTCCCGACAGTTGCAGCACCGCGTAATCGTGACTCGAAGATGCGACTCTCTCGCTCTTTCGCGGCGATGAAGAAAAAGTTCAGCTATATCGACGCAGGTGAACGAAGCAAGCGCGAGTTATTATATTCGCTGAAAAGCATATATTTTAAGATTCTGCAATTTTCTCAGAGCGCGAGAGAGAGAGAGAGAGAGAGAGAGACGCTCGCATTTAGCTCTCGAGCAGAGATTGATGATAAAGTTTCGCGCCAAGCGGCGAGCGTTTCTTCATTCTTTTTTTCTAATAAATTGCTCTCCGGTGTTTTTCGCTTATTTCTTATTTTGCAGAATACCAGTGATTTGCGTCGTAAGTTCGTTTATCCAATAGCAATCTAAATGCATCAGTACTCTATTGAGTCAACGAGCTTTTACTGCACCGCCGATAAGAGAGTGTTACGAAGTGATCCTAGATATCAGTTCCGGGAAAGAACCAATTGTATATTATCTTTGCGCACCCTCCTCTCTTAAACAAGTGATGGGCTTCGTTGTGAAGCATTTAATTGAGGATCGGTCGCCTGGTACAAGAATTAAGGAACGCGAATCAGAAATACGGATTTTATTACAAAATCTACAAATGCTTCAAACTGTTGGCGCTAAGCAGGCAGCAAAATTTAAATGTTAATTATGACATGATAAGGAGTGCGCGAAGCGCAATTAAATTTCCTAGTATTGTAAAATATTGGTTAAATCAGGAATGTATATTTCATTTTGAGGTAAACTATATTGTATTATAAAATACACTACGTAATCAGTGCTCGACTCAAGGTTACAGTAAATGTGAAATGTATAAATTGTGAATATAATGAGTAGTGGTCTTGTCTTGGCTACTGCCGTTCTGGAACTGATGAGCGTCTGCGTCGGTCGGAATCTTCTTGCCTCGGTGCAATAAAAGTCAGGTCAGAAAAGGGACCCGGCATATACACGGAGAAAAATTTTTGATGAAAAATTACTATACTTTTCATCAATCGGGGGACAAACTTGATCTATGGGGGAATTTTAATATATTAACATCAATATTTATAATGTTTATATAATTTTATAACATGTAGCTTTAAAGAAACTGCTCTGCAGTATAGCAAAAATTATGAAAAACAAGTTACGATATACGCTCATATACGTTTTAACACGTAGTATAGTAAAATTTGTGGTAAGTTTTCAACAAAATTTATTTATAGTTTGAAAAATAATAAAGTACTAATAATTGAAATTTCTAAGTAATTTATTTATAACCTATCATAAAAATCAATAATTGTTAGCTTAATGTATATTGCATTTTATTTACAGATCGTATTCCTTAAATCTCGATATTCAATCATTCATATATTTGACGTTAGGGGGCATCTCGTAAAGTCTACTCGCAAGTGATGAAATTACTTTGCGATCGGTATATAAGAAAAATAAAAATCAATGTATTTAAATTGTTCTGCGATAGCGAAATTGCGTAATTAGGTCATTTGTTTGCGATATATGTACACATTAGGGTTTAATATAATTGTATCTGTATAAGCGTTTGAAAATGTGTGAAATGTAAGAAGTGCTTGCGTTGTGAGCAAAAAATCGAACAACGAAAATTCCTCTAGAACCAAACAAGAATGCTATGAACGCTAAAATAGATACTAAACTTTTGTGTTTTCATAAAATTAAAAAATTCTCAAGTTCCATAAAATTGATTACATAGTATAACAAAATTTAATGTGGAGTATAGTAAAATTTGATGACTCGAAATTTTACTATACTATGTATTAAGATTTATTATAATTCAAGTTTGTCTCCTCTTTAGTATGTAGTATAGTAATTTTTAATGGGAATTTTAACAGTATTTACTGATATATTTTTCTCCGTGTACCTGAGAGTACCGCCCACTGTGCTAGTGTACCGTGTGTATGTTGATGCATATTATCGATGTATCCAACATAAAATATATCCCATGATAGGGAAATTGAAAAACGCAACGTCGCTCTGTATATAAGAATGAATTCACGATCGGTTAAGCTCATATGTACTTCAGACGGAGTTTGAGAGTCACTATAATCGAAGCACGATATAGACTCTTGTTCCTGCTGGTTCTGCTTCTGGCGTACGTGGCGTCGTCTGAGTCAGCTGGTGAGCTTTACACGTTTCGTACTCAATCATATCACAAGTCAATTTGAATTTTCTCAACAATCAATTTAAAAAAAAAACTCTGTGTGCTTAGACTGCGAGAAACTCCATTGCATGCTGGCAGGACTGCCTCTTCAATCTGTACAGTTATGGAATGTGCGTAAACAACGAGTGCCAGTGCCGCGGCAAATTCATCGGTGGAAAATAGGAGAAAAAAACGAAACAATGTATTATCCAGCCTAAGCGTTGAATAAAGCACAAGAACAAGATACAACAGCTTGCGTTATTCTCAAACGATCCCCGTCGCTCTGCGCTACGGCAAAAGCAAACCAGAGCTCGTCCCGATCCATTATAATCAATCGAGAGCGATCGAGCATCGGAGTGCAAGCGACTCTCGCTCTCCCCCCGCGGAGAGTTTCAACACACGCCGGCACACCGAAGGGACGTTTAAATATCGATGTAATTGCAGGAAGAGGCACGCAAGAAGAGAGCGTACTTATGCCTATACTCGCGCTCTCTCGGGCTTCTCTTAATGCGCTCTCGGGCTCGGATAATTCAACGCGCGCGCGCGCGGACGAGCCGGAAGACGCGCGCGATGCACAATGCGACGCTGTGTTGCTTTTACTTTCCACGTCGGCCAAACGAAGGAGAAATAATCGAGCTCTCATCGATTTATTATGCGGTCTGCGCTCTGGATCCGCTTGATCTATGCTTCGGAAAAATGCACTTTTGTGGGCAATAATACGTAAACGAATCATAACAATATAAGTAAACGGAATAGAAGCCATGAATAATCAACGACAGTCGATTCGAGCCATAGCGAAGCCCGTCTCGGGTGTGCGCAGCAGTCGCGCGAACACGACTCAAAATCGCGAAGAATGCGATAGAATCGCGCGCGATGCACGTAACGCATTGTGTGCAGCTTGGGAGATAGGTTCGCAATATTCCGTATCTTCCATGAGTCTGTACAGCACTTGCTTTTATTTTTAATTTGTAGGTTCGCTTTGTTAGCTAGTCGTGATGCTACGTTGATACGCGATTTTTTATCGCGATCTCGCATGTGTGTAAAGTTCGATCTTTGCTTTTCAGGGGCTTCCTCATTCGATGGTCTCTGCTACTGGTGACGGCAACTTGTTTGACAAGTGCACTAGCTGTTGAATAGGTTTTGGAATCAAAAGTGGGACGTATGACAATGCGAACGTAGTTTTATTTTTGTCGAGCATTTTTCGCATTTTTTGCTTCCTCCTAGAGAAAGCTTTGTAATAGTAAGATTTTGAGTTTCGTCAAAACTTCTAGAAAATACTTTTTGGTGTGTTAGAAGTTCAAATCATGTCTTTTTAGAAAATGTCCGTATGGATGAGTGTGTGTGTATGTATACCGTAATATTTCTGGAACTACTCGATGAATATCAATAAAATTTGACATGCATGTATATTTTTGGATTCTGAATTCGGGAAAACATTTATTTTTTATTTTTCTAACTATTTTTTATTTTATGGACAATTTTTGATTTTTGAAAAACACTATTTTGCGTATTTTTCAATCATCCCATTGTTACAAACAATTCAGCTAATATGCATTTTAAAGAGTATAAAATTACCTACTTTTCCTCGTTTGGTCCTCGGGATCGACCACTTTGTTCGGCAGATAAAATGAAAAAGGTGATTTTTTTTTAAATTCATATCTCTGAAACTGAAAATCAAAATCTCACAAAAAAAATCATGTCAGTGGGTCACGTGTCAAACTATATCCCATTAAAAAATGAGTGAGGAAAAAATGAGTTTTTTTTGTGCCTCGATTAGGCTTTATTGCACTTGCACACAAATCCCGATGGTTCTTAAGATATCAAGGTTTCAATTTTTTTTTGAAAATTTTTTGATTCCTCATATCACTAAAACAATGCAGTCAAATTTTATTTGGTGATTAACCATAAAAAAACTTTTTGCTGCTAAAATTTTAAACGATTTCGTCAAGCGGTTCGCAAGTAAAGAACTAAAATGTTAAAACTGATTTTTCTTAAAACTTTTTCTTCCTCTTATAGGGGTTTCGTTGAACGCCGTTGAAATCCCTCCCTATTAATTTATGTCAAAATGATATATATATATATATATATATATATATATATATATATATATATATATATCAGTATGATGACGCAACATATTAATCACAAACATCGACATATTGTAAAATATTAATAATACAATTGAAATATAAATTAAACTTTTCTTTTGTAGTTGCCCTGTACTGAATTCCAACTTATTCAGATCCACAATATTTTGTATTACGTTTTAATTACTTCTTCATTTGAATAATATTTTATCTATTGGAACTATAAATTTAGTTGGAGGATGCTACGTGCCAATGAATTGGCAGAGGTTTCTTTTTTGCAATTGATTTACAATTCTTAACATATAATACGAGCGAAAGGTCTATCGGATTTTCGAAAGAAAGGGATGATTTCGATTTCTATAGAAATAAATATCTTTGTTTTTTAAATGCTTATCTTTATGAAAAAGTCTTAAAATTATAAATAATTATGAATCAATAGTCGTTATCAATGTAACGTACTCCATACGATCTGACAACATATTTCACCAGACTGTTATTTTCCAATAACTTATTTGCGCTACACAGCTGTCAGTGTTTTTGACGTATGACAAAGTCTCTGCGTCTAAAACTTCCCATCATCATTGATGGACAGTTCTTGATTTGTCGATCAGGAAAAGTTTTGCTCGAGAAAAAAGTGAAATCAACTAAATCTCAAACTTAACATGTAGTAACTCATCTTGAAATAGTGTTAAATGTGAAAATTCTACACGCGCGCGCAGAGTGCACGCAACTGTATATTGTTGTTATCGAACTCAAACTTCGCGATACAAAAACCGAGGGTCACTCCCCTAGCCCCAACAATGGAATCAGGGATATCGCGGATGTTGTTTATTTATGTTGTTAATCTAGTACTGACTGCTGTCAAGATCAGCCATGCTATTGATCGTTAAATAGTGTTTTGGAGTTTGTTAAAGAGCATTTTCTTTTCGTGTTACATGTGACCCATATAGGTATCTGCGTAAAAAAATAGCTTAAAAAAGAAGGCTTAAATATTTGTTTTTTAATCATCACCGATTATTGTTGATTGATTCATTGAGTTTTTTTCAACAGTACTTAAATATACAGTGTGGGTACATTTGAAATTTCCAAGTACAATAAAAACGCGGTAACCACAGTTGAAGCCGCTATTCAGTTCAGAATTCAAAGACACTTTTCGAACAAAGCAGCAAAGGAAAGTGAAAATCGTTTTCCGCGAATAACGACATTTCTCTGATCAGCAAACGTTCACACCTCTCCGGGGAGGCGTGAAAAATAGCGAGGAAAATTAAACAGCCGCTGCAAAGCTCGTGATGCAGTCTGGCTCACACCTCGTACAAACAGAGACGGAGAGACTCCACGTAAGCCGAATTCCCGGATAGATCGTTATCCAACGAAGCAAACAAGCAGCGAGCTGCAACTGAAAAAGTCAAAACGCTCGCTCACAGAACAGCAACAGCAGCAACAGCAGCAGCAGCAGCAGCAGCAGCAGCAGCAGAAGAGCAGCGGGTTACATGCGCTTCTCCGATCGCAGCTGCGATCCTTCACCCGCCTCCTCTCGCAGACGCGAACGACACTCTCGCGCGACTCTTTCCGCATGTCTGTATATTCGCTTACACCTACGTCGCTCGAGCTTGTTTATTAGGACTCTGTGCCGTGTAGTTCTGGACTTGGTGTCGTATGGCCCGTGTAGTAGTGTAATTTTTCGCTTCGGAGGCCTTCGACGTTACGGTACAGCTGCTGAGAAGGAGTAAAGTCTAGACGCGTCCACAGAAATTATAAGAGAAAAAATCCCAACGTCCATCTATTATCTCACGCGGCTACATAACAGCGCGCATACATACGTCAAGCAGATCATATGGTGTGCACAGCTCGAAGGAAGCGAGTCGAGCGTAGCACAGTGGATGACGAGGCTGCCGCTGTACTGCTCTCGATTTTTATCGTCCGCCAGAGCTTTGCGCAACGCGCGGCGCACGTGGTTCTCTCACTCCCTCTCATTCAAATGAGTACATAAGCGGCGGACTCTGCCGCGTGGAGGAAGAGAAAAAATTGCGCAAAACGCGCCCGCGCGAGAATATGCACGCAGCGCACAAGAGTAGACTGCGCGTGTGTAGGGACGACTACTCCGCCTCTCTATTCTACTATCGTATAATCCGATTGTTACGGAGGAATTCCTTCTCTCGCCGGCGCTGTTTCGACAGGTTTTTTTGTAACGCTCGTGGATGCTGGCGGTGCTAGTAGCGCTACCGTAATCGACGGATGATATATGCGAGGATCAAATCGGTGCGCAAACTGCGTGCGATACGATTTTATTTTCGCATATGGATTTCTTCTTCAAGCTTTATCTCGAACAATATAAATCATCCATTAAGCTCTGCGCCGCCGCACATTCGTCTGCTTTCGCTGAATATGCATAGACTCAGGCTTCTTCCTCTGAAACGATCCGCGTATACTTATACTCCTCTGTCGAGTCTGAAATTTAACGAGCCAGTCCAGCGCTAGATCGCAGTAATAGTCAGAAAATCATAATATCGAGCGGCCTCCGGAAGACGACCGCGAGAGAGCCAATTAAAATGTTTCCAAGGGGAAAATCGAGGCCGGGCAGATCATTAAGCGGCTATTTCGTGCATCTAATAATGTGCCGTGCGCTAGAGCCTCACCTGCGCGCATTATAATATCCTCGCCACGAGATTGGCCGGGGTAGTCGAGAGAGAAAAACGGAGCCGTTTTGCGGGAAAAACCGCATCTGCAGGGGAGAGAACAAAGGCGGGAACTGTAAAAAAGCGAGACTGGACGCGCCCGCAAAACGATGCCTCGTTAAGACGGAACCGCGAGAGAGAGAGAGAGAGAGAGAAAGAGAGAGAGAGAGAGAGAGACTGCGTGCGCGCATGCGACGCAGTGTAGGTATTGGATAAGAAGAAAATGGGATGGATACGATGGGATGTTTGTTTTGCGAGCGCGATTATGAGGCCAAAGTGAAAGCACCTTGGTGCCTGCTTGATTGAGCTGTTGGGCCACGTGGATAAGCACAGAGTTGGCAGACACGGTGTGATAAGATTTCGATCAGAGAGATTACGTATGCACGGCTTAGTGCTGACTGTTGGCTGTTTCTCAGATTCACTGTCCTAGATGGTTCAAATTTGTACTCATGCCTTGATTATTATTCAGAGCGAAAAACATATGAAATTCATTGTATATTTATATAATTTGCCAATAAGTTGAAAAATGAATATTCGAAGCGTTCTTGGCACATTTTTCAATTCTTGTGTATTTGGTTTGGTTATCGTAGAAGCTGAAACAGATATAGTTTTGGTTAATTCAAATACTTTAATTTTTGGAGATTTTGTATACAGATTTTCAGAACTGCTGATTGAAGATTTTCGGAAATAGTTTCGTATGCACGGCATTGTTTAAGTTTATCATTGGGATTTTGATAAAAGAGGCGAGTAATAGTGTCACACAAAATTCTTATGATCGCAAGACAATAAACAATTATCTGTGTCAAATTTGCTTTCTGCGTCAAAATGATAAACTTGTGTTTTTACGGATATTTGATTAGACGTTTATAAGAGGTACAATTGTACAATGTACAATTATATTGCGTCTATTTAAACAGCTGAAGCAATCGGGGCGCCTATATAATAGACACCCTATAAAAAGACGATAAGTATTATTATTTAATTAAAATTTTACAATGTTTAATAATTTTAATGTCGTCGACTGTAAATCAAAATCAAAATTTATTGATTAAGCCATAGTATTATAATAATTTATCTAATTTGTAAAATGCTCGTGATATGAGTCATATTACAAGCTATAAACTAAATACTCTATGTGTTATGTTCTATACTGCAAATTATGCAGCTTCAGTCGCGCATAGTCAGAAAGTTTTTAAAGAATTCTAAAATCATGCAAGATTATGTAAAATCATCTGACCAGTTGTGATACTGAACAACGATATGAAAATTGCCCTTACCGCATAGATTTGTAGGCAAATCACTCGATCGAGTCAAATTCTTTTTATTTTAGTTGATTATCAATTTTAAATAATTTGTTATTCTTGCTTTTGTATCTGTACGATATTTATTGCATTATTCCTGGAATAAACCAGATGATCATCTTGATAATTACATTTCATAAGATGCTTATTACAGAAATAAGATAAATATAAATTTAAATTTAAAATGGTTTTGTTAATTTAGTAACTTTCATTTGTAACATTCATTCATTAGAAGTTACATGCTGCAATACAAAGTCATAGAGAATTATACAGAATACATATACCGTGTAAAAACATTCAGTGCAATTGTTCACTATCGAGTAGTAATATCCAATAATGTAAACGTTTAATTAAAAAATGTGTCAGTTTATTTGGAAATTCCTGTGGTTTCATGAATATTCATAGGTATAATTATAAAATTTCCAAGAAAAACACTTGAATTTATCAATGACTAAATCTTTAATCTGCATTTTAATCATTTTCGGTAAAAAGTAACTGAGTGTTGAATCGCATTGTAGTTGGAAAAAACTGCAATCATATTATTGAACTTTAAAGTAGTCATTCTTTTACAGAGATATTTTTATAGTTTTGTCGTGCTTTTAAATGTCAATAATCGCCAACCTATATTGCGTATATGTAAATGCATTGTGCCTGGATAGGTATCATTTAGTGTATTGCTGTACCCATATATTCAAGGTAAAAAAAGTAAAATTTAGAAATTCTAGAAAAGTCATAAACGTCGTCTGGCTTTAGGTTAGGACTAATAATTTATTAATTCACTGCATACCTTCCTCTATTATGCTACTAAATATTGATCTGAACATATTTTATATAAATTATTTCTAAATTTGTTTAAATTTATTTGTTGCTATGTGGATATTATTAGATTACAAATACTTTTGCGTTAATTAATAAGTTTATGTTGTATTATTGAAAGGCAATATATAACTTATCAATATATTATATACATACAACAAATGTAAGAACAATAAAGATCGGAAGAAGTTCTTTGTTCAGCAGCGTTTTTTAGTTTTAAACCTATTCGTAGCTGTCTTTAAAATAGAGAAAAATAATTTTCATATTAGTTAAAAATTATTATAAATAATCAACTGCGGTTGGTAACAATTGTGCATGATATATATTAATGAGATACTCAAATGAAAAATTCGAAGAAATGTTGATAATAGGTGAAAAAATTTGACGCGCGCGTATAAAAAGATTTATTTCATACTTTACGTATTAGTTCGTTTTAGTTCAATGTGACACATTGGGCGTATTCCGAAACTCGAGCGCCCAGTGCAAAACCGTTCCGAAATACTTACATAAAGGTTGCGTGTATCTGAGAGAGACAGAAAATGCGGACGCCCGAGTTTCGGAACACGCTGATTATTAAATGCCTATCCTACTAAGACAATTTGTCAGTGCGCATCAGAAGCCATTGTCAAACAGTACGCGCGACCGTGCGTCGACTGTTTACATTTTCCTTATACTAAACTCCAGGTTAGTTGTACAAATTAATTGACCTAAGTCACAGTTGGTTGTAACCAATAAGACAAGGTCACAAAATAAAGAAAGTACACGTAAAAAAATGGTTAGTAACAGTAACAAATCGCTTGGCAAAATACGCACCAACTATTTTTTTGGTTGACCTAACCAATAACTTGATAAATGTTACCAAAAAAGTAGGTAACTTACCAATTATTTTATTATACTTACCAAGTACTTGGTAAGGTTAACCAAAAAAATAGTTGGTGCGTATTTTGACAAGCTGTTTGTTACCGTTACCAACCATTTTTTTCCGTGTACGAATTAATTATACGCGTTAGAGACAGAATGTATTATATTTATAAACCTTTGTTTTTCAGAAAATATACGACAGACGATCCTAAAATGCGATCGACTCTTTTCACGTGTGCAGTACTAGTCTGCTCCATATTGGTTACTCATGGTCACTATAAGCAATGGGCAGCGACAGTTGATTCGTTGATACACCTAACCGACATTGTAAAAGCCAACGATCGTCTTTACACTGTGACATTTTCAGGAGATGTAGTGACCATAACCTCAATTTCCGACAGTGAATCCAAGACGTGTGATCTCAACGTAATGCAGCCGAACGAAACCTTGAGTGACATAGATTTCGGGGTTTTCACGTTGGGCAATGGTAAGATAGTCGTGAGGGCGAGAGCATTGGACAAGAGCAAAGCGTATACAGGAAATAACACTCTTGGCCAGGATTTGTTCATCATAGTCGATCCGACAGACTGCTCGAGTCTTAAGACTTTCAGAGTGCAACAGCAAGAGCATCGAGTACTACTAGCCTCCATACCATATAAAAATACCTTTGATTTAATTTACCGAAGTCGTCCTACAGAGAATCTGCAAAAGGCTCCTCAACGATATAACGACCAGGGAGAGCAAGTTCAGTTGGATTCTTTTCTCTGTAACGAGCATGAAGTCTCGCCGAAGTTCAGAATTGCAACCATAAAGCCGTACGACTCATCAGCTGGTTACATTGCAATCAATGACACCAATTATCAGCTGGTACTCAAACAACTTGATTCGCGATTTGAAACAAAAATGGAGACACCCATAGATGAATTTGAAAGTCTGTCGACAGCTCATGGTAACATCACCTATTGTCAAATAACATCGGACGCTATTTCAGATACAAATAAGAACGAAAAACAGCAGCGCTGCCATTGTCATTTCCTCGATGCTAAACTGAATAAGAAGTCGACTTTTACGGTAGCCAAGAACAAACACGCTCGTCAGGCCGTTCTCTCTAATTTGCTTAACGGCGGAGCTATAGTCGCTGTGGCCTACAAAGATAAGCCTAATGTTAAGACTGGGAACGACGATCCAGATGTGAGACAATATTACCTGCAGCGCATCGATACCGATAGAAAAGCCCGAGAACCTGTCATGATCACGGAAAAGTCAATCTGGAACCACAAAATGAAATTGTTTGATATGGAAAACGGACAGATTTGCTTTTACATCGGCGGTGAAACGGTTCCTTTCAAGGGGCCTGGAACCCTTAAATATGGCGCGTGGATCTATTGCGTCAATGTCTCAGATTTGTAGATCTATATGCCAAGAGAAAAGCTGATATTCTTGATAATTAACTATGTACATTAAACGAACCTTGAAAAATTAGTTTTATTAATATTTTACCGAATTTTAACGACATTACAGAATGATTGTAAGAATGTGTATACGTGATTTTATTTTGTACGTTTAATTTTATATTATTGGAACCTATTGTAACGAGTAACATGCACGAATTTTGTATTCGAATTGTGAAATTATTGAATACATGGTACGGAAACAAAATTTCCACTGCTTTAAAAAAAAAGATTCTCTCATTTTGCATGAGCCACCCCGAATATGGAATACGAAGAAATGTGCAAAAGTATTCTGCTGCTCTCAGAAAAATTGTTTTTCGCGAAACCAGGTGAAGACAATCAACTGCATGCCCATTTTACAGCATTCGAAAGCCCTTCTCGTATATATTTCTAACCGAATGTTCGCACACAATACGCTTTGCAATAAAATTCATGAAAATCATTTCTACATATCAATAATTCTACTGTAATTTAATTCTCTAATTCAACGACGCGTTCGGCTACTCCATAAGATCTCAGCTGTTTCACAGCCATCAAATAACAATAATCATCAGCTATCATTGAAAACAAAGGAAATAAACAAAAACAATAATCCGGAATGGAATCGCGAACGCACGAGGCCTCGTAAAGTCCCGGCCGCCGATTTTCACATATACATTCTTCAAACGTCTCAATTACACAGTCGTAGAGAGCGTCTAATAAACACTCGGTCCGGCTCGTAAAATCCGCGTGTATACACGCGCGTATAGAACCGCGCGGGACTGGGACCTTTCGTCGGGCTCTTAGAATGGCCAGCGATACAGCTTGTTCTAAAGAAAGCGCGATACACAGACATAAACTCGTCGTTATCACGAAGGGGCAGCGCAATAACAATATCGCGCGCATAACGAGCGCAGCTCGTGCCGCGATCGTAACAATCGATTCCGAGCTGCTGCCGTCGCTGCTGCTCTTCCTTCGGGATCTCACTTTCTTTCTTTCTTTGCGGCCACGAAGGAGAGGTCGGGGAAATTTTCATGGCACCGCACCGCGAGAGAGCTTTGGGATTATTATGCTCGTGTGTGCGGTATACGATGGTTCCGTGCACAAGGGGAAACGGCACGGAATTCACGTGAGACTGGTAGGCATGAAATTTGATTGTTCTGGCCGCTATCTTTTATTTACGATGCTTCGCTACTGCTGTGGCTTTAGTCGCGCTGGATTATATTCAGCGTTTATGCAATTTTAATCGAACGTTTTACTCGACTACTGTTTCAGAAACACGTAGAAAACGGATGAGAGCCTTTCGAAATTTCGATTCCAGCTCGGCTTTTATAGAGCTGTAATAACTCTCAGATCGTATCTAAATTGTCCGAGCTATTAACCTCGGGATATGTGCGGGCACGCAAGCGTCACACTAATTCACTGAAGATGCATAATATGGGTATAATCTTCTTCGGCGAGATAAAGTCGCGCGATAACACTTGCTGAAGCTTTTATTCTCATCTCGATCGAAATTGGCGTCGACTCGACAGGACTTTCGAGCGTCGGCTTGTGTCAACGAAAATAAGTTTATCGGCTCATAAACTCGTGCCGTTCATTATCCGGCTCGTACATAGACCAGCGCTTCCGGCCTGATCCGCCATAGATCCAATCCAATTAGCCCAGAGTCACGTGCCACGGATCAGCCGTACATATACTGCGGGCTCCAAAAAAGCCCTTCTCGCGCAGATTTATCGTCTCGTGCATAGGTACACGTATACACAGGCGCGTCTGCTGTCGATTTACAGCCGCGCGAGAAGAAAAAATCGAGAGGCTTCGACGGCTCGTGTGTACATGTATTATGGGCGCCCAAGTACCTAAAGGGAAAAAAGAGCGCAGCCTTCGTGCATCTATAAATAATATCGCTCTCTCGGAGAAAGCAGCCGCTCGCTTTGGTAGTTCCGACAGTATGAGATGGCATCTTTGCCTGTAAACTCGCGCTGCCATTCTCCCAAGAGCCTGTATATTGTATTTATTGTGCAGCTAGAGAGGAAAAAGCCCGGGCACTTCCTGTTTTGGCGATGCGCGACTTCGTAAACAAGAGAATCTGTGTTTTGAATATGTAAAAACACTTGTGCACGCAAGGCTGTGCCGTAGTCTATCGACACGTGTAAGGCTGTCACCTTTGTACTTTTTACGCAATAAGCCTGTGTGCATATGTGGTCGAAAGTGCTACGCATATAGAAAGAGAGAGAGAGAGAGATACCTGATTTTCGATTCTCTCTCTCTCTCTCTCTCTCTCTCTCTCTCTCTCTCTCTCTCTCT
>QLSS01000065.1:711587-730272 GCA_024372645.1 Trichomalopsis sarcophagae
CTCTCTCTCTCTCTCTCTCTCTCTCTCTCTCTCTCTCTCTCTCTCTCGATTACTTCCCCCCATAGACATTGGGCGTTTCGAGAGGACGCAATCATTCGCTTTCCAAATTCCGCTTGCTACTACTGCAACATATTCCAAAGTCTTTAGTTTGCAAGCGATGAATCTATGGGTCTCCATCCCATGCAGTATCAGGTTAAAACCTTCTATCACTACATTTAAAGATGAGCTATTTGATTATTTACTAGAAATAAATATCACATAGCGTTTCATACTAACTTATATATTCTTGCTCTCCTAACGAGATTATTGTAATTCCTATTGCTTTAATCTTTGCGCTTATTTTACCGAATTGTCTATATATTTGCGAATTTGACAAACTCCATCTTTTACATTTATTTTATGCCTCACTTGTTAACTGTTATTGCATTTGTTATGCGATCACTATGATGATTATCATGCACCATAATTTTATATTTTTATAACTTACTATTAATTTTGTCTTATTTTTAAAATTTATTATTATACTCTACATATTGCTGTATATTTTTTCTTTGCACCCTGGGATACTTTTCCGACTAGTCTTGTCAGTAAATAAATAAGTTTTCAATCAATCAAATCTCTCTCCTTGGGTCTACTGTATGGCGTAGGTGTGCATTATTGATTTTACCGCTGCTTTTCCTGTCGAAAAATCGAGCTCTTATAATTTAGAGGTCACACGCACCTGACCAAGTTATTCACATGCGTTTGGGAATACAATATGCAAAAAATCTGTTAGCACCTCTAAACCCTATGCCAACAAAAAGTTATGCTCCAATTACTAATTACCGAAAAATAGCCAAAGATGGATTTTTCCACTTTGATATTGCAGAGGATAGCCAGGAATACTTAGGGTTTGTCACACCATGGGTACAGTAGATACCTTTGGTAGCACCGTTTAGATTCTACAACTCGTCAGAAATTTCCACCGATATAATCGCCGCGGTGTTTGCCGAGTTAATAAGAGAAAAAATAATGGTTTTATAAATGGACAACATTTTTATCAAAGTGTCAACCGCGGAAGAGGCACTGCAGTGCCTGGAGCGGGCGCTTAATGTAGCAGCGAAGCACGGTCCCCATTTTAACTGGAAAAAATGCCAACTGGTGCAGAGATGAGTAGAATTTCTCGGTTACATCGTCAAGAATGGCACTATTAGGCCATCGAAAAAATAGGAGAACGACGTGAAAAATTTTCCGCAACCGAAGACAGTGAAGCAGCTGCTGAGGTTCCTGGGGCTATGCAACAATTGCAAAGCCGCTCAATGACTTAACCAAGAAGAACGTAAAATTTATCTGGAGAGAACTGCAGGGCAAGCGTTCATCGCACTTAAGAGAGTGCTCGTTGGACCAGACGTGCTGCACTTGTTCAATAAGAACAAGGAGACAGAGCTCCACACGGACTCGTCGAAAGACGGTTACCGTGCAATCTTGCTCCAGAGATGTCAGGAGGACAAGCAGATGCACCCGGTCTACTTATTAAAAAAGTGAATATCGTCGCCCCTACGAATAGTACACGGAAAAAAACGGTTAGTAACAATAAAATTGATCTTTTCAATAAAATTCAATACTTTGTTGACCATACATCAGAAACCTAAATTAAGTGAAAAATATTCATTGAATAATGAAAAAACATAATTATAAGGTTAATAAACTTATTCAACTCTCTGATTAATTAAATTGAAAATTTGTAAGCAAGTGTCACAAAAGCAAAACTCCCAACGCATTATACAAACCTATAAGAATCAGGTATTAATGAACAGTCGATTAGAACTAGTTATAGAAGACGAGAGTAATTCTAACGATACACTAAATAATGCAAACCTAGATTGTAGTATTCCATTGACGGATTTTCTCAAAGACTATTCTTAGTGTTCTCAAACTACAGATAAAATAAAAGGTACGAACAACATAAATATAGCTAGTAAACCAAAGAAACAATAATTTTTAATATATATCATAATTTTTTAAATTATATTTTACAAAAACAAATCCAATGTCTACAATAGAAAATGTAAAAGAGAATGAAAGTGAAAATGAAAGCGATAATTTGATGTCATCGTCCCAGCATATTTTGTCAAACTGCCAGGAAAGTCTTTCGAGCATTCCACAAGATCAGCAGACTATGCAAAAGGCGCGAAAAGCAAGAAATACATTTCCACTGCCATTACTAAATGTTTCTACTTCTTCAATTAATAATAAAGAACAAATTTCAACACCTCTTTCATCAAGTGCACACTCGCCTACTCTTAAAAGTAATAATGTATCTGGTGCCTATTCGACCTCATCCGTGGAAAGACGATGCTTGCGACGAAGATTTGCACGTTTAAGAGAAGTTACTCCGTCAAATGCTGATCTAGATGATCTCCTACAATGTGATACCCCAAAATCAAAAACACTAATAAGGCCTTTCTCCCAGGTTTGAAAAACTCGATTTTCGCTCCACTTTTTTTGTAGGCGAAAAGCGCGTTTTTGATGTACGTGTTATGAAAAATTTTAAGTAAAGTTTTAGAGGTCAAGTAACGAACTGGGCAACAAAACTGAACGCGCGTAGCGCACTCGACTCTGCTAGTAATTGTAAAGATTAAAGTCTATGCCTGTCTTTGCCATTCTTGTTCTTACTCGCAGCCAACTTCGAGCCACTGTTTGAAATCGTATTTTTTCCGAATAAAAATTTTCTGAAAAAATCATTGCATTTATAGAATATGTTTGCAATTTACGAAATCTTTCTTGCCAGTAAATGAATATGTAAAATTTTGAAGATGCTAGGTTATTATCAAGTAGATTGAAATTCGATTACAATATTCCACTCATCCTGCTGCCGACAGACAGACACAGAGCAAGCTAAATAAAAGCTTATAAAAAGTAACCTTCGTTGTACCTTGGGTAATTTTTTACCTAGACGAACGAACATTATTCTTTTTCCGACATCAATGGGTAGCTATAAGAAGCAATTTAAAATAGGGTAAAAATCGTCAAAAATGGAAAAAAAACTACCTGAAAAATCAGAATCTTTATTTCTGTTGAATTTTTCCAGTTTCGACCAATTTTGCCCTATTTTAAATGCCTGTAAAGCCAGAATTTTCGCTTTTTTGACGAATTTTTTCATTTCTGACGATTTTATCCCTATTTTAAATTGCTCGCAAATTTGGATAGAGATGGTCATTTTCAACGATTTTTTTTAAATTCAAGATCTTGAGCTCAGTTGTTTATTAACACCGGAAAAATAAGGTTTGACCGACCATGTAATAAATTACCCAAGGCGCAATAAAGACTATTTTTTAGTAATTAGTAATTGGCCCGTAACTTTTTGTTGGCATATAGTTTGGAGGTGCTACCCACGTTTTTTACATATTGTATCTGCAAAGGCATGTAAACCAGCTGCCAATTCACTGGCACGTAGCTTCCTCCAACTGAATTTATAGGTCAAATGAATAAAATATTGTTTAGAGAAAGCAATAGTTTTAAGAAAAATAGGTTTTTTAATTTTATCTCTTCATTTAAATCCGCTCGACAAAATCGTTTAAAATTTTAGCAGAAAAAAGATTTTTTATAGCGAATCACCAAATAAGATTTTAAAGCAATGTTTTAAAGATATAAGAAATCAAAAAATTCTAAAAAATAATTGAAACCTTGATATCTTAAGAACCATAGGGGTTTAAATGCTGCGCAATAAACTTAGCCATAACACATAAAATAGCTACTTTTCCCTGAAATCTCAACTGCTATAAGGCTTTTTTGCGTCCGTAATCAAGGCATAAAAAACTCATTTTTTCGGTTTTCAATTTATTACTGAAAAATTAAGTAGTCAAATCCTCTCTTAAAAAAGTGATGGGCTTTGTTGTGAAGCATTTAATTGAGAATCGGTCGCCTGGTACAAGAATTAAGGAACGCGAATCAGATATACGTATTTTATTATATAGCCTACAAACGCTTCAAACAGTTGGCGCTAAGCAGGCAGCAAAATTTAAATGTTAATTATGACATGATAAGGAGTGCGCGAAGCGCACTTAAATTTCCTAGTCACTTAAAATTTTAATGGGATATAGTTTGACACGTGACCCATTGACATAATTTTTTTCGCGTGACTATGAATTTAAAAAAAAATCACCTTTTTCATTTAATCTGCCGAAACGAGGAAAAGTAGGTAATTTTATTCTCTTTCAAATGCAATATAGCTGAATTGTTTGTAACAATGAGATGATTGAAAAAAACGCAAAATAATGTTTTTCAAAAATCAAAAATGACTGAAAAAAAAAATAGTTGAGAAAATAAAGAATAATTGTTTTTCGAATTTCTAACACATTAAAAAGTATTTTCTAGAAGTTTTGACGAAACTAAAAATTTTACCATTACAAAGCTTCCTCTGCGAGGAAGCAAAACTTAGTCTGGTGCGCCTGGTTTTTTTAACGTAGTGTGGATTTGCAGATCACATATATTTAAACAATGAATTTTGCACACATAGAAATCTAAACTTTTGAAGAAAATCATGTCCCAGCTAATGGGCATCGATTTTTTTAGCATATCACACCACGCGTTTCACCTTTTGGATACAGTAAAACCATCAATTTGCACTCGAAATTTTACGAACCACTTAAAAATCGATTAATTACAATACTCACACCTAGCGGGATGACGTCAAAATTGATGTCTACCGGCCCCAAGAGCCAATAATTCATTTGGCTTCCGGCTGCGCGGTATCGATCATCCCGAATGACTGTTGTCCGCCACGAAGTAACAGTAGTAGCATTGTGAGTCTTAAAAAAAGCAAAATCATCTAAGGACCTCCCGGGCGCAAAACAAGGTTCGAAAGGTGCCTAAACACAAAGCGAAAGTCGCGCCTATATGTATACTTAAATCGGGGACACGATTGTTTTACGTAACTGTAAAACGCCGTGGAAAAGATGTTTAGCGATCATCAAACTGTTTTTCGGCTGACAGTTTCCCGAATCTCAATCATGCCGCTCGCTGCGCACAGCCGCCCGTCCTCGTCAAGCTCGAAGTTGAAAACTACCCGTAGTAAAATCGAGCTACTACGAGCCCCGCCACTTATTAACAAAAGGAGCATAGCAAAAATTCAATCAACGCGCGAGAAGTGTCAGCTGATGGAAAAGGGAACCGTATTGACAAATTCTGCGTACGTATACGCGCGTGCGAGAGAGGGTTATTGCGCAACGTTACGCGATATATTCCCGGCGGCTAATTACGAGAGGCTTCTTTCTCTCCTGAAGAAAGTAGTCATCGCCGCTGGATCGCACACACTACGCCATAGTAGACTCGAGAGTGTGTACTTTTTCATCAAGAGGGAAGACCGCGTTCGGCGAACTCGGATTTCGCCATGCTGTAATCGTCCCGATTTGTTTGTAGATGTGCGATCAAAAACGAATAAGCTCTGGGAACGTGTATGGTTGTAAAATTTTTGTATATTTTCACCTGACACAAAAGAGTAGTAATAATCACTCGCGTCAAGTAATACACTCGTGAGGATCCATTCAATTCAGCTCTTCTCGAGATGAAAGAAGAAAAAAAACGAAATATCATTTCACGCCGAGGAACACAAAAAGACAAAGAGCCCCTCAGTCACGAACGCCCCAATCATCGAATCGTTCTCCGCGCGTTTCCTCCTCTGCCAATGCATCTGCACATCCATCAGACTACTGTTACACTCCGATTTGCTTTCTCGCGATGAAGCCCGACATTATCGCGGAGGACCGATGAAAAAAGTCAAATCCGAAGGAGGATGCGGATATGCACAGCGACGGGAGGAGAGCTTTCGATAATACTCACCGCCGCATCGCAGCGGCGAAAGTTGCCGCGTCGAATTTTCGTGAAAGTCCATTCGGGTGAAGAGTCTTTCGGCTAGAGCAGCGATTACACGAAGTAGGGGCAATACTTAGCCGATCAGCGCTGATTCGAGAGCAGCGTAGCGCGGCCTAATTACACGTGCGCCGAGATCTGCATTCCTCTCGGTTACGTGATATTCGCGCTGCGCTTGTAATCGAGCAGCGAGTGATAACTGCCACGACGACTCCACTCTCTCGCGCGTGAAAAGAGCCCCATCGGAGGGGGCGTGACGTGAATCATATCCGCGAGAGGATGTAGTTACACGCTTCGGGTGAAAAGCCCGCGTCAACGGAAGGGAAATTTACGCGTATATGCATGGACGTCTCTGGACTGTTTACGAGGGCCATTAGACGCGGCACTTATGTGGGAATTTCGAGTTTTTCGGAGCCTTCAACGCGACCGCGAGCGAGAAGGCAAGGACGTGACGAATGCAGATTTTGGCGGACGATGAATTGATTGATGGCCGATGTGTTTATGTGCGCGGAGCCGTTTTCTCCTCCAGTGCCGCAGCAACTCAGGCGTGGCTGTCCGCATCGTGACATTGGTTTCGGCCCGCGTGCAACTATTATGATGCGTTTCTCCGAACAACTTTTTCTTCCTCTAAACGCCGTTCATTATACACTGGGTGATTTAGCTGCGACCGCGCGCACGTACCTATATTGGAGAGAATATATTTACGATATAAGATGAATTTATCTCAGCGCGCGGCGATGAGCCCATTGTCTCTCTCTCTCTCTCTCTCTCTCTCTCTCTCTCTCTCTCTCTCTCTCCGGGCAAAAGTTTCAAAAGCAGCACCTCAGCCTCGGTCCTTGTTAGCCGACAATTTGTTTGTCCTCACGTGCGCGCGGAGGAGAAAACAAAGCAAAGCAGCGGATAGAAAAGCAATAATTTTTCACGACACGCACACGCCGCGGAACAATTAAGCCGCTGCGATGACGGCGAGATAACGTGATAGCTCGCGTTGCACAATCGCGTGTACGCGTACACGCATTAATCCCATAAACGTCTGCGAATAATATCCAAAAGCAGACAAAGCGATGTCTATCAGCGGCCGCTCGTCGATTATAGACGAGGAGAAATTCGCGGAAAATTTACGCAACGCGCGAGCGCTGTCTCTTTGGGCATTTCTGCGGTAGCGGCGCGTGGGCGGGACACGAGAAAAGAAGCGCCGCTCGCTACCGCGTTTCTACCTCGTTCAACTCTTCTTCTCTTACACACAGCTCTATGAGATTCGAGCGGCGGCGGGACATGCACTATCGCTGCGGGATCGCGTTTTGCGCGGACGTTTTCACCCGAGAGAGCGAAGCTCATTGTGATATGTGTGTGTGTGTGTGTGTGTACGTATGTATATGCTTTTCAGGTTTTGGAAAAAGCGTGGGAGCGCAGCTCTCTGTTACACATCATGTGCGCGCGTGTTGATTTTTTAATTGGCTCCCCTGGCGCACCGCTTTCTAGGATATAGTATAGGATGTAGCGGGCCACTGATGTTTCGGGTTTTACGAGCTTGTCTGGCTGTCTTCGATCGACTGCTGCAACAACGGGACGAGAGGCCGTAACGCGCTGGGATTGATTTTACGCCACGTTGAAATTATATCACGCGCTTTGCGTCGTCGGGGCACGAGTACCTTCGTGGCCGATAAACAGTGGTATGGATCGTTGAGGCTCCACCCATCGCGATTATCCTGCGGAATAATCCCACAGCTTACGAACACACACGCGCGCGTCCACTTTCGAACGCGGAAAGGCCGCGAGGTCAGCTGCTCATCGCGCGGGAAAAACGAAAGCCCGCGCTCTGCGGCGAGCTCAATGAAAACGAGAGTTAACGCTGTGCGCGCGTCCTTTGCACCGACAAGCTCTATTACGAGCGATGGGAAGTATAAGGAAGGCTTTCTTGCCACGTGTTTACGGTTTTGCGCTGATTTACGGCTGGGAGGAGGGCCGCCGCGGCTGCGCGAAAAATTCGGGGAAAGCTCGAGAGGATTCGCGGCCGATCGGTGTATACTGGCACTGCGTGTCTCGCGCGATTCATCTCTCGAAAAATCCTGCAGCGCGTAATAGATTTCCCGGGTCACGAACGAGCATCGACGGCAGCGCATCACTCGGCGTCGAATCGGCCGAAGCAAAGAAGCTGCAGCTCTCGATGAGCGAAAAAGAGTCCGGCGACGGTCGTTAAAATCCCCGAGCGGGGCCATAAATCAGTCGGGGTTCCACAGACAGCCCCAGCCTACCCGGTGCACTATAGCTTGTACACAGCTCCGCCGGATAACTCGCCCACGCGCGCGCGTACACACGACAGACAGGAAAGTAAAAGGATCTAGGAAACGAAGGTATGTACCCCGGCGGCGCAAAAGTATCGGGAGGATGTGCTCGTGACTGCAGCGACAATGGGCCTCGCGCGGAGGAAGGCGTGGAGGAAGTGCGCTCTCGCATAAGGGTACACGGCGCTGCACACGTGGGCCTCGCGACTTACATCGTCCGGGCGCACGCGAGAGAAATCGCTGAGAGAGCTTTTTCCGCGCGGATATACGGCGACGGGACGTGCGATGGGATTGTGAATTTTCAATAATCTTATAGGGCTCAAGTCGTTACGTAAAATAAAATAACTCGAAAATTCCGAGGCATCGCCGTGAGAACCTCTCGATGGAGCCGTCCTCATCTCTCGCGACAGCTCCGATTTACACACACAGACAATCGAAGCCGATCACTGGACAGATCGCAACAATGGCGAACTGCGACTGTCACGTAATCCCTTCTCCGCGGAGCGCATCCTTCCGGCAGAGCGGCGCCTCGTGTATGTATGTATTATATGTACAGAGGAGAGACAATGGTCTGAATTAAAGCCGACTCCCACGCCGGCGTGTATGTGTGCGATACTTTCGCCCGAATTTTTCGGAAGGCCGCGATTTTCGACTAACGCGCGTGCGCTCGTCCCCTCGCTTTCCTCGTGTATAAACAACCATCCTCACAGTAACAACGACGACGATCGCAAAGTAAAAATAATCGACAGGCATCGCGGTGCACCGCAGAGCGCAAAATTGAAATCCGCGCGCGAGCGCGCAGCGAGGCGCTTAATCAAAGAGCGCGTAAATTCGCTTTTACCGGCGCGCGCTCGCGCTTCCTACTTCATTAGGCCCCGCAGACGCTCGTTTTCATTACACGCCGACGACTGTTGTGTCGCTGCTGCTGCTGCTGCTGCTGCTGCTGCATCTTCGCTTGTCGCCTTCTTCTCTCCGACGGCTATAGAGTAACCGAGGGCTGCAGAGCTATAGATGCCACGACGTTGCGTTCAATTAAATATTACAGCCTTCGGCGCGGATGTATACTTACTTTCCGGGTTATTGGCCAATCTCGTCTGGCTGAAAGTGAAAGAGTTAGGCGAGACGAAAAGTGGCGCTGCTGTTGTTGTCGACGAGAGCGATGAGCGGAGGCTTTTTTATCTCGGCTCTCGGTGTAATGGAATATAAGAAGTCCTGTATATAAGAATGTAGTTTTCGCGCAAAGCAGCTATACAGGAATATATATTAGCATCGTATTGAATTCAATGGGGCTCATCATTGCCCGATCGGGAGAGGGAAAAAAGGACTCGATTCGCATCGGTAAAATGTAATGGCCCATACCGTTCCAGCAGCAGCGCTTACATAAAGGTTTAAAGAGCGATCCACAGAAAAGTGGTTTAATCGCGGCCGGGACGTAAAACGCGAGGAAGTACCGCGCACTATTATAAGCTCTCGAGCAATTTCGCGTATCCTCCAACGCGATTAGCGGCGTTTCGACATTCGCCGCTGCTGCCGTCGGGTTATTAATTAAGCCTGCGTTTCGAGTGGTCGAGACGATAGCACTTTTCAGACTCCGATGCTCCGTACGCTTTCTCCCGCGAAATCCAATAGGAGAGAAGGTCGTGGATAATGGCCATTGTATCGGCCTCTCTATATACTTGGGAGGACAAAATCGCGCCAAAAAGCGACTAAACACACACGCGCTGCGCAATTTCGCGGCTCGTAAATCATGTGCGTCCCTCGATTTCGCAAGCGATTATTTGCTGATGAGAGTTGCGCAGCTTGATTTAAACGAGGAGCCGACCGAGGGGATATCTACCTATGTGCTATGCCTTTTTTCGACATGTGTGCGTATGGCTTGTTTGATTGTCGATCCTTGATGCAACTTTGCACATTAGTCCCATTGACCAATCGCCGTTTAGAGACTTTACAATCGTCGCATAATTTCGCGGATGAAAAATATCAGTTGTACGTGGATTTTTGGGTGCGAGTAAAATTACTTTCTAAACATGAGTTTCGTTTAAAGGCAAAATGTCTATAGATTTGTGTAAAAAATTATTCTATTTTTATAAATAAAGCACAATTTCTAAGCAAATACATTTGAATGAACTATTGTTTTTTGTAGTTATGCAACGTTATTATGCGCTTTTATAGCATGAGTGGCTCTAGCAAGCCCGATAAAAGGCAATTTTGGCATTGTTACAGATGGCACACATAGAAAAAAATACCTAATGCCACACTTTTCTGTTATTAATTTGGAAAATTTCTCAAAGTCGCGACATGATGCTTCATGTTTGGTATGGTATCAGTGAAACATTGAGAAAACGCAATAATTTATAAACGAGTATGCCAAGTATACAAATGCAATAATTTACGACAAAGATTTCTGATTTTATTTTTTTTTTATAATAATAATATAGTCAACTATCAAAATTGAAGCTTATATGAAGAGCTGCAACTTCGGAGCATTAGACTAGAACGACTGTTCTGCTGTTTCGTTTGAAAAAAATCGCTTGCCCGTACCCTTTGCGAGGCACGTACAATATAATAAAGATTCAGTAATATGAAAAGAGTTTAAAAAATATGTTGCTTTTTTTTAAATTTATAATATTTTTTCTCGGAGAATGTACAACGTTGAGGCTATTATTCCATATAAAGCAGTTTATTCCTTTTAATTAATTGCAGAATTCTTGTTACAAGTAATATATCTTTCTGCTTAGTATAGGTTGTGCAATCGAAGCATGAGTGGCCCAAGCAGATGTGATGAGAAACCTATCTTTTCTGGCCAATCCTTCTCACATCGTTGATTATAAACGCTGCAAAACAGTTCACTCTACCTATAATATATCCGAAATGTACATATATGTTGTCACAGATGCAGACGTCTGCAACGCGAGCTGCGAGACGAGTCAGCGATAAGAGTCCGCAGAGTCGTACTACGATGCATAGCATGCGCTTGCATCGTAGACGTTAGCTCAGTGGTTAGAGCTCCCGCTTGTTAATCTCGGGGTCCGCGGTTCAAGCCTGCATCTACTCTTTTTCGCTTTCCGACTGGTCTCATCTTCGTCCGTTACAATGTATACGTAATCTAAGCACCAAATTTCGAAAAAATACAAAAAAAATCCTATCACACTCTGAGTGCACGGGTGGGTTCGTGCTACTCATTGATGGAATGACGAAAATGGCAAAAAGCGAATACCATCCGAATTACGACATGCACACTCTGATATAAGTGCGTGCGCAGAATTTCTCAATATCAAATCCTTCAAATATATTCAAATCAGACAAAGCTTCGAGCCATTGTGCGTATAGAACCTTGCAACGTTCCGCGCCCGAAAATTTCAATTTCCACGAGACTCCTCCGTCCGTATGTGTGTATACGTATATAGCCCGCGTAGTGCAGTCAGACTTGATATAAAGTCTCGTGTAAATCCCTGGGCTGCGCCTCTGATATACCTATACGTGCACGCGATATACCGCCGGCACGCCGCGGGCTTCCAGAATTTACGATCTCATATTCCGAAGATTCACTGAATATTCAGCCCTTTTAATTTATTGAGCCAACCGTATATAGGCTCGTCGTGACTTCGTCAAAAAAAAAAAAAAAAAAAAAAAAAATAGAAGAAGAAGAATCAAACGGGAAGACCGCATAGCTTCGCGGAGAAGACAAAGGAACGCGCCGAACGAAAGCACAAGCTCACGACTTTTAATGCGTTTTTAATTACTCGAGCTCGCGCGCGGGGAAAACAGAGAAGGTGAAGTGCCATCGCACGTCTGCGTTGGAATAGAAAGAGAACTTCCGTTTTTAATTCGCATTAATCACTGTATCCTTAATGACTCGGATTCGGCTCGGAGCGCATGCATAATGAATTCCACGAGCGCGGCTTTCATTATTCGGATTTTAGAGACGGCCCGCGCGTATTAGATCTGGATATGAAACGCACGCGCAGACATAGAGAAAGAGAGATTTCGGGTATGATACTCTTTTTTCTGAACGAGCCTTTCGAAAAGTGTGGGAATACATGCCCGCTCGCCGATTGTTTACTTTGGCCGCCGTAATTGAGAGAAACGAATTCTTCACGTATACATATACTTGCGCGCGTGTAATGCGATGAAATCTGCATAAAATTGCATGCCGCAAGTGCTCCGAGTTTTGACAGTCTGGCTCTAAGCTCTCGACTCGAGAGAAGGAAGCTTCGAGTTAATTTTCTCGTCAAACGTAATACAAAGAGAGATAGCTCCAGGAACGAGCAATTTCATGCGCCATATCTAATTCTATTTGCGCGCGGGCACCTATGCGAAACAATGTCGAGCTTTGCGCGCGTAACGCATCCTCCCGAAAGCAGCAGATGCTCGCACGCGAGCGTGTTCTACAATTAAAATGATAACGCGGAGTTATTTTGACATAACATTAATTAAATAATTGGACTCGCGGCAATTTTGAATTACGAGTCTGACGATCGGGCCAAATTTGTTTTATGTAACGCAAATACATATCGCAGATGTCTCAGCTGATTATTCGAAGAAAGGAATGGAGTGGATGTGCGAAGATTGTGAGGAAGAAACAATGGCGGCCGACGGCTCGTTCGAATGGCGAATATATATATATATAGAGCAAAATCTAGAGTAACTATTCAGCTCGTTTACTACTACTACTCCGACCTTTGCCAATCTCCGATTGCAATTACGCGCGCGCGCAACGTATACAGAGCGATTAACATTACACGCAATAATAACAATGACGATAATGGTAAAACTAAAAATAATAATAGAAAAGCTGAGGCGGAAGTGCGCGACCGCGAGACTTCGTGACTGCCATCTCCTCTTTCGTTCCACCTTCTCTCAGCGGCTCTTCTATGAGAGCGTTTCCGCGGCGCCAATATTCATCACGGCCGTGCGAAAGATTCCAAGAGGCTCTTCTTAATATACGTACATATATATATATATATATATATATATATATATATATATATATATAATAGCATATACCCGCGAGGAGGCATCTGGCGCGTCAAAGCACGTGCGTCGAATTATCTCTCGGGGGGCCGCGCGCATATCGTAATGCTTCGAGAGGAGTATTCGCGAATTTTCGAATGGCAATATTGTATACGATTTATAATGTATTTGCCGACGTTTTTCTAAAGATACGACTACACGCTTTCACACCGAAAACTTTTCCAGCCATCAACGCGGAACGAAACGTGACTTAAAAGTAGAAGAAGAAGAGAGGACTCCGTATAACGGGAAACTCGAACGCGGCTATTACAGCCGCGCTTAGTTTGCATCCCTTCTTTTTGCGTCCGTCGACTCCGCGCGCGAAATATGATACGTTATTTTCAGAGTCGCGCCATCAGAGAAATTCCCGATATTTTTATCCATCTCCGCGAAATTGCCAGTTGCGCCTCGCCGGCAGCCGTTGTTTTTCTTTGCTTTCTATATGCACAACGGCCGCGAAGATTGCGATGTCGCTGTGTGGAGCGAAAGTTTCGATATAGGGCTATGGCTGCGGCATCGAAATTATCGCCACGGAATGGTAGAAAGTGAATTTTTCCAGACGCGATCATTCTCTCTTAATCGTATATGCAAAGCGTAGGAAGAAGAATGTTTCGGCTAAGTTGTAAATAATTCGTCGTTAAATCATTAGCGTAAAAGACGAATGGATTTGCATCGAACTTTCCAGCGTCGCTCAAAAATCCGCACGCGGTAAGGAGAAGAAGTCGGGAAACATCTCCACCCCACGACGCTTATATCGAGGTAATGCCATCCGCGCATATACCCCCGAGGAGCTCTGGCTCGCGTTGTTTGCTCAGCGAGCCGCGCGCGATCCCGGCAATAACAATAGAGCCGATTTCCGCGCTCTGTACGACGAAGGCCGTGAGCGTCTTCTCTCTTCTCCGGCGCATCGGGGTCTAGCGGGGTCATGCTTTCACTATGCGCGCAGCAGGCCGGCCGGGCTTGCCCCCGCCGCCGGCGAGAATGTCACGGAGAACACCGCGCCGCTAAGCATCTGAGAGCACACGGAGCGCGAGATCGAATCGTCCCGCGCGCAGAAATACCCGTCGCGCGCGAGGATACTCTCACCTTGATGCGCGGGAACGAGGCGAATCTCGCCTTCTCGAGTTAATAAGCGATCGAGCCGTTGAACGACCGGCGCGTCTGGCCATACCCGGCCGGTATCTACTTGCGCCTCATTAAACGCGCTCGCCGAAACTCCGATCAATCAGTCGGCAGCATTAATCAAACTTAACGACGTTTACAGAGAAAGTCAAATGCACGTATCCACGTGTACAGACGGGTACAAGTGGATCGTAAAGTCGACCAGTCGACCCTGCAAATTCAATTGTCAAGATCGTCCCATTTCGCTCCAAGTGTACTTCTGATGCGCGCGCGTGAGCGACATTCAACTTCTCTCTGATTTAGGCGCTCGGAATTTCCGATTGGAAATCGATGATTGATGACGACAGAGCCGTCGTATTGTGTGTCATATTGTCGTGAGGCGAAAAAACACTGGAACTATAATGCTCAGGGATAACGGCCGATTTCGTACCTATTTTATGTGCAAACTATACAGAAACTCGTCATAATTTATTCGATTTTGAATTCTAAACGGACTATCAAGATGGGATAAACGACTTCACGGCAAGCAAGCAGGGCCAAAAGTCAGCGAGACTGTAACAAGAGGTAAACCCCAAACAGCAGGAAGACAATTAAGCGTAGCATACCACGACCCCACCTCTGGCCAAAAGTCCACGTTTAACAAGCCTACACAAGCTAATCCTGCGGCCGAGTTATACGTATGAAAGGTCGCTTGGTCAAACCGCTAATCATTCGGCGAGGACGCGCATATATAACGGGAAAGCTCCGTGTGTAGGAGTATGCACAGCAAAAGGTGAAACGTATTTATGACAGCGCCGCCGCCGTCTAGAAAGTCGCTCCGCCGCACGGCGACACTGGAGGATACAGGCTCGACGATCTTTTCCCCTCTGTCCTTGTCTCTTAGTTCGATGATAATTTTAGCCAAGATCTTCGTTTCTGTATTCTCGCCCTTTTGCGTCCACTGTTCTTGGCATGTCTCCTGCAACTCCAGCAGCAGACTATCTTCACCGGCGCATAATTGCATATTTGTTTTTCCTGTATACTGCCGCTGGTTTGCTCGACCTTCGACCCCCCGCGCAATCGATATGCAATTAAGAATGCGGCAGCCGAGCGCTCGCGATGCATAATCGCTCGCGAGGGATTTTCTTCTCGGAAAGAGCCGCCGCCGCCGCCGCGATTCGAATGCACCAAGCGGAGTAATTAAGACGTAATTAGGAAACGGCGATGCTGCTGCAGCCGTGAGCTGATGTACATACTTACATAGGAATGGTTAATGGCTGAGAGGAATTTCCATTCATTTGTTCGAAGGGAAGAGATAGGAGAGGTTGGCTTTACGGCTAGGAAAACGAAGAAGAGGCTGTTATATATGCGTCGTTGATTATAAAAACTTTTGATTTACATGGAAGACGAGTGAAATATATTCTGTCTCCAGGCGTTTTGATATTTTTTTTTTTTGCTTCCTCTTCTTCCTAATAGTAAAATTTTGAGTTTCGTCAAAACTTCTAGAAAATACTTTTTGGTGTGTTAGAAGTTCAAATCAAGTGTTTTAGAAAATGTCCGTATGGATGTGTGTGTATGTATACCATAATATTTCTGGAACTACTATTTTTAGATTTTGAATTCGGCAAAGACAGTTATTTTTTATTTTCTCAACAATTTTTTTTTTTTTTGCCATTGTTAGATTTTTGAAAAACACTATTTAGCGTTTTTTCAATCATCCCATTATTACAAATAATTTAGCTAAAATGTATATCAAAGATAATAAAATTACCTACTTTTCCTTGTTCGGTCCTCGGGATCGACCACTTTGTTCGGCAGATAAAATGAAATAGGTAATTTTTTTTTTTATTCATATTTCTAAAACTAAACATCATAACCTCACGGAAAAAAATCATGTCGATGCCAAACTATATCCAATTAAAATTTCAAGTATTTGACCACTTATTTTTTCAATAATAAATCGAAAATTGAAAAAAATAAGTTTTTTGCCTCGATTCCGGACGTAAAAAGACCTTATTGCACAAATGTATTATTTCATGCTGACACGATTCTCGACAACTGTTTTATTTCGCGGTAAAAGGACATTACAGTGATAAAGCCGGTCACTCGGGCGAAATTTCTTTATTTTATATTTATTCTTATCATCGTTTCTCCAATTTCCAAGCACTGATCATTGTCTTTTCTCATTCTTCTCCATAATACATACGTTATACGCTTCTTTAATGATGCGCACACTCATATACATACGCCAAGCGCATAAATATATATATATATGTGTGTAATCTTTTATTTGTGTGTATACAATATACTTTATACCTTTCAATTTTTCTTTGCACATGTCTCGATATTTCATCTTTTTTTTTTCTTTACTTTGCATGTGTATATATATTTATACTGTATAATATAACTGTATTGGACATGTACAAGCATAGACAGTGTGTGTAATGATATTGCCTTTAATTTTAGAACTAAATAACAATGAAGCTTTGCTATAGATATAAGCGTACTTTTGTCAAATGAACTAGTCGCGCATTTCCTTTATAATAGAAGATGCAAAATGCATCTGCTGTACACTTTGCTTTGTTCAAACAAAAAGTTCAGATACTTTTTGCATCTTCTCAAAAAATTGTACTCAATGCTAAATTTTTAAGTATCTTCAATGATTCAAGAGGAGTCTGTGGTCAATGTGTTGAGAAAACTTACATCATCATGCGTTCATAAAAAATTGTCGTAAAAATTTAGCAAAAAGATAATTTAGCATAATATATGTAACAATAAAATTCTTTTTTTTGTCAAATTTTGTATACAAATATTTTGTAAATTGTGCACAGCGTTGCATGCAACGGTTCTATAAAAATGATTCGTTGGTTATGCATACATTGTATTAAAAGTTTGAATATCGATGCCCGTTAAAAATGCGTATGATAATTTATTCAAGACTTCCCTATAATCAAAAGTAGATACCGTATAAAGTAAATTTCGGCGCTGAGACTCTAAGCCTCCGAGTTCAATTGACAGAGTGAAGTGAAATATGTTCTTAGCATTACTAATATACACATACTATTTAAAAGCAAAAACTAATTCTACTGTTCAAGCGCGACTAGTCGATTCAACTATTCATGATTTCTTTATTATGTCGATTTTCTTTACTAAAAATTATATCTTTTTCGTAACGAGTCAACCCGTCTCTTTTTTAATATACATAGAGAAATATATATATATATATATATATATATATATATATATATATATAAAACTCGTCACAGTTCTGCCTTATAGTTTAACGCTATTGTATGTGATATAGTATAATATTGTCCTGATACGCTTCATAAACCGTTTTAGATATTATATTCTATTTCCAATGTCGAGTATTTTCAAAGGCAAGATAAACGGTCTTTGCCAAAATTACGCTAATTGTTGATCGTATATCGTAAAGTACTCTATTTTAAAATAATTAAAATGACGGTCCTTCGAAAATACCCAATGATAGCAGGTAAAGCTACAAGTTGAAGGATTTGCAATGCATTCTATTCTCTTTATGTTCGAATACCTCGGAAAAAATGCTCTCACATCGTATATTAATATTATTTATACTTTTTTCTATGCGCAAATCATAGCTAAATAAAGAATTGGGTGTAGCAAAGATATATAATTTTACTTTTATAATATATCTGTTAATATCACGCGTCCATAATTCTTTCGGATATGCCACATTTGATAGGCTACAGTGGATTTTGTTTTCTTTTTGATAATTATGTATATATACTTTTTCAATTTCGAAATACACATTTTATACAAGTTTTTCGTAATATATTCTAATAATTGAGGAGTTCGATATCGCAGTGTGAGGAAATTATTTTTTCGTCACGAAATGAAGAATGCTAAATACTTTGAAAGCTAAATTTACTTTTGCTTTTTATTTATTTACATAATCATATCTTCGATGTTGCATAGTGATTACTCTACATAAACGATCGGATCACTAAGGAAAATTTTGTTATTTGTCATGCATGTAGATTTCAATTAGAAAATTTTCCTCAGTTTTACAAAAAATATGTTCACATCTTCACCTGTACATGCTTAGAAAATCGAAATTTCTCTAATATAAATGGGTACACAATAGAGTAGCAGCTACGAAAATGATAATAAAAAAGTAACATATTTGTACAAATAAACATAACTGTATACAAAATATTATCGACACTTTTACAGATCAACTAACTGAAAAATTTCATGCTCAATTTTTCGATTCTACAAACGGAACGATTTACCTTGCGCGGGCTGTAGTATAAATTCTCAAAAAAACAATGATTAATAATAAAAATCAAAATAATAATTGTGATAATGATGACTACATAATAAAAGTGTCAGTTTCAAAATATTTGGACGATATATATATATATATATATATATATATATATATATATATATATATA
>QLSS01000065.1:730282-742312 GCA_024372645.1 Trichomalopsis sarcophagae
TATATATATATATATATATATATATATATATATATATATATATATATGTATATTGAAATGTTTGTGTCTGCTTCTCTTAGGTACGCTAAAACATGTCATACCTAACTGATAACTCCATGGATTTAAGGGGGTCTGAAAGTCAATTCAAATCTAGATTTCGCGCCACAAAATAGCAGACGACAAAAATAACTAATTTGCTTATAACAAACAATAAAAGCACAATTACGAAAAACCAGGAGATAGTTGCCCTCCGGTACGCAATTATCTATCATTTTACAAAGTTTCAAGTTATTATAACAATATGCCTCAGAAAAAAGCTTGAAAAATGCATTTTTTTTATATTTTTCAAGCTTTTCTCTGAGACATATTGTTATAATAACTTGAAACTTTGTAAAATGATAGATAATTGCGTACCGGAGGGCAACTATCTCCTGGTTTTTCGTAATTTTGCTTTTATTGTTTGTTATAAGCAAATTAGTTATTTTTGTCGTCTGCTATTTTGTAGCGCGAAATCTAGATTTGAATTGACTTTCAGACCCCCTTAAGCTATATTTTATGTATATATATATATATATATATATATATTTATATATTTAAAATTTACAGTACAGTCCCACGTACAGCCACGTTCTATTTGTTTCTTCTAAGGAACTCAACGCTTTCCCAACGACGCTACTCTTACTCTCTTTTTCGCATTTATATAGATATTTTTTCCACCCACTTTTTGTTTATTACAGTAACTCTGTGCAGGTACGAAAAATCATTCCATGTTACAAGATAATAGTTGATAAAAAATAGAATAAAAAAAAATATACATGATGAATACGAAAACCAAATTTTAATAAATATGTATATACTTCGTAAAAGTTTCACTTTTTAAATGCTCGCAAGTTGCATCCATATACAAATACGCATTATATACTCGAATTGCACTCCACAGTCAGGTCAATTTCGTACACTGATTTTTCATTTTGTTATTAGGCATTGACCATAAGCGATGTCCTTTATTCCCGAATGTAGATATTTTTGTTATTTCAAAACAGATTAAAATTATTTGCATACATAATAAATTATTTGAATTAAATATTTTACAAAGCTATTTATAAAGCATAGATATAGGTATCCGTCCTAAAATCGGAGTTCTTCTTTTCTAATAAATAAGGTATTGATACAATTACTCTGTTTCAAATTAAACTATCGTTTTCGAGTCATGAATTTCTATAATGCTTTAGTCGAGCCAACGAAAATAACACAAACATACGATGACACTAGCATGCTACACACAAACATTTTTGAAAAATGTTACTATAGTAAGTATAGATTTTTTTTTTTTTTGAAAACGACAATAAAACAATACACACGACGAAAGAAGAATATTGCGAATTCCCAGAGCCGATTCAACTTAAATTAACATAATTTAACGTCGTGATTGTTTAACGTCGCACTCTGAGAAAACAATGATGCATCATGTTAAATAATCATTAGATAGAACTACGAATTCCTTTCAAGGACTACTACTTTTCTCCGCGTTTAAAGACAAAATTATTCATTTAAAATATCACAAACTTTTCATGATTTATATTTTGTTTTCGTAATATATAATCTAAATCATTAATAGAAACACAATGTACCACTTTTGTAGCTATATTTTGCAAAATCACAAAATATGCCATGTTTGTTGTAATAACAGTGCTCTACATGCACAAAGCTTGCAGAGAAATCAAGCGTATTTGTTTAAAATACAAAAAAAAATCAATAAATAAATTCTAGTAAGACAAACGGATTGAAAGCAGTGTAGCAAAGTATTACTACAACACAACACGAAAAACCAAATACAAACAAATTTGGAATCACGTATGGTTTCTAGTTTATTGATGACATGGGAGAACGTTTCGCTCTTTGGGTACGACGATGATAGTTCGGAATCATTAAAATTCATCATTTTTATACACATACATAAGAGTATCAGTGTGTTTCTCTTATATACTCGTTTACGTGATGTAATTAACTACCTAATTAAGATATATTTAAACAGTACAATAATAGAACGGTTAACGAGGAGACGGAAACCACACAATAATTGTTTTTTATATTGTTTTTAACGTCATTGTCGCCGTAGAATTTGGTCGACCTTTCAATTGTTTATTCATATGCGCCTTAGCTCTTATTCATACGCTAACACTTTAGATATTACATTATATTTAATACTTCAACAAAGAATATCTCGGTAAACGCGTCTCTCTCACCCGTCGATCGCATACAATAATAATCATCATGATAATAATATTATTATATATATATATATATATATATAAATCGCAATAATATAATAATATTGATAATATTATATACCTATTAATAATAATATTGATAAAAATAAATGAAAAAAGTAATAATAAAGCAAATGTACAATTCAAACACAATTAATTGCGTTCCTAGCAGCATTATTTTTTCTTCGGCAAAGAAAAACTAATTATCAGCCGTCATCTATCATAGTAACCTTTGTAGACATATAAGGACCATGTAACATTTTTCATTTCTCGTATACGCTGCTCAAATAAAGCCGTGGGATGTTCGTTGCCGATTCTCGTGAAAAGCCTCGAGGTAATCTTGGCCCGGTGTTTTTTTCTCCAGCAGTCCTTCACGCAGTTTCTCGCTGATCCGGTAACGAAAGAGAAGTATGGTATTGTGTGTATACATGCTCTTGTTTCGTCGCGCTGCGGGTAAGCGAAAGTCCGAGAAGCGAAAATAGACGGAGGAAAGTAAAAGAAACCAGGGCCTTACACATCTCGGTAATATAGGCATTATTACACAGTATTTACAAAAATTGGTGCTTCGTCCCATCCTTACTTCCAATTGAATTCCTGAAAAGAGCGGAAAGATTCGTTAGTCGACGCTGTAGCGTTGAGTATGCCGATAGATTTTTTAATGAAAAATTTTAATGATTGAAAATGTTTTTTCTCCAGATATTAGTCTGTACAGCATGTGCTTTGAATTATTGTACATTATTATTATTTGCTTAGCGCGCAGTTATTCACAAGGTTGGTAGTTATTGTTAAAGACTTTATTATCTCAATGTTTACTTTGAATTAATAGATATATACGTGCGCTGTATTAAGAATTAGTGTTAGTAAGTGATTTCACTATCGTGAGGAAACTACAGAGGGTAAAACGTGAATCTTGCCCTCCTCCGGACCCCTCACGATTCGGTGCATTTTATATATACGTGTTTTATAACTATTGTACAGCTGTAACTTCTAAATCTTCCAAACATAAAACTAAGCATCATACATGATGTGACGAGTGTACGACCACTTTGTTTTGTCAGATCTTTATTCGTACAATTTTTCGCCAACACGTGTTCTCTTTGTGTCGAATGAACGATAATACTTGGAAACGAAAATCGAGTCACCGCCTACCGACGGAGCAATGATTCTACATGGGAAATCATCTGGATGATCTGCCGTCGGTAAGCTGGATGGGCTCGCAGAAGCTGCTATAAATGACGATCCAGTTGTGGTGGTATACCTAGCCAGCTCAGAGTGCACCGAAGGGATCAAGCTGCACCTGGTTGCCTTGGGGTGGCTGCTGGGGCTGCGGCTGCTGCTGTATCGGTGCTCCGGGCATTACCGGCTGTCCGGCCTGCGGCGCGCCGGGCATCATCGCGCCAGGCGCCCCCATCATCGGTCTCACGCCCTGCATACCCTGCATGCCCATTGACATACTTTGCATACCCTATACACAGACACCACCAATAACCACATGGCCCTCAGTTGTTCTCGTTGTTCCATTCTAGCTCGTATACGAGCTGTCATATAATATACATTTTCTTTCTTTTTTTTTTCTTTGGAGAGAGCGACAACAGGTGATTCATTGACTTGTGCTCGGCGTTATCGACTCTGCGTGTACTATGTGCCGCTGATGACTAGATTTTATGATTAGGTGAATGTACACATACACGCGCAGTCGACCAAGCGAAGCACGAGTAATATTCCACATCTTTAATGTTGTTGCGCAGAATTGACACTTTTTCAATAACATTTTATGCTAAATATTCTCATTCATGAGTAATACGATGTAATAGTACATTTTGCAACGAGGGACTAAAGTCGTTGACTTTAGCCCCGTGTTGCATATAGAACTTTATTCACGACCTAACTGTGTAGCCACTATGTTTCCTTGAATAGTGGGACTTCCGTCAATACAAAAATGCGATAAAGATAGATTTATCAGAAGTCCATTTAAAAATAGGGTTTTGATGTGCTGGCGCGGTAAATGAGGAAAAAATCATTCCCTTCAGACTGTACTATCGCATTACAATAATGGCTCGAAATTGAGTGACGCCATTTTAATTTAAAGTTGATTCCGCTAAATTTGCATACAAGGTGAATGATAAAATCGTCGACAGACATTTGATGGCGAGCGTGAAGCGAAGATAGCTTGAAAGAATTAAAAACTTGCTTCGTATTCAGTTGTGCGCTCACGGCTCAACTCTGTTAACATAAAGCTGCAACAGTCTTTTGATAGTTGAGTGACTCGGCGTAGATAGATCAAAGGTAAAAAGGAAAATGAAGCGTTGGGCGGGAAAAGTGGCTGTGATAACAGGAAATAACGTCTGTGATAACGTCTGGAATAGGTCAAGCATTTGTTCGCAAAGGGTTAATCGTAGTTGGTCTCGTTCGGAGAAAAACGGCGATGGAGGTATGAATAGTTTTAACAGTGGCATTTTCATGTTACTGCAATTCTATGTATAGACTTCTTAACATTTAGAATGGTATGAAAGACATCAAAGGACCATGAAAATTCCACACGAGGGAATGCGATATATCGTCCGACGAGAATATCGAAAGTTTTTTCGAGTGGATAAAAGAAACTTTCGAAACTGTTCACATTTTGATAAACAATGCTGGACTAGTAAGACGAAGCTCCATAGCTGGTAATAATTTCGAAAACTTTTATTCTGTGAGAATTTCCGGAGATCACTCACCATATTCAGATGATTCGCTAAACGTATTTCTACTTATAGATGCCAGTGCAAAAGATCTGTCAACTTCGTGGGTGCCGTCATTTGCGCCAAACAAGCTCTGCAGCTGATAGCAGAGAACAGAGAGGAGGGCTACATCGTCAATATGAGCAGGTAAATTAATTTCGTTTTAAGGAAGCAGTGCGAAATAATGTAATGTGTTGGTTCTCGCATAAATAGCACTGCAGGCGTAGACACGATAAAGGCACCAGACAAACACTTTAACGTTTATTCCCCGACGAAGTACGCTATCAGATCATTGTCGGAAACTCTTGCGCACGAGCTGAAGGATACTAAAATTCGCGTTAGCGTGAGTATTTTTTCAATTAAAAAATCAATTGTTATCTGATGATTTATATTGGTATATAGTGACTACTTGTCTATCGTAGAGCATTAATCCAGGATTAGTGAAAACTGAAATTTCCGCAGCGGCGAACTTGCAAACGGATTTTCTTCACATAGTTCCATCGTTGACGTCAAACGACATCGCCGATGCAATAATGTACATCGTTGGATTGCCTTACCACGTTCGAATATCTGAACTGACTATCAAGCCAACTAATGATGTATACGATTAGTTCAACGTCTTATAATGCTGACTAATTAAGTCACACGTATCGTAATGTACTCTTATTCCCGCAAATCGGGGACAAAAAATATATGGAATAAAAGGCTACTTTAGTCCCACTTTTCAGAAAATAATGTGGTTATTATAGTTAAGCCGTGAATAAAATACTTTATACAGCTTCGGAGATTAGACTCGAGGATACTGTCGGCTATTTCCAAAGTGTCAATATTGCACTGGCTCCTGTTTTTTCGAATTATTGTCAGATTGTATCGTCAACCAATGTCTTATATAAGAAGTGCTGTATTGAAAAGCATCAATTAATTTTCGTACTGTGTGCGATTATGCCTACGTAAAAAGATTGCTGTGTAAAAAAAAAATCTCACATGCATCAATACTGCGCAAGCTTGATTGGTGCAATAATAAAAAATATCAAGATGTTCAACAAACTAACTAGCTACTTGTTAATCTCATTTGTTCAAAATTTCAAAAGATTCCCAGTTGACAAATTAAATAGGGTTTGCTTTAAAGTGTCAAGCGGGCGATTAAAAAATGATTAAAAAACAGTGCATTAATATTTGCTTATGGTTACTTTGTTAGTGACAGATTGGTTCACTAAACAGCAGCTGTAAGTTCCAGTGTAGTTACGAGAGATTATGTTTTTGCTAGCACACATAAGAGACCGAGCGAATTATCAAGATCTTAGTACATAAACGGCAGAACTGAGGGTTTCGAATAATTTGCACAAATAAATAAAAAATAAAAATAAAAACGGAGAACTCGTCAGAGCTTCGTAGAAACTAAAACTCACCAGCGGCGTAGGCTGGGGAGGGAAGCCCATAGTGGTGGCCGCGGGAAGTTGCGTCATTCCTTGGCCCTGTAACAGCCGGTATCATGCCGTATGCTGTGCATGCATCACTTTGCTATTTATGCCGATTCTACGCAGTTGGAGAATTTTCCAGTTTCATTCAATATCTTTACGGAAAATTTAAAATTCAGATATCCAACTTTAAGTAGTTTACTCTGTTACGCGTATATATCTCCAACTACGTAAAACGTGAACAAAAATATTTCTATCGGCTAAAATATAAGTAAAATGCCAAGAAGCTTGCTAGAAACATTTGCCATAATTAAATGCTAATATATCTATTCGAAACTGTATAACTTAAAATTATAAAAAAAATACGTATATCAATATGTATAAAAAGTGTGTGAAAAGGAGTATTCATACTTTATAAAAAATACCAATACTAAATTATGTGATCAAACTGTATATGCCCCAGTTGGGTGATCGAAACGATCGAGTGCTTTTTTGTTAATAAATATATACATTTACATCGAGTATATATCAACGTGCTTGATTAAGAGAAAAACTCGGCTTAATAATAGTCAAAGCGCATATTATTGACGTGAGATCTCAAGATGGACTCACCATAGGACGATAACCAGCACCCGTTGTGGCTACCATTGGCTGAGGAGTCCACACGGTCGTTCCGCCGGATTTCGCAGTATTCTTCGGAGAATTCCATTGCATGCCTCTGTGAATAGAAAATTAGTCTTAAATAAAATATGTTTGATCAACAAAACGAGAGTCCGGAGTTCGATTCGACTGTTTAGCGGCGGCAAACAGTAAGCTTTGAAATACTAACTTGACTTGCTGTTGAGCGCTCTTGTTGATGCTGAGATTCTGGGCTAGACTGGCAAGACTGCTGTCAAGGTCGCCGGTGAGAACCTTGCCGGGGGCTGCAGCCGCGGTCGCGGCGTTAACTGGCTGTCCAGCTGCTGAAATGTTACTAGCTACAGGTACACTGCTGATGGGTATAAGGATGGCAGCCAAATCGTCAAAATCTAAGCGGTGATGCAGAACATAAGGCGAAAAAAGAAACAGAAAGCGTGAAAACAAAAGTAAAAGCGCAGAGATACAGATATATAAGCAAAAGCCAGGCAAGAGTCATATTTATGCCCGCAGCCATCGTTAGAAGGTATAAGAACTGCTTTTATCGAATACTTCAAAAAACAGTTTTTACGACCTTTAAAAGCAAGCGAGATAAGAGCTATTATTATAAAGCATAAGATAAGCAGCGATAAAGCAGTCTCTAGAGGTTGAAAACTCAAATGAACCAATCAGATAGATCATGCGATAATTCACGTTATTATGTGTGTGAGGAAGCATTCCTTCTTTTACACGCTAAACAAGTGTTTTGATTAGGACTGTTGCTAATTTGTGTGGGGGAGGGGGGGGGGCTATAATTTAAGGTGGAGGCATCGACTGTTCTTACGTCGATGAGGAATCTGGGATGAATGCGTAAACGATGCAAGTTAAATTTTTCTTATCCGAATTTTTTGCCATTCGCTCTCGGCATTAAAAAAAATTCGTTGCGTCAAAATTTAAAATGCGATTACTTTTAGAAAATAGTTTTTAACTTATGTTATAAAAAAAATATTCGATTGTTAAGCATTTAAATGACATACTGTGATATCTATGGAGGCACTTGTCCAATGATTTTAGTCAAAGATGTAACCATACAGCAACTATCTATTTAACCTAATATTTCATTAATCAAAAATTATTAAAACTTCTATTCTATATAACTGGAACTATAAACTAATGATTCGCAACAATTATATCGCTATTTTTGTGTAAGTGTCGATTTGTAAGCAAAGTATACAGACAAAATGTATTGAGCAGTGATTTAAAAAAAATGAATCTGAATTTATTTTCAATAGACACTTTTCGTGGATTTCTTGAATTATCCATCTCTACGGTAGATGTAATGATCCATAAAATAACATAAAATAAAAATGCTTTCTCTAAAAGTAACGATCGTCGACATCGGAAGGACGGTGAAATTTTCTTTGTATTTTGGAATAGTCACCACTAGTGCAAGGCTGCTCGCTCGCTTTTATCGTACCAACGAAACGAGATACTTTTAGGCACACGTTCAGGATAGCCTAGTCTTTATTATCTGGCTCGTGAAAATAACTAATAAACAAAATAATAAAGAATAATAATAATAATCAATAAATAAATTATCATCGCAATGACACTATCGTAACAGAATACTCGATGATTTCTATAGAAATTTGTAAATGCGAAAGTATACGATATAAACAATTCACAACCAGATAAAACAAACAGCGAAGAAACTATATTGATTACGAATGGGTCGCATGAAAAAATAACTTGAGAAAAGCAACGCAATTCATTTTTGCAGTCAGAAAATATTCATATTAATACAACAGTTTCTTCGAACGACTCACACGCATTGTCAAATCATTCAAATACGAAGCACATCTTTAATAACGCAAAAAAAAATAAGTAAATAAAAATAATGACCGACGATAACGATTGAACGTAATATCGCACGATATCAACTGTAATATCTGATTGTAACGACGCATGCGACGACAAAGGTGTACCACTGTCTTTGCTTATCAAACTTGCGGAAGTATAGAAAACTGGACGTATCGCAAAAAATCTAACCAAAAAAACAGTGGTACACCGTAATACATGAGCAGTTTCAAAAAAATAGTAAAGTAACCAAACGAACGACGACTTAACAAACGAAATGAACGGATCAAAGTATACAACAGACTGTTCGTAATCGTGATAAAATAAAATAAAAGAATAAAAAAAAAAATACTGAATAAATAATGACAAGAAGCGTGACTCTTTTCTCTTTGTCGGATAGTCCCATCACCTGCCATCGGCTGCTTAGCCGGGGATCCGTATCCCATGGGAAGTTGGGCTTGGGAAGGAGCGACCCCGTAGCCGATCATCGATCCGCCCTGGGGCATCATCGGCTGCTGCCCCATATCAAAGACCGCGAATCCCTGCTGCTGTTGCATCTGCTGAGCTTGCTGCTGCTGCTGCTGCTGCTGCTGCTGAGCAGCCAAAGGAGCCGGACGTGAGGGAGACCCGCCCAGTGCCATCCTAATGCTGTCGTTGAGATCGTCGAAGGCGCTCTTGTTGGGCTGGGCCGGCGAGGCCGAGCGCGGCGTGCCCCCGGCAGTGGGAGGCGGCGGTCTGGGTGGCGGCGTGGCAGTGGACTTGCCGAGCGCGTTGGCCTGCTGCTGGTCACCGAGAAATCCGCCGGCACCAGCCTCGCCCGGGGCACGTGCCACTGCCGCGTCGGCCCCAAATAAGTCTGCCGTCTGACCACTGCTGGCACTGAACAGGTCTCCAGCTGCGCCGGGCTGCGTTTGGCTATCCACTCCTGGCTGTTGATACTGTGCCGCTGCCGCTGCTTGCTGCTGCTGGTCAAAGCCAGCCGAGACTTGGGGAGCCGAGGATGGGAAATCGGAGGCGAAGGGATTCGGTATGTCGGCTCCTGGGACAGCAGCTTGCGCAAAAAGTGACCAAGGTGCATGTACAATTAGTCGATTAGAGAGAAAGATAGAGGCGGTTGTTTTGTATTTCGTTCGTGTTAGTGAGATCGTGTTAGTCCGTGTTGGCGATGTAGGTGGCAGAGGTGGGATGAAGAGCGATTCATTGGCACACCCATAGGCAGTTATGACGAGAAAGAGGCAGGTTGTAAGAAGAGAGAAAGAAAAAGAAAGATTAGTTTTTCATGTTTGGCTTATGTTGTGGTTATGTGTTTTATCAAGACAGTGTTCGCACTTTGCCACATGTCGACAATGTCCCGCAGCAGAAAGAGAGAGAGAGAGAGAGAGAGAGAGAGAGAGAGAGAGAGAAAGGAGCCTTTAGCTTACTACTTAAGTATCCATCATCACCAAGATTATCGTATCGATTCTACAGTTCTCTTTGCATAAGCGAAAGCCTCCTTGAAAGTGAAAGTATTTTAAGTAAAACAGGGTGCATCAAAAATTATATTCACATGGGATAACAGATACGGACAAACTATGGACTAAACTAACGCGTCACTAGTACGCAAAACCGTTATACTAAATAATGAAACGTCTAATATAAACAAAATAAATGGCACACTTGTATACTCCATATTTGCATGTACCTGATCACGTGTGTTAAATACAAAGAGTAAGTATATAAGATAAACTAAACTCAAATAAAAGAGAAATTCATTATTTGCAAGTCCTCAATGATTTCCCTTTGTGTTAATAATAAATCACGTTTGCAAAAATATAAGTATATATAGGTATACAGGCTGAGCAAGTAAACCGATACAACTAACTTGATGCTATGGGTTTTATACATAAGTTAAAAAAAAAAAAAAAACAATGATAGATAGACAGACTGGACCAAATATACACCGCAAAACGAAAATGCGGAACTCTTTAGCGTACTCACCCGCCTGCTGGTCCTGATTGCCAAAGACAGATGAGAAGTTATTATCTGTAACAAAGTTATTAGTTGCTGGTGGTGCCACGCTGAAACCTACAAAACCAAAAATGTACGTGTGCTTGATAAAACTGAAATAAAACAACTAAAGCGGTACATAAATAGCGTGCAACAAAATTAATGATCGATATCGGAGCAAAAGTTCTTATCATTAGCAATAATAACTTACGCTACCGATATCGGCCGTATACAAAAAATACGATGAGATGGCACAAATAAAATAAAAATTCTATGAGTCCTGTATTTACCATTACCATTGGTCATCCACATATTATTCTGTACCGGAGCTGGCTGTACCGGCGCAGCAGGTTGCGCGGGTGCACCGAACATATCTGCGAATGGATTGCCTGCCAGTTGCAAAAGATCGTCCGATGCTTTCTGCTTGTAAAAATGAGAACAACATTATTTCCGCAGAAAGCCTTAAATTGAATCGTTCAATGTTATATTATATACTGCACGATTCTTACTTGACCATCTGTTGCTGGCGCTCCACCGAACAGATCGACAATAGGCTGGCTAGCATTGTTGGTTGGAGAGCTGAGGAATGGATTTGTACTTGGACCACCAGTCGGAGATTGAACTTTAGCCTGCTATAATTCATCGATCATTAGTATGCATTTATATCTTTCGACAAATATTTTCTTTGATTCTAATATCACAAACTTTATTTTGAACATCTCGATATTTCACTAACACTAGATAAGAAATTTATTAAAATACACAGTTCTACACCGATATCAGGTAGTAGAAAAGCAGAACTAGAGAGGAGAAAGAGAATGAAGAGCCGGTAACCTTGTACTGATTCATGACGGCCTCCTCCTCGGCAAGCGCCTGCTGCCTGAGCGCCTCGTCGATGTGCCCGTTGCCAGTCTGTTCAAGCCGCTGATTGCTCGCTGCTGTCCCGAAGGCAGTGCTGGTGGAAGATAGGGCGGACACTCCCGACTTTACATTCGTTCGATTGCTGCTTTTGGGTCGTTTTGTACGGGAGATGTCAAGAGACAGACGGGGAGAGATAATGACGGTCGAGAGGAGTAGGAGGACAGTAGCGGGATCAACGCGGGAAAGTTGTTTTTTCGAGAGAGAGAGAGAGAGAGAGAGAGAGAGAGAGAGAGAGAGAGAGAG
>QLSS01000065.1:760507-772405 GCA_024372645.1 Trichomalopsis sarcophagae
CTCTCTCTCTCTCTCTCTCTCTCTCTCTCTCTCTCTCTCTCTCTCTCTTCTTTCTAGAGTCATTCACCTATTACATGCACGCGACTATCCGCGAGCCATTCGATAACTGCATATAGTCCCTCTCTCGCGAGCGCGCGCGAACTGTGCCGTGAGAGAACGCGTTTGCTCATCATACTCACACACACATACGGATGCAGATGTATAGAAGAGTACGTAGCGATGCCGCCGCGGCGATAGCATAGTCTCTTGCGGAGGAGCCTTTATGAGCTGAAAGGAAAACCTGACGACGCACCGCGCGGAGGGAAGAGAGAGACAGACTAAACGAGCCTGATTGAAGAGGCGACGTTAAGAACATCGTTTTCTATGAATACGTGAATGGATGATTGGATTATAGGTGTATTTAAGTCCTGATGGTTTTCATCGAAAAGTCGCCACCTGATGTTTTGGAGATTAATTCATGCGTCACTGTACAAAAGCCGGTGTAATTAAATCATACGTCGTCCACTGCAAAATTCGATACACCCAGCGAAAACAGGTTCAATTTTTTTCTAAAAATGTGCAACGCATAAAATCGAAGCGCGTCATCGCAAAATTTCTCCACGAGAGAGAGAGAGAGAGAGAGAGAGAGAGAGAGAGAGAAGAAAGTACACGCGCAGAAATTTCGCAAATCGCATACCTCAGCGTCGGCACAATGCGCCGCGACAGGCGCTCGGGGATCGTAGACGTCTAATTGCCTGCCGCGGCGCAACATCAAGTGGCCCTAAAATGCGCGCGCTTCACTTTTCTATTCCGCCATGGTTCTGCTGTAGGTATATGTCTCGCTGCGCTTCTGTTGTTGCTGTAACGCCGACGTGAGATACCGTAAAATTAAAAGAGCCGAGAGCCTAGTATACACTGGAATCTCTTCATCATACTCTGTTCTATTGCAAAGTTCTTCTTTACGAGTATGGTTTTTATTTGTTTAGCCTTTGCTGTCAAAGCTTGCGTGAGTTAACGAGTCTTTTGAACTATTTTTGGCGTTAATCTATTGATAAGGGAAATTTCTAATTTTCTCGCGAATAAATTACGTACCGCCGGCGACGCAAATTATAATGAAATTTGTTTATCGATCGGATACGAGACGAGCAGGGATACACTGTTGCAGCGTCCGTCAGTTTCAATTTTCTATATTAGAAATTTGATTTGACATTTGGAGCAATAATTAACTTTGCAGAGGAACGCATGCATTTGCAATGCCAAAGCGACAAACTGACAAGTCAATAAAAGACGGCGTAAAAAAGATAACGATATTCGTTGGGCCGATGTTTGCTTTTATATATATATATATATATATATATATATATATATCATAACGATAAAAAAGATTTTTTCTCGGTAGTCAATATTGTCACGCAGAAGAATACCACAGCGCCGCTTTTCACATTAAATCTGGTATTAAGGATCATGAAAACTAACGACAGCTTCGATCTCAAACGTCTTGCCTATGGGAATCAGAGTTTCCGGATCTACATAAAAGCAACTTATATACGTCTGATGCACACAGACTCGCATATCCTACACCGACAGACACTCTTCCGAGGCAGAGGCCGTCGTAATGTCCTTTTCAACGAGCGACGAATTTACGAGCTTCGTCGCTAGGAGACCTTCATTGATGTAAATATCGCTCGTTTCATTGCAGTTGCCATATACGTCGGGAAGATTTGATTTCTGCAGCTCGCTAGCTGTCGAGATTTTATGGGCATAACTCGTAGCGTATGAAAATCGAAATTTAATATTGCTAATTTGACTAGAGCTGGACGTGTGAGTATTGCTGCGGATATGTATGTCGAGATAAAATTCGCCGCTTTGACGGCGAAACAGTGAAATTAACAATTTTAATTTTAATTTGTACTTCGTATAAATCTGTGTTTGCTGATAAAATCGTTTTAAAAAACTTGGAAGGCAACAATTAAAAACTCATCTTTCATTAGTCCGTATCAAACTTCGGGCGCACACGATCGCAAAAAGCTCTCGGGATTTCACAAGCTTAATTAATTATCGCATCGCTAATGCCAACGCATGAAATTAATCTGCAGATCCCCAAGCGTATCGTCAATAGCAGCGTTGCACACGCTATCCAGCGAAAGTAAGATAACAAAACGTTTCAAAAATTGATTTTTGGGCGTAAATCATTCAGTGTCTCTGGAAATTGTGACACAGGCCATTACATTGCGGTTCATATCCGAAATCTAAAAATAACGTATAAATATTTAGAAAAGAGCAACCTTTGTACGCGGAGAATAATCTATCGCGCAGAGGGGTGTTGCAAAGACGACGACACAACACATACACACACTGGCCATCATCAGGCCGGTGGGCGTACGCCGATAGGGGAAATCACTTTGCCTTCCAGATCCCGAGACTGGAGTATATTGTGCAGCGCCGAGAGAGCCGATAAAACAACAGCCGAACCGATAAGCTACGGGGAGTCAAAGTGAATTTTAGAGAGAGAGAGTCGTTTTTTTCTTTCTTATCGTCGTTGGGCAGTTTCGCGTAAACAGATGCAGAAACGATGATGATTGTGCGTATTTTCAGGAATCGTCAGGCAGATGAAAATATGTTTGATACAAAAAAGAAACGCGTCTCGTTGCATTACTTATTCATAAATTCAAGAGAGGCCACGCCACTTTGAATTTCCATGACAATACGAAGCAATCAAATTAACATTTACCCCCTATACATCAAAATACTTATCGCATTCAAAACTCTTCATAACTCACTTTTCCCAAAAAAGAGAGAAAGCAGCAGCCATTGCTGAATAAGCAATTTCATAAAAATCCTCCGCAGCTTGTACGGTTGTTCAAGGAGAAGTCCCAGCCTCTCAGGGGATGGAAAAACGAGCCCGGATAAGCCGGCAGAGGTGAAAAAGAAGAGCTGGAGGCCTAACGTTTCGAGCGTCGAGAGAGAAGATGGAAATGTAGAGATAGCGTCAGCAACCGGCTGTGGTACTGCACGCGAAACAAAAAAGCCAGAATGAAAGGAGTCGAGGGAAAGAACACAGGCTACTTCTACGCGAAGCATCTCTGTGATGCTTATCTGCATTGTACACATCACTGAGGTGTAACATACTTCTTTTCTTTTTCCCGATGAGTGAAATATTACAGACGCGGACGAGCTCTGTTTACAGGTCCAAAGATTGCATTGATGTGCATTTTTCGAGTTACGCTCACTGATTTGAGTCGCTACTCTGCCTACGTTAACTATAAAGGTCGCAGTCGGTATAGGAAGCCAAAGACAAAGGGGAGAAAGAGCCTATATCCGAGCTCAGTCACAAGTCACGACCTCGGCCCGACGAGAAGAGGTTCAGCCACATTCTTATGCACCCCCACGAGGAGAGCAGCAGGAGCGAGTGAATTTATTTTGCGAAGCTGAAGCACAAGTCGAGCGTAACGATCAGTCGGAGTTGCTTTCTGCCTTTGACCTCTCTCAAACTACATTACACGAAAAACTACAGGAATATCAATGCTCCCCCCGACGAGGACGGCGACGTGTATTTGATCTTGTGAGAGGTTCTTGTTATTTTAAAATTTTGCAAGATCACAAATCGACGAGACCATTCATCATCTCAGAATTTTCTCGGAAAAAGAGCCAGCCGTTCAATCGTGTGACACATGACGCGGAAGTGCATCGCTCACGAGAGATTTGTCTTATCTCAAGCACTTGACACATATAATACAGTCCACACACCAGAACAGCGAACGATGTGCCATCTCTCTTCCTCGTATTATCGGATCAACAGTATGCGAGGAGATGCATTAAAGACTCGGGATGCGGCGCAAGCGATGCATCAAACCGCAAGAACTCGCGAGTCCAAGCTACTTGATTAAGCGAGGAGAGAGAGAGAGAGAGAGAGAGAGAGAGAGAGAGAGAGATGCTGCCCTTTCTGCTAAACAGGATCTCACCTTACCAGAGTGCTCGCTGATCTCGCTCTAGTGCAACATCACAGAAAAGACAACCACGTGCTACGTGTTTGTTACTTACATTTTTGTCTGTCCAGATTAGAAGTTTTAATTAAAGATACGTCATGAACGATCAGACTGTGTATACGAGACATTTAGAGGCAGCGGCCGGGAATTTAGTTTGCTGGATCAAGAGCCTTTATGGTCTCCATACAACAACATTTGCTATACCAGTCCAGTATCATATTTCGCGCGTTCGAGCGAGGAGAGTTGAATTTCTGATTCTTTTTTTGTTTTTGTTTCTAATGAGTTTTGAGAAAGAATTTGCTCGGTATAAACAGCGCTGCTCATCGTAAAGCTGGAGAATCGCCAAACCCCATCTCGTATGTTTCTCTCTTATTCAGTTGGATGCATCTGAATTACAACAACAAACCTAACACTGATTTAAAGTTATATTCGAAATTGCTACACAATTGCCGTAACTACCAAAGGAATAATTCTAAAAAGCTTACGCGGAAACTCTATTACTATATAGATCCTCAAGCGAACAAGCCTAAACTTCATTAAGCTCTCTGCACCTGCAGGAGGCGCCCGAACTGCCGATAGCCTAGAAGAGCACCAACGCCGCATACCGGTAACCTCAATGCACACCCAAGCAGTGCCTAAGGGCAGGGACAACAACAGCAGCAGTAGTAGCAGCAACGCAGGAAAGGCGATGCGAGTGCGCCGGAGTTGCAGGATGATGAAATCAAGTTCCATAACACTTAAATCGTCCATGATCGAGCGCCTTTGCGCGAGAGCGGAGATGCGTTTACGAGTGCGGGCATAATATGGTCGATGGCTCTTTCGGCTCTGCGGAGCCGGAAAACTTTTGCGCTGAACAATAAGGTGCACTCTCTCCGCGGCGTTGCCGCCTTTCGGTTTTAGTGCGCGCGTTTGAAGTTGGCACGCGCGCCACTTTGCTTCCTAGTTCGAGCAACGGGACTGCAGTCTCTGATGATATTTAATGGATGTTTTTGTTGCTGTTTAATTGGATGTTCACCGCGAGAGTTGGTATAAAGTTCGAGACGCTCAATTACTGAATCGCTGATGGTGTGAAAAGAAGTAATTATACATTGCATGAATTTTCACTGTGTACACGTCACAATATTCTCCGGAGGAGTTTCGCTTTCTACGCTCACGATAGTAACGCGAACTCGTGTATATAATCGAAAGTGTATTAGCAAAGCTGCTGCCGGTATTATACACAAAAAGGAAAAATAAAAAATAATGAAAGATATATATAACCGAGCTCGAGCAACTTCCTCTTTCTTGCTGGGAATGCGAAGTGTGTCGAGGAGAAAGCCGCCGGCGATGCAACGTATGTATAGGCATACGAGTGTGTATGTGCGAAAAATACGTGTGTGTACAGGGCGTTTCGTAATCGAACGGAGTGTGTATTGTGTCACGCGTCGTTGAAAACTGATCGTAATTATTTTTTCCTTTTATTTTCTTTCCTTGTTATTCGTCGAGGGGTCACCTGCGTAAACAATTTCGTTGCTCTCGTGGATTGCAACGTTTTAATTTAATGAGAACCGAGAGGAAATAGCGTGTTATTTTTACTTTTGGACAACCTTACATGCTATTTTATTTATATATATATATATATATATATATATAGAGAGAGAGAGAGAGAGAGAGAGAGAGAGAGAGGAAAGTGTATGATTGTGTACTTTAAGCATCAGGAGGAAATTAACTTTAATAAAACTATAGTGGCCTCGTATATTTAGACACATACATTTACTAGAATTAATAAATTTATAGAGGTCGACGATTCCAGGCTAAAATAAAATGGGCTTCCAAACGAGCTTACAGCTCTAATCAGCAATATCGAAAAAAAATATTCTGCAACGTATTTTTACAGCCCCTAACGTTTGCGATCTCCTCAACAATACAAAAGATTTATAGCTAGAATTAACAAGTACTTTCAGATCATGACTAGCAGTGCATTAATTTTCCAAGTCATAGCTTGATTCTAACTGAGTAAAAATCGCTCGCAAACATCCTAAACCAGAAAAAAAATAACAACCTCAGCGAATAGCTCCCGCAGTGCGCGCGCTTAATTCCCACTAACACAATACCCGCGAAAAAAAGGAAGCCCCCGACGTCTTGCGCAAACGCGACGGCGGTGGCGTTGCATCGAAACCCGCTCTCGAAACTTAATTGCAGACACGCATCCTCGAGAGATTCTCTGTGCACACGTTATTACAGAAGAGAACAAAGTACGCTGATGCACGCACACTGCAGGCTTGGGAGCAGTAGCGTTATCGCGATGAATCGAGAATACACACAAACTAGCGGCGTCTGCGGCTGGTGCTCGGCTGCTTATACAATTGATATAATTAAAACGACCTCAGGTTCTACTTTCGTATACACGCCGTCGTCGTTATGATGTATCTTTGATGCGGCGACGACGTGTGTCAGTGACGTGACGCTGCGGCTAATGATCCGAGACGCCTTAGCCGTCAAATCAAACTATCTCTATTTCGCCTTTTATGAGTAGTTCTAATTTTTGTCCCTGTGCCTAATGCGCAAGCCAGACGCTGACGACGATTCTCTATTCCAGCTTTCTTTATTTTCGCCTATTCTATCTGTGCGAAGGTTATTTTTGGTCAGCCAGGAGATGGAAATAGTATGTCAATGTCGCGATCGCTTTCAATACTGCTTTCAGTGTGTAAGCTTCGGATCGATCCCATTTAAATCCGAGAGGGTGTGCAACGGCTTATTGTATGTTAAGCGAAGCGATTAGAATGTTAAGAGGCGCAACTTTAACAAACGAGACTGAGTCATTTTAGCTCATATCTGCTCCGTACTACTGTTCCAACATGTACAGAGCAATTTGTTTAAGCTTGATTTATTCCGGCTATAAATTAGATAATACGACGACGACGACTCTAAGCGCGCACGTCCATATTCGAAAATAAAAACCAAGCGAACAGAATCACGTAACGCGCGGCGCAAACTAAAATTTTTCAAAACCCGCGCACACGCGGCTGATGCGCTTATACCATTTGCATAAAACCCGCAAAAAGCGCATTCAAAAAGCAATTCGCTCACAAAGAGCATGTAAAACGTCATTACGCGCTCCGCGCGAAAAAATATTTTTTACAATCCGACGCACGCGCTGTGTATATGTGTATCTCCGATAAAACGCATAGGTAGCGGTGTTTCCGTGCATTATTGTGAAGCGTAGTAGGAGGCAAAAAAAGGAACGACACATTGTCTCGCTCTTGGTTCCATTCACACTTTGCTAGCAGAGAGGCTTTTCTGCGTGAGAATTCGCCACGAATGTATAAGAAAGCGGTGCGGGTTCTAGGCGTTTTATAGTCTCGAGTAAAAGGCTTATGTCGCGTAATTGTATATAATGCACACCTGCTTATTGTATCGTTCATTTCGATTGTGGTACAGAATTATCAAGATAGACGCGAAAAACCTCAGCGACGAAAAATCTAGCTATTCCTCCTCCCTCTCACATCTTCTTTCGACCGCCGACAGACATCCCATAATATACCGTTGAACAGACGTTGGCTCAACGCCTCGCTATCTCTCCGAAAACAGGATTCGTGTGGCTCGCACGTATACATACATATATAGGTGAGGCGAGGAATTCGCGATACGCGTCGGCGGCGGCTCCTCCCACCTCTTTCTCTCTAAACTCCTAAAGTGCGCAATAAAAGGGGAAGCCCGACGACGACCATTCTAATTTCTCGGTTGCCTTGCAGCGGCGGCTCTCGTGAATATGGGCTGCTATATAGGTATTTCGGGTTCGATCACTTCTGTCGAGGTATCATGCGGTCGCCAACGGCTTTAGCGTTATCTTTGAATATTCAACATCGCGGGTGAACGACCTCGCGTAGTCGCTAAGACGCCTCGCGCGCTGCGCGAACTTTTTCTTTTCCGCGAGTTTGCAGTTATTACATGAGGACGTCTGTTTGAAATGACAGAGAAGAAGAGTCCCAGGGGGTAATTAAAAAGGGGGTTATGATTAAAATTTACGGAATACGGAATACGGAGCATAAGTGCTTTGTGCCGGAAATATTAATAGTTCAAGGAAACGTACATTTCAACAATCGTATATACAGCTCCGTGGTAAAAAGACGATTTTAAATTTCGTAAAATTGTGGTTCGATCTCGTAGAGAGCGCGGGGTATATGAAGTCCACTTAGGCAACCTTCACCTCCTTTTTTTCTCCTCGAGATAGTATCGTAAGCCGGAGTGTGACGTGCCACCTGAGGCTATGCATATTGCCGAATCACGAAGAAAACATGAACCAATGTACTAAGAGTAGTCATCGTCATTTTTCACCAAAACACGCGCATACGTATTTTGCAGTTTAACACAAAAGCTGTACAAGCCGAACGACCAGCGAGAAAAGCCGTTTAGCAACCCGCTCTCGCGCATAAAATCGAAAAAAATCACGTTCCTCTGCAGCGCCCGTGAGAAAAAAGAAAACGGAGGCCTTCTCTCTTACTCATACACGTCCTCGTGACGCATCGCTATCCTGGCGCGTCGGCGACGCACCCACGCCATTCTCTCTGCGATTTTCACGAGCAAACAACATTCGTCCCGAAATCCCCTAAAGCAACCTTCCATCAAAGCTATCGGGTATACGTATATATGAGCGCAGTGAAGAACAGAGAAGCGGAAGCTCTTTCCCCAACTTATCTCTCGTTGCTGATCTCGGCTCTTCGCAGTGCCGGCCGGCTCCGAAGCGATTCGCGCTTGGGAGAAAAAATCGCGCGCTGCCGGTGCGGAAACGCTGCTACGGCTCTATGTGTGTACGCTCTATGTTCGGCGTTGTTTTCAACCACGAGATCGTACTATATGGAGTGGATGTGATGCATCACCACTACTATATAGACGTTTATAAAAATCGACAGGCTGTGCAGTTTTTAAACAATGTATATTCCAACAAAATCTATTGGGATATCGGTCCAGTTACTAAACCGAATAAAAATAAAACTAGAAAACTCAATCCACCGCTGCAGGCTGTGCGTTGATGACTCAGCCTTGAGAGAGCGAGCGCGACGAGCAAACAAGCAGCAGCCGTGTTTCAGCGGAATTAAAATCAACAATGGAAAACGGATGCAAGCGTGAAAATAATCAAGAGAGTCTGTCCCGGAGTTATCGGAGCCGCAGCCGAGCGTAATGTATAACGAATTTCGTGAACAAGGTCGCCGCGCGGAGAGTATGGACTCGGTTGCGCTCCTGCTGTCTCCGTCTGGCGCGCGCGTGCAGCCAACGGACGAAGGGGGAAAACGGGAGCAAATCGATGCGTAAGGGACTCGCTGCCGCCGCTTCTTTTCTCTCCCCGCGGCTGCTGCTTCCTGCAGAAGCCGAACTTTCGCTTATTCTTTTTTTTTGCCTCCGCTGATGGTTTCGGGGGTCGCCGGGTGATCGATTCAATAAATTTCGGAGATGAATTGATTCCTTATAAATAATGATTCTTTCTACTGTTTTCTTTTTCTTGCAAGCGATGGTTGATTCTTTCGGAGTAAAATTTTCAACTCCTGCGCGAGAATTCACTCTTTTTTCCGGAGAGAAAATACTTGCAGGAATATTGTCCTATATTCCCGCGAGGAAAATGTATACACGCCGGGCGGGGGAAATTCTAACTTTTTAAAAACTTGGGACGTGATCGAGGAATGCCATTTGCATGCCATATGCGCAAACTTTGCGTCGGACAAAATCGAGCTCCATTATTTCTCTGAAAGTCTAAGCATCTCTCGAACTACGTAACGAACTTCTTCGCACGAAAGCACGCCCTTACAACGAGCGCTCCGTATCAGTTAAGGCCGGCACTCCCGGAGAGTGCAAAAAGTGTCGCACTATTAGTGTCGCAGCTCTCGCTCGATGAACAGAGCCTGGGCCACCCTTTGTAAAGCGCACAATGTACGAGCGCCCAGATACGTATAGGTGTACACGTATACATGTGGGTATGCGTCTATAAAGGCGACAACGACCCTGGTAGAAATCGCAACCAATTTTAACCCAAAAATAAGCTTATAAGTGTCGAATTTGCTTATCTAAGCTAAGAATATTGGGTTATAATTGGCTAACAGCGACATCGTTTTAACGCAAGAATAAGGTTATTTTTGCCCATATTGTTTTTAAAGAAGAGATGTAACCTCAAATGTAAATAATAATGCAGCAAACCAAAAAAGCGCGGTAAATATTGATGAGAGTAGGTACAGTTTTGTTACTAGGGGGTTTTTGAGGTCGCTGAACACGAATATCGCGACGGCAATACCTTAGAAGTACCTGGTGCCCAGGGTAAACAGTATTAATGTCGTCTCCTGGAGTTTTGTTAGAATTTGAAACATAATTAGTCGAAACTCGTTACTCGGGGGTTTTTGAGGTTAATGAACACGAATATGGCGACGGCAACGCTCCTCGAGGTACCCGGCGCCAAGGGTTGGCTGTATCAACGTCGTCTCCTGGAGTTTCACGGAGAACAACGACCTATTTCGTCGACTCTTTGATTGGGGGTTTTTGCGGTCACTGTATACGAGTAAAGTGACGATAATCGCTTTCTAGGTATCTAGTGTCCAGGGTAGACAGTATCAACATCGTCTTCTGGAGTGATTTTTTCACTCTAAAAAAGAGTAGTTCATAGAATGACTCGCCTTCGAGTGAAAACTATGAAGTCCATATCTATAGGTTACTCGTTGTAGAGTGATTTCTATTGTCTTTGTTCGATCACTCTTTAAAGAGTAAGTCACTTGATAAGGAGTCCTCTCTTCGTCAACGCGTTCTTCGTTAGAAAATGTGCAAAAGTGTTTGTTGCAGTATTTTCAACAATATAGGATGTCGACAATGATATCAAAGTTGCCTGAGGTGAGATGAGAATATATATTTACGATTCGTATGTACATACATATACGTGTATACGTAAGCAATGTGCATGTATACGTGCATACATATAAAGAAGTTAGGTTAGGACATTAACAATAATAACAAATACTTTGTGTTTTTACGAAACTTTAGATGCGTGTGATGGTATAGACTCCAACATTTTGCAATACCTAACCGACCTAACCTCAACCATAACCTGCAAATCTAAAATCACCCTATCCATGGCAAAGAGTGAAAATATCACTCATTTCAAAAGTTAGGAATTACTCGAAGCCGAGTGACTCAATTTTGGAGGAAAGCTTAGAGTGATTTATCACTGGTTTAGAGTGATTTATCACTGGTTTAGAGTGATTTTTCACTCTAAGAGATTTAGAGAGAGTATAGCACCATATCCATGCTCAGTGGCCCCAGAAATCCGTGAGTAACGTATTTCACTTAATTATTATTAAATTCCCATAAAACTCCAGAAGATGACGTTGATACTATTCACCCTCGGCACTAGGTACCTCAAGGAGCGTTAGTGTCACGATATTCGTGTTCTGCGATCGCAAAAACTCCCGAGTAACAAGTTTTGGCTGATTATGTTTCAATATCTCTCAAAACTCCAGGAGACGACGTGATACTGTCCACCCTGGGCACCAGATACCTCAGGGAGCGTTGCCGTCACTATATTCGTGTTCAGCGACCTCGAAAACCCCCGAGTAGCAAAACTGGATTTATTTCCATAAATATTGATGGAGTTCTTATTTATTGTCTCTTTCGCTGCACTTTATATAGGTTATGGTCGCATTCGACGCGCATATTAACTCATTATAAGCTTAAAATTGGTTAAAAATTGGGTTATTTTTAACGAAAGAAATAAGGTTATTCTTACTAAACAAGCCAACGCCTAAGCTAATTCTTCTACCAGGGGACGAGTTTTCCCTTTGCTCATATAAGTACGTACGAAATCCCCGCGCTTATCGATCGTCCGTGACCCACGCGGCAGCCGGAAGGTTATTTGCGTCGAGAAGAGCGGATCTCTCTCTCTCTCTCTCTCTCTCTCTCTCTCTCTCTCTCTCTCTCT
>QLSS01000065.1:772415-790738 GCA_024372645.1 Trichomalopsis sarcophagae
CTCTCTCTCTCTCTCTCTCTCTCTCTCTCTCTCTCTCTCTCTCTCTCGCGCTCTCTCGCGGTGTGCGGCTCATAATGCGCCGGTACGAGGAGTCGTGCCGGCATGAAAGCCTGTTGTTGTGCACCGCCGCCGACTCTGGTATGTACCTAGTAGTATTTCTGCGCGCTGCAGTCCTGATTCTTGCATCACCAATGCGTTTTCCTTGCGAGCGAGGATTACTTGTACACTTTAGTGCAGATTACCAGCAGATTACGTTCGTAGGGACGAATCGAAGAAGTGGATTCCACCTTTGCGAGAAACATTGTTTCCCCAGTCCCCCACTGCCGTCAGCGACTCATCGACGTTGGGGGCAATTTATATAGATACAGTCCCTCATCTTCAAAGCAGCTCGACACACACACACGCACGTTATATACGAGCGGCTCGACTTTGGCCTCTCTCTCTCTCTCTCTCTCTCGCCCCTCCTCTTCCTTTCCTCGCATCGTCCATCCGTCCGTCCCTCCTCTTTTTGTCTCTAGCTCCCTTCTTCCTCCCTTCCCCCTTGTACTTCCACTCTCACTCCTTTCATTACGCCGAGCTGCTGTATGCAGTACACTGCGAGTGTCTATACACACCACGTTGTAAGCCCAGTCCTTATGCGTAGCTATACAAATTCCCCGCTTCGACTCTCCCTTCATCTTTCGCCGCGGCCACCGCCACTAACTCGCGAGTCGTTAGACGCGCAGGATATACACCTATACAGCATCGATTTTTTCTCTTTTATATAAGCGTTCCGTGTCTCCGGCTCGTTGCCCGCTCTCTCTCTCTCTCTCTCTCTCTCTCTCTCTCTCTCTCTCTCTCTCTCTCTCTCTCTCTCTCTCTCTATAGTCGCTCTATGGGTGGTGGCCGATAACGAACCTCCCGCGCGCGCGCGCGCGACTGTTTTTCCCTGTACGTGCAGCAGCTCCGGTTCAGGCCTGATTGGCTTTGTTTATTCGAGGGCGGTGGTGCTGATGGTGGTTTTATCACAGAGGAAGCGACACTGATTGTCTGCCGACGACATTGATTTTGCTCGATATGAAAATCCACAGTGATTTTATTCGATTCGAACGTCGGTATATCGGCTGATTATTGCTGCGATGAACGCAAAACGGAGACGACTTTCCTGCTCAGAAGAACGCCGCTATTTGTTTACACAGAGCGCAATGTTATCGCGGTAAATTAGCGGCTCCTAGATTATGTACACCGTATAAACGCGTTCAGTGGTAGTATTATAATATATGTTTGAGGAATCTTCGTACAAACGCTAAAGGCGTACCGAGATATAATTGAAGCGTGTAATCTACAGTGTGTTAACGCTGCAGGACAAATATTTGAGGAAATTTCTGATATTAGCTTGGATTTCAGAAACCATTATACTTGCTTCAAAACTCAAAGATTGTGTTGAGCAGAGGCAGACGATATCTCCAGTATAGCACGTTTGTCAGAATGCAGCTCGTTTTTATCTCGCGATTCTGCTCCAAAAACTCCGAAATGACAAATCGGCGTATAGCTGCTGCTGAGTGTTATCGATTCGCATAATTGTGCCGAACGATATTCATCGCACCGACACTCGAAGGTACTTCCCCGCAACTATGCTTAAAACCGAATCGAATTCGATTACAATAAGAAACGCGCAGTTATAATATAAAAATCGCTAGAGTCACGACACTCATATTCACCTGTCTTCGTAGGATATCGCCTCTAATCGATCGCGCCCAACAGGGCACCCCTCGTGTACACGTGTATACGCATTTCATTTCGAGTCTGCACGAAACGTGAGCCTGAATGTGTATACACACAGATGGAGAGACTTTAGTGCAGAATCGTGTTCTCGCAGTATAAGTGCGTGTATATCGATACACATTGCGAGATCACTCGTAAATAAGTGAGAAATGTACAGCTTGTAGCTCGTGCGCGCGGCTGGGAAGAAAGGAAAGAAGAAACTCTCGGCTCTTATCATAATGGAGCTTTAAGTGGCACTCGTTTCGATGCTTTGGCTCTATGGATTTTCAGCAGACTTTGTTGCGGAAAACGACGAGCGATTTCGTAGGCTTTACGAGAGTTATGAGGAATTTCGTTCGTAATCCCGGACGCGAACGCAATTTCTTCTTTCTCGGCTGGAATGAGAAAAAAATTTCTATTTTCGTCCCGATAAACGTGACGACGCCTTGAAACTCTCGTCTATACGTACTCGAATACGAAACGATACGCGAAAGGTGTATTAAAGCCGGCTTATTAGTTATGAGCGACGCGTGGGCCGTGGCGGGGGCAGATATCGCGTTCAATAATAACTCAGACATTCACGTATATACATATCGTACGTACGTTTGCACCATTAAATATTGCCGGCTGCCACAGCAGCACAGAAATCGATAATGCTTGTGTGTACTGTATTAAGCGTTCTCTCGCGCGCGCGCTCCGATATTGTATACACGTAAGCACATGACATAACAGCCGAGCACTTCAAAATTAGCGCCGAAAACAGGGTCTCTCTGCACGGAAGAGTCTATTTTTGCCGCCGTTGCTCGAAACAACTCGATTCCATTATATATACATGTTCAGCGCGACTGCTGCAACTTTTTCAATTGGCCGATCTAACCTATTCGTTTCAAATTCCACTGGGAAAGTTCGTACTCATACAAATAGTTAATCGCACCTTTAGAATTGAGAGTTGAGCGATCGCCTCTCCTCGCCGCTACTGAGTTTCGCGTTACGCCGTTAGTCGCGTAAATTCGTCGCGGAATTACGGGGTTATTTAATCGAGTTAAGTGAATATGCGCGCGGGGATGAAGTCGGAGGAGTAAATTCGTTACTTCATTACACTGAGAGAACTATATATTAAAATTTACTACATATGTAGGAAAAATCACTATATTAGATAGAAACAGCAGGTCATACTCTCTCCATGACGATTTTTACTATATTCATAGTATAAATTGTTAGACTTATATTAAAATTTGTTACGTGTTTACTAGAAATTACTATATTATATAGTAAACATTATTTTAAGAATTTCTCGGTGCCAGAATTTGAGGTTATAAAGTTGATTTATGCAGTAATCAGAAACCAAAATCTATAATTTTTTGTTTATCTGGTATTATTAAGTGATAAAATATCATTGGCTGCTATTATTTGTTGATTTTGGTTAGTTTATTATTAATATTAACCCATGAGTAAATGTGATTAATATATCAGATTTAAAATATAGTACATAACAGTACTGTTTGGGTAAGTGGTCAGCGCGCTCGACTTTCCAGAGGTGCAGGTTCGATTCTCGTCGCCGCGTTTATTTCTTTCACTTAACAGCATTAAATATTAATAAGAATAAGAATAATAATCATATTCGAATAAGCGCATAAAATTGCCCAGCAAAAAAAAATTAAATTTTTATAAATTTAATTTCAGAATAGAAATTACTATCTGAGATAGTAAATTTTAATATCTATAGTTTTCTCAGTCTAAGCGCAAAAAGGGAACCAATTTTCAGCGCATCGCGGGTTGCTCCGAAATGTCTATAGGTCGCTACAAATTTGTTCGTGCGCCGTGACCCAATTTTCTCGGTAAATCAGAAGCCAGTGTAGCAGCAGTCGGTGCTGCAGCGAAATCGGAGCAGGTCAGCCGCGAGCGAGTCTTCCGAAAAACCGGAGAGCGGGTGCATAGGGGGTAGTTATAATATAATACATAAATCGCGCGATGAATCGATAAGGATAAAGTGGCGTGTGTACTCACAGTCCAAGTGCTTCTTCTTAGGTCCAATCATCTCCTCGGTGGTGGCCTTGCAGACCGACTTGGCAAGGCCCTGGCCGGCGAGGCTATGCCTCGCGGCCAGCAATCTGTCGTTTATCGTCTGTCCCGCCATACTGCCTATGATTGCGCCTTTCTGTTACTACTGCTCTTGTTCCTCACGACTACTCTTGTACGAGGGCGGCTGCACTCGCGCGATTCTCGATCACTGTTGGTTATATCAAAGATTGACTAAACCGCACCTTGCACTTTTCCGAAACTCTCCTCTCTCTCTCTCTCTCTCTCTCTCTCTCTCTCTCTCTCTCTCTCTCTCTGTTAATCTATACAGAATACTCATTGTATCACGTATGCAATGTGAATGTAAGTGAAAAGAGTGCAAGAGTGAGAGAGAGAAGGAGAGCGATAGCGCGCGCACACAGTCCGATAACGATCAGAACCTTCCTCCCTAACGACGAGTGAGAGAGGAAGAGAGAGAGAGAAAGAGAGAGAAAGAGAGAGAGAGAGAGATCCATACGTATACGTGTCTGCTATATCCTCGCTGCTCTAAGAAACGAGTCGACGCATACGCAGGGATCTGTCTCTGCCTCTCCTCTGTAGGTTACAACAGTAGGCGATGCGTGTACAGGTATTGTGTGAGAGTAAAAGTACCACTGCAGCGGCGAGAGAAGCAGCAGGTACGCAAGAGTGCGAGCAGCTCGCGGCGAGAGCACTGCGGATAGACACGCGCGACGAAGGGCACACACAACGGAAGAGGCGGCGCGCCTCTATGTCGTCGTCGTCGTCGTCGTCCTCGGCGTCGGCGTCGTCGCTCGCACTACAATACTCTCCTCCGGGTGACTGCTACTGGAGCACTGGCCCTCTCTTTCTCAGCGGCGGCTCGACTGCCTGACACCCACTGCTCGCTTCGATCGCCCGCTGCCGCACCGAGCCTGCGCAAGCTCCCTCTCTCTTACTCCTCGACTCGACTCGACGTACTCACTGCCTCTGCGTGTGTATGGACTGTACGTGTGCGCGGCTTTTGACGCAAAGATAGCTGCTGCTGCTGCCCACGTATGCCCAGCCGGGGTTCCGTCGATATAATGCTCTCTTTCTGAGTTTGAGGTTAGAATCGCGGGGTGTGACTGCGCGACCGATGGAAGCTGTTGCTGACCTCGGGTTGCCCGGCAAAGGCCAAAGACGACGGGTGTATTCTATATAGACTCGCGGATCTCCGGTATGTGTGTGTTGTATCCGCGGAGCAAGATGGCGGCGCCCGGTTTTCTGTGCCCCTCTCACTCTCCTCTTCCGAGCAAACTATTCTCTCGTTGTGTCTACTTATAAACTCCTTTCTCGCTCTGCACTGCGGGTATGTCTGTATCGCTCTCGAGTTCCACGCGCAAGCACACTCTCGTGGTTACGGGTTTACTGGATAGATTATGGTGCTGCAGGCAGCTGCAGAGCACAGGTGTTTGACTTGACTGCACAGTGCGCAACTGAGCCAACTGAGCGACAGAGCGAGATAATGACGATAAGGTAGAGACTGAATATGGTTCGCGGAATGGATCAGAGAGGGCGGGAGAAGCGCGAACTGCGTGAATCAATGATCAATGAACGATAAGGATTACCAGTACCTAATACCTATATATACTTATAAAGTTATACCATGTCCCGTGATCTTTGGAGGCAAGTTTGAACATGCCCCGAAAACAGACCCCCCCCCCCCTACCTCAGCCTATAAAAGTATATTTTTTGTAATAATAAAAATACTGACCGATGTATTTTAATTAGCTCTATCCAAAAACATCGACAGATTAAACTGCTCCACCTTATATTTCTAATGAAAAATCAATAAAGATTTGGGAAAAAAATTAATTATCTTAATTTTGATACAGCCATATCTTTTTAAATAAACAATATTTCAAACTGCTCCAAACTGCTCTACATCCATATAATACTGCTCCATAGTAATTTTTATCGGCTCCGCTATAGTTAACTGCAAAATGAATAAAATTCATTTTGTCAGAAATGAGCTGACTGAAGCTCGTAGCGCGCAGGCGAGGATCGCATTCATTGTAGTCCAGTAAAATTAGCTGTGAAATCGCCCTGCGGTAGAAGTGGCTGCATTTTGGATATTTAGTAAATCGGGGTCGGAAAAGCCGATTCTGAAATTTGCAGCTTCCTAGAATGAGGGGTTCTATGCGAAAACAGCTTGCGAAAGTTATTTTTGCTCATATCTCAAGGTCGGCTTGACCTATGAGAAAATGGCTGGCATCAATGAAAAGAGCGTTAAATTTTGCATTGGAAACGATTTTTTAATCGATTCCGATGAGCGCAAAGTTCCGAAATAATTAATGAAAAAGAAATTTGCTTGGTGTAGAGTCAGGGGAGGGGAGTGAGCAGACGACATGGCCACCGCCGCTCTCTCCGCGCGCAGCGGCGGGACGGCGGGAACCGAGCCGCGTTTGAATGCGTCATGCGAAAATATCATTTTTGATTTCGCGGCGACACCCGGAAAACTTATTGTATGAACTTTTTATTAATATTATCGAAATTAGCTATATAATTATCAAGTATGTATAGTTAATTATGAATTAAATAAGTAATAAATGATCTCAACAATATAGCTATCCAATGAGCGGAAAAATGACATTACCTTGCATCCCAAATTTGATTTAATCGTTGCACCAATGACGCTGAAAAAATGAAATAGTCATATTTCATATAACTTTTGTATGCGCGGAAGCGATTTCTTTAGTTTCAGTTACCCATAGTACATTACGATACAAGTGTCTTATGAGGCACATTCTGGCACGGCGAGGTTACGCCGTGCTGGAAAGTGAACATACGACTCGAGTATCGTACAATATTTTATAGCACTGCTTGATTAAATCTGCCAAGTCACGCAATTCGTGGCGTAAGTAGCCCTTTCTGGCAGCGGGAGGTTAGCGCACGAGCGTAGAGAGTGCGGTATACACAGTTCCAGAAAGAGCTACTTACGCCATGGATTTGCATGCCTTAAATCCGCATTTAAGTCACCCAGTGCTATAAAAATTATTATTTGAATTTGTGTTTTTTTTTACCTATAAGTAAATTATTGTTGAAAATATTTTTTTCTTCAAGTGATATACCCCCCAATCGATTCAGTACCAACATACCGACATCGTCATTTCTTTCAGAAGCAACATTCAAAAGATTCTGATAGGTATACGCGCGTTTTAAGTAGCTAACTTTTTTATGAGAAGGATCTAATACTTCATTGCAAATAAAGCAATATTAGTCAAACTCATAGTCATCTGAAACACTTGCTGTTGACGATGACGGCAATGAAAATGAGAAATTTTTTGCTGGCGGAGATGGTAATGAGGAATCCCTTTTTCTTTTACTTGTCTTCTGCGGTATTGCCGAATAGCGCTTTCTACAAATTTCATGAAAGCTTACACTCTCTTTTCCTATCCATTGTTTGAACTTTTCATCCTCTCTGCTTTTACTTTTATTTATAAAAGTTTCTAGACCTTTACTACGAACTTGAACGATATCATCTGTATCAAACACAGAGCAAAAAATAAATAAGTTTGTATATATAACTTTGTATAAAAGCTTTGTATAACTTTAAATTAACATTTTTATCTTTCTATTATTTACCCGTTGTGTTGTGTAATAGCCACATTTAAAAATGGTATCCCAATTACTGAAAAAAAAATGGTAAAACTAAGAAAAATTTTTTTGATTCTAGTAAATCAATTACTACAATAGTACTTAGAAAATATTTACTAGAATTTTAACAACCCATTTTGCGAAATATAAGAAATATTTACTAAAATATAACCAGTTATTTGCTATGGATAATGAACAAATGAAAACCGTTATCTATATTACAATAAATATTTATAAAATTTAGTAACAATTTTTTTAAATTAAAATGGGCCAATTCTATTTTAAGATAATCTTATTCAAAATCAAAGTTTCATTTCCTTGAAAGTAGAAACGCATTTAATATATAAAAATAATTAGTACATTTTATACCCATTATTGTGGTAAATATTTGTTTATTTGCCCAAAACTATTATTTAATTTAAATTACCCTTCTTTCTTTCTAAAAAATATTTCCTAAAAGATAATTGACTAACGATGCACTCAGAAAAAAATATTTAGCTAAATTAACTATAATTTACTTGCAATGAGTAAATATTTTTTGTAATACATACAAAATGAAATTATTTAAATAAAAGAATTTTTAAAGCATTTTATAGCATTCTCAACTTTTTCTTACTTACTGTATTTATTTAATATTAAACATCAAATGGTGATCAAATATTTAAAGCAAATTATTTTTTAAGTAAATGTTTGGTAACAACTATTAAATATTTTTTTGATGAAAAAATTTTACATCATTGGCTTTTTCTGACATTCACTAACATTTATTATTTTTCAAGTAAATAATTTCTTTATTTTAATAAGGCTAACTCAATTAAGTAAACAATTCACAAACTATTTAAAATAACATTTATCAACATGTATTTTGTACTAAATACAATATTGCAACTAACAAATATTTGTTCGGTTATAAGAAATGTTTTTCAGTGTATGGAAAATGTGCAAGTATCTTTTTAATTTCAATAATTTAAAAACTGCATTGCAGTAAATGACTTATAATTGTTGCAAAGCATATTGTAGCAAATATATTGTATGGATCACATGATATTTTTTCTAAAAGAAGCAAATATATTTAGTAATAATTCTCTGTATCCTTGAGAAACCATTTTTTTTAATTTGAAAAAATTGTTGAATCACATGTAAGAAATATTTACTTAAAAATAAGAAATATAGAAAAAGATGATTCAAAATAATATTGGTCAAATAAGATAATATTGTAGAAGAACTATCAAAGATTTTACTGAAAATAAGAAATGATTTGTTTGTATTGAGTCATTACGAAGATATTTTTTAAATCTTTAATTTTTAATAGTTTATAAAGTAGTCTATAAATTTAGAACATTTGAATTAAATAAATGATTCACTAAACAGTTGATACTGTATTTTAATAATAGTATTCAAATAAACGATTTATTTAACTCTAATAAACTGCATTGCAGTAAATGACTTATAATCGTTGCAAAGCATATTGTAGCAAATATATTGTATGGATCACATGATAATTTTTCAAAAACAAGCCAATATATTTAGTAAACATGCGTTAGATCCTTGAGAAACAATATTTTTAATTAAAAAAATTTTGAGTTACATTTAAGAAATATTTACTTAAAAAATAATAAATATGAAAAAAGATTATTTGAAATAATAGACGTCAAATAAGATAATATTTTATAAGAACTATCAAAGATTTTGCTGAAAAGAAGAAATGGTTTGTTTGGACTGAATCATTAAGAAGATATTTTTCAAATCTTTATATTTCAATAAACGCTTTGTAGGTTATAAATTCAGAACATTTGAACTAAATAAATAATTTACCTAATAGTTGATGCTGTATTTTAATAAATTAGGATTTCGTATTCAAATAAACGATTTATTTGATTTTAACAAACAATGTGGAATTTAAGTAAATGATTACTTAAATATCAGAAAATATGATCATATATTGAATTTAAAATAATATTTACTAAAACGTACATTATTATGCATACTAAAAATAAATATTTACTCAAATGTAGGAAATTGATTTTTTAACAAACTCATTTATTTGGTTTTAAGAAATTTTTTTTTCAGTTAATATTTTCATAAATTATTCACAAGATTAATTTTAATACGAAGAATTGTATGTACATGCTACTTGTGATTACCTTTACTTCCTTAAAAAAATAGGTCTAGCAAAAAAAATTTATTTAAGTAATTTACAAAGTTTTCGGGGTGTCGCCGCGAAATCAAAAATGATATTTTCGCATGACGCATTCAAACGCGGCTCGGTTCCTGCCGTCCCGCCGCTGCGCGCGGAGAGAGCGGCGGCGGCCATGTCGTCTGCGCACTCCCCTTCCCTGCCTCTACACCAAGCAAATTTCTTTTTCATTAATTATTTCGGAACTTTGCGCTCATCGGAATCGATTAAAAAATCGTTTCCAATGCAAAATTTAACGCTCTTTCTATTGATGCCAGCCATTTTCTCATAGGTCAAGCCGACCTTGAGATATGAGCAAAAATAACTTTCGCACGCTATTTTCGCATAGAACCCCTCATTCTAGGAAGCTGCAAATTTCAGAATCGGCTTTTCCGACCCCGATTTACCAAATATCCAAAATGCAGCCACTTCTACCGCAGGGCGATTTCACACCTAATTTTACTGGACTATTGCTGTATTTGCCGGGATAAAGTTTAAATTAAGAGTGCTCTATACCTCCGTGACAGCCAATCAGAGCCACAGATTTTTCTTAACAAACTACAGCTTTATTATTAATGCTTTTATAAAATAAAAAGTTTTATAATATTCTTTAGACTTTTCTTCACGTGGGATGATTCCTAGATTTAGTAAATAATTATTGTAAAGCCGTAAAATAAATGTTGAAAGTTTTGCTCGATATGTCGTCTGCTTCCGCAGCACAAGCCACCAACGGCACCAAGATACGCGAACAAACAATTTTGCGCAACAAACTGCAATTCCATTTCATTTTGAAATGCAAAAAAGCATATATAATATTCTTTGGGTTCTTCCGTGCGTGGGATGATAACGTTTCAGTCGAAATTTAGCTCAGATAATTGTCAATCAGCAATTGTTCGTTCGCATCTCTTGGTGCCGTTCGTGGCTTGTGCTGCGGAAGCAGACGACATATCGAGCAAAACTTTCAACGTTTATTTTACGGCTTTACAATAATTATTTACTAAATCTAGGAATCATCCCACGTGTAGAAAAGTCTAAAGAATATTATAAAATTTTTTGTTTTATAAAAGCATTAATAATAAAGCCGTAGTTTGTTAAGAAAAATCCGCGGCTCTGATTGGCTGTCACGGAGGTATAGAGCACTCTTAAGGTAAAGAATTCATGTATTACAAACTAAGTTTCTAACGAAATAATTTTTTTTATTATTATTTATTGCCAATGGTGTTTAATGAAAGCGTATTTTATTTTAGATTCTGCCTTAGGCGCCACTGTATTAACTATAAGAAGGAGATTTTAAGTCGAATAATCTGTGATAATCTAAGAAATAGCGATGGTAGTTTTATAATACTAATAGGTAGTGAGAAAGAGTTGATTCTGGCACACGTGTGAGGTTGCCAGTCAAACGAGTGGGAGAGTTATCTTTCGCACGTGCATCAAATATTGTTTTTCAATTCAGGGTGTGTAAACTGCGACTAAAAATTCGTATGACGCGTAAAGCGGCACTTGACACACACTGCATCGAAAAGTATATATTTCCAAGTTTACTAATATCAATACAGTAAAATAAATTTATTCAACTTCAAATTTCCATAACTTAGAGAAGATCCTGATCTAATTATCCGCGCGAATCACTGTTCCAAAAATAAAACCAGTTCACTTGCGTACACGTCGCTTTTGGAGTCCTCGATTCGGCGCTCATTTAAATGCAAACTTGTACGAAAACATGCGAAAAACCAAGAGACGAACTATTTTCCCGAAGAAAGATAATAGCGTGTAGCGTATGTAAGGGGCTGATTATGACTCGGCTCGTTGCGACGTCTATTCTTTCGCTATATCGAGCATGCGCGAATCAGTAGAGGATCTCGATCAGGACACGGATCGTTTCTGGAATCCCTGCAGCCTTGTTTTTTTCTTCCTCTAATTTTGGATTTTCGATATATGGATTTGCTTACAAGTTGTCGCGTCGCGCTTCAGAATATGGGTCACATACTGAAAAAGCTTTTCGCCGCGTATTTGTAACTTTGAAAACGACAATTTGCTTATCGGAAGCCTCAATGAACTCGGGAGATACAGACATTCGGAGCAGTCCATAATGAAAACTCTTTGCATTTATAGTTTATGTGATTAATGGTTTTAGATTTTTCTTTTATTTTACAATAAAATTTACAAACTTACTAGCAACAATTTCATGATAAGATCCAATGACTTCAAACTTATATCGTACATAATAACACGCATCGGTCTTATAATATGGGCCTTATTTATACTATTTAATAATTTAATAAACGTCCTAGTGTTGATTATATATTCTGTAAACACGGTTGAGCCCCTCACTTCGTTGAATCTTCAAGCATCGAAAAACTGTGCTAAAGCCGTTTTCATCCTAGAAACATCTTCATCATGCTGAGAGATGGCGAAACAAAGTTTCTATTGTTTTACCAGAAGAATATTTTATATATAATTCAGAAGCTGATGCAAGTGATTACGTTAAAGAAAATACTGAACCAAATTCACAAAATATTAAAAATGTTACAAATGACACTGAACTATTCAACACTACAGATATCTTAGAAAATATTGGAAATGACACTAATGATATTAAAATACTTGACCCGGAAGAAATAGCACAATATCTTGAAAATACTATTAATGACATCCATACATGTAACCCTGCTGAACTAAACAACATGCTTAAAGACACGAAAACCAATTCCAATTCAACTATACATTTTGATCATAATTATACTAAAAATGCATTCATCACTGATGTAAATGAGAAGAGCGAAAGCACTCATACTATCAATAACTTGGACAAAAATTTTATTTCAAATTGTAATGATTACAATATTTTCACTGAGCAAATAAATCATGGTTCAACATTAGTTGAAAATAAAATAGAAGAAGATGCTAACGGATATGATAGTGGAATCCGATTGTGTAATTAAGAAAGAAGAAAGAGATAAAAAATCAGAGATAGTCGAAGAAAAAATAAATGATAAAGAAGAAGTGAAAAAAGAAAAAAACCAGAGGAGTGTACGTTTCACCAGATCCAGATTTTGAGATTGATATTAGTGGTAGTCAAGGAAATAAAAAATCAAAAATTGTTTGCAAAAGAAGCAAATCAAATATACAAAATGGTAATAGACTTGGTGAAAGACTATTGGGAAGCCAGACATTCAAAGTAATCAACACTTGTCCTTATGACAGCATAACTGAAATTTTAAGTAGTTGTTGAGGAAAACCTACTTTTCAAAATTTCCTGGCCAAAAGCAAAAGTGATGAAAAGCATGTTAAACGACAATGCTATGCAAGTTCAGTCCTAATACATCACCAATCAGGAGCTAATGCTATGTTCTATGCAAACCGTTTTTATATTTTACGTTCTTTTTTCCCCATAGTTGATTTTACAATCGATTGTAATCAAAATGTCAGTTTTATTTTTACACACCTAATGTCTAATTATGAAGCGACCACAGAAATGATTAATTGGAACTGTGGATATAAAAAAGAAGATAAAAAATGTGTTTTACTTCTTTCAAATACACGTATCGTCTGGCAAAGTCAATTTCAAACTCTAGAAGAAGAATTGAGAAACACTTACGAAGGCAGAAAATCTGTATATTGTCAAATGTGTCATCAGTCTTGTGCATCAGTAAAGTATTTGCTCGGTCCTTATCTTTACATTGACACTGATGATGCGTATGCCAGCTCAGGTTATACTAAAGATCTGAAAATAGATATACAGAATTTAAGCAACATACCAACAAAAATCACAATTTACCAACAAATTTATATCCTTGGAGGTGTAATACGATACATACCACCCATGGGTGATAGTCAAATAGGCCACTACGTTGCTTACTGCTATACTGCTCAAAAGCGATGTATTGAAAAAAATGATCTCTTGAAAAATAGTGTTGTTCTATCCGACAAGCAGTTGTCATCATTCAAAGTTTCTGCAATTTTGTATGTTAAACGTTAAAGAGCGCTCTTGTTATAAAAAACTATTATTAATTTTAACTTGAAATTTCAATAGTTGAAAATTGTATTTTAGTATTAACTTTAAGACTGAATTTAAGTGAAATAAGCGTTTGTGAAAAGTAGAACAGTAAAATATTGTAATATTATTGATATCTTTATTTATATTATGTGATTAATAAACAAATAAGTATTGTGCTCCGAAACGATCCATGCTCCAAGACTTGGAAGGTCCAAGCTCCGAAAGAAATATATTTATAGGTTATAAATACTTAGCTTGTGTATTAAGATTGTGGGTTAGCGTCAATACCTATAGATGGCCCTGGGGGTCACAAATACTCGAAAAAAAGGAAATATGTGTTCGAGTACTTATGAAACGTAAGAATATTTTTACAAAATCAACAACAATAAAATCATTAAGTACTTGTATTAAGTTACTTGGTTCATTTATTTTCCATCTCAGTTACCTACACTATTTTCTAAACTGTTTAATCTTGTCATATAAATTAATTGTTCACCTTGAAATTAATTCAAACTTTATCCCGACAATGGGGCAATGAATGAGATCCGCGCCTGCGCGCTACGCGCTTCAGTCAGCTCATTTCTGACAAAATGAATTTTATTTATTTTGCATTTAACTATAGCGGTGCCGATAAAAATTACTATGGAGCAGTATTATATGGATGTAGAGCAGTTTGGAGCAGTTTGGAGCAGTTTGAAATATTGTTAATTTAAAAAGATATGGCTGTATCAAAATTAAGATAATTTATTTTTTTTCCCAAATCTTTATTGATTTTTCATTAGAATTATATGGTGGAGCAGTTTAATCTGGCAATGTTTTTGGATAGAGCTAATTAAAATACATCGGTCAGTATTTTTATTATTACAAAAAATATACTTTTATAGACTGGGGTAGGAGGGGTCGAAAGCGTGTTATCATTTTGCCGTCATATTGCGGTCATGCGTGCACCGAAAACAGCGCGGTACGCAGCACGGCACTCAGCCACTTAAGCGCTACCTCCACTAGTATATGCTCGAAGTATATTCTGAACACGGGTGACGTTTTGACAGTCAGAAGCCGTACCCGCCGTACTGTCAAAGCGTCACCTGTGTTCAGAATATATTCCACGTTAGGTGTACATATAAAAAAAATTAGTGAATCCTTACCTAGTAAACTATTCAGTTATCACATGACGAATTCATGTCATCGAACTTATACAGATTACTAGAGTAGTGAAAAAACTGCTACCAACAAAATTTATAGTTATACAGTATAATAATCATTTTCAAATAACTTTCAGTCTTATGTTACATTTACCAAATGTAACCAAAGTTTGATACTTAGACGCAGAAAAAATAAGTATTATTTAATCAAAGATAAGATGTGATGATTTAATGTTTCTTAAAATAAAATGTATTATTTTGTTTAAGAGATTAATTATTATTTGACAATAGTATATTGTGTACCACGGGCGTAAAGTTGGCATTTTTAGGCCGAGTGTGAAGTTTGCAAAATTTCAGCCCTCTAAGTATGATAGTTTCCAAATGAAAGCCAAAATATAATTGTAAAAAAAGTAATCGGAAACAATAAAAACTTGATTTGGCTCTCATTTGAAAACTATCATACATAGAGGGCTGAAATTTTGCATCTTAATTTGCATTAGCATGTTAACAATATATTAAGTTGTAACAATATATTAAGTTGAATTCATTCTATCTGATATAAATTCGACTTTCATGTACAGAGCTACCTGCATTTTTTGACGCCGAAGCCATAGGGTACAAAGCCGAACCAAGACTGTTAATTAATAATTGTGATAATATAATAATAAAATAACGATTTTGTTCTATACTTTATATGTGCAAATGCAGAAAGAACCGGACAGTGGGTCTGAACGAACAAATTTGAAATTTTAGAGCACACTTACCCGACTAACTTTTTTAGGTTCTCTAGCACAGATAAATCACTAGACTAGTAACAATTTTACAACTGTAGTAGTAAAATCGCAAACAGTCTAGTAATTTTACGACGACTCTATTTTCTTCTTTAGAGGTTACCAGCGCGGTAGTAAAATTAATACCGTAAAGGCGAAATCGCAATTAAAATAGCAAATAAATTTACCACATTTTCAAAATGTTTATATATAAAAATAAAAAATCAAGTAACTAATTAATTTATTCGGAGAATAATATAATAATAATATACAGAGATAATTTATTTGAACATTTATTTGTATTATTCTTGCAGTAATAAAAACAATATTGTTCTTAACAGAATCTTTACATTAATATTTAAATATATAAGTGTAATGACACATAACATTACATTAAGAAAGTGAATAAGTTATTAATAATATTAAGATCACATCTCTTTTCCTCGTTCAAAAAGTGTTAGGTTAAGTCTTTACTTAACCTAACACTTTTTGAACGAGGAAATTTTTAAAATTTTTATATCCTGATTAACATTTCGCACATCAAAATTGCATCATGCAAATTAAGTTACTGAGATCATTTTTTAACAAATTTAGAAACTAATTAAATAATTTGTACTTTAAACTTTAAATCTACATTTGTAAATTAGGGATGCTTCATTGCTCCAATGAAAAATTTTCCAATTTTCTAAAAATCGCATTGACCTTTTCTGTAATTTTTTTTAGATTTGCTTCTGTTTTTGTCGTCTATAAACTTCATGTACCGCATTTGAAGGAATTCTAGAAAGCAGCTAACCGCTGGTGGCCATAATCGGTTAAAAACTAAATACGATGCAAGTAGTATAAATACGACATTTATAAAACTGTTTATTTCCGTGACAAGTATATGATTCATGAAAAGAAAATATTTCTCTTCATCCTCTGGATCATTATCATTTTTTCCAGCTTTTTCTAAAATGTTTTAATAAATTTTGTAAGTCATACAAGCCAATAATTAACATACACATGCATTGTTTGTCTCAAAAAAAAGTTTATCGCGTAAATAAAAATCAACATTCACGTACAGTTTTTTACATTTCATTTTAATACTCTTAATCAAAAGGATTGATTTATTATTGTATCAAGTAATTTAATCAAACGAAGATGATAAAATTTATTTGCTGCTCAAACATAACCTATTAATTTCAATTATCAATAAACGTGATACATACATACGCACGAAATAGGTTACCAGTACAAAAATATCACCTTTAATACTTACTCTGTGCGTCAATAATCTTTTTTCGTGGAAATGACCCTTTTATTCGACTGCAAACGCAAATAAGTTATGCACGATCTCCCGTTCTCCCGTTGAAGTAAAACGGTTATAAATTTTCAAAATGGCGACGATGGCGTCCCATGCGTAAGTAGTTGTAAATTCACTATATCATATCTAATTTTACAAGACTGGTTGTAATTTCACAAAATTCCGCACTCACAACGTAACTTTGACCAGTTGTAAAATTACTACCGTTATGTTAGTAAACGAATACGACCTATGCTGAAGATAGCTATTTTACTACCAGGTAGTAAAATTGCTAGGGAAATATTTTAATTTACTAGATTTTGTATTTTTACAATTTTGAGAGTAATCTTACTCAAGATCAAAAAGTGGTTGTAATTTTACTACCACGTTGTATTTTTATAAAGCATTTTTTACAGTGATTTGATTCTATTAAAACACATTTTTAAATTGCGCCTTCAGACAAAAGTGACAATTTCCTGGATTTCGTTCATTTTTCCCGTGTTAAATTCCCATAAGAGAATTTGAACTGCCCCGAAAAAATAGGTATTTTTTAATCTTGGGAAGCCAAGGTTTTTCGGGTTCTTTATGACCTAAGGAACGAAAAAAATGTGGTCGGGTAAGTGTGCTCTCAAATTTCAAATTTGTTCACTCAGACCCCCTAAAGTGTCTGGCTTTTTCTGAATTTGCACATACACAGATTTATTTTACAATATTTTTCTTCTTAATTTTAAATACCTTTGTACAAAATATTTATTTATAACAAAGTTTGGTGTCACTATTATATAAATTTTTTTCGTAGTTGTATAAAAATTGCAATCCTATAAATTTGGCTACTTTCCACTGATAATATATCATCAATAATACTTGTGATTTCTTTAATAGCATTAGAATTGGCATAACATGTTGTATTAATTAATGATTAAGAGTTATTTCACATTTTCTTTCAACGTCCCTATTGATAAATTTCAGGTGAGATCTCATGACAAAATCTCATCCGACCACGTGCGTGAATTAACAAAGTTCCGCAGCTGAAAAAATTCGTTCTACGTATTGACTAAATGTACATTTTGAAAGTTTTTAATAATAAAAAATGTACTTATAATGAACTATGCATCTAATTTTTATACAAATATTTTAAAAGTTGTGTAGAAACGTGCTACTATAACAATTTTTACTCAACTGCTTTGGTTCACACTTTCGCAGTGGACTCTATGGCTGTGGTGGCTCAAAAATATCTTATGCGTACTAATATGTGAAAGATAAACCTATTTGTTAAAATAACAACCACTTAGAAGTACCTGGAAACTACCAAGATTTTTCAAATCTAGTAGGTTTCCAAAGTAGAATCTAGATGAAAAGCCCGATAAAACAGACATGATTTCTGAAAGAAATCTCGGTAGAATTTTTTCTCCACTATGATTTGTTCATATAATCTTACTTTTCACACCAATAATTCTGCTCTTCATTGACATTGTTTGAAAATATTCATAAATTATATCTCGAATATCTCGAAAAAAAACTTTTTTCAAAAGTGAAAATCTTGGCAAGAAAAAGGCTA
>QLSS01000066.1:1029-25537 GCA_024372645.1 Trichomalopsis sarcophagae
ATAGTTTCCCGCCAAAAGGGTATATCAAACAATTACATGCATAATTTGAAGTAATCAAAGCACTGCTTAAATTAACGTTGAGATGTATAAGGTACTACTATTTTTCTAACTTATTGTATAACTATATCTATATTCCTGAGAGTCCTTAATAAGGCCCACATTTGATATAGTATTTTATATAGTGTAAACGAGAACAACTAAGTTTTTAATTCGTAATTGCTCTTCTGCAAACGTTATGATTAAAATCTTATTGTCATGCAGCTAGTTTTGAATGCTCAATAATAAGAACACATTTTCATTTTTCAGAAAACAAACAACATGAACGGAGCGTATTATTTTTTTCCGAGGGTACATGTACTATCGTATTGGAACAACCCCTGCCTAGCGGAGATGAGAACAATTGTACTGACGATAGAGTAGTACACCGAAGATTTTGAAATCATCGTGGTCATGAGAGGGGTCACGATTCGGTTAATAAAAGTACACAACGTATTTCCATTTGAAAAAGTGAAGAACCTGCCAGGACAGGCGGAGCCATCGGAGCAATCAAACTGATGCTATAAATTTATATAAAAATCAAGATTTTATATTATTTACTCTTGGAAGATGCTAAACTGTAAAGCATGGGAATGAATAATATAAATTTGAAAAATATATCTATGTATTTTTGTATTTATTTACCCTTATCTTACGAAATTACGCGACACAGGTGCACGTGGTTAATAGCGATTCGAGGTTAGAATTAGAAAATCATTACTAGCAGGCTTGTATTCGAGTTTTTTTTTTTTAATGAAAGTTTATAGAATAATGATTTGCATGCGAAAAATCATCCGAAAAATTTCGAGTGAGCTTGGACTCGAACCGAGCCCTGTACAAGTAAAGCCGTGTGCCTTAGCCAACCGAGCTAAGTAAACGTTGTCATTTGACCAACGATCTTGAGCATCACTTTTCAAAAACAGCTCAATCTAAGAACTACTAAAGAACTAGGATAAAAAGTGTTACATCTTGTAACAAGAACTGACAAAGAAAACTACTAAGTTCTTAGCTTTTTCACCATTTTAAATAGGCCGATTTCTACCAGGGCTCTTTAGAAAATATTAACTAAACTCGCCGGAGGATAAATATAAGCTTAACTGTCATCAATATCGAACGAGAAGATCAGCGAGTCAACGGCACATACATTCCGCCGCATCAAGAGTATACCGCAACGTCACACCCTCACCTTATCGTGCGCACTCATATTGTTTCCGCCCGGATGAAAGGGATAGAGCGAGAAGAAGCAGCGAGTGAATTGCACATGTATTGCACTACATAAGAGTATGCCGCAGCGTCGCATCAGCACCTTATCGTGCGCACGTATTTTTGTTTCGCCCAAGATAAATGGAGAGCGCGAAACGATGCAGCGACTGGATTATGCATACATTCCGCTGCATCAAGAGTATGTTGCATCCGCACCTTATCGTGCATATGGATTTTATTTCGCCCTGGATGAAAGAGAGAGCGCGAGAAGATGCAGCGAGCGAACTGCACATACGTTCCACCGCATCGCGTCATCGTCTCTTGATCAGCCTTTGATGCTAATATTGCGCGCTGCAAGTCGATATCATGCGAACCAACTAAGCTCTCGGCTGCGTGAGTCATACTCTGATACCGGGTGATCTAGGCCGTAATACTACTGCATCTCTGCACAGATAGTGTGCTCACACTTCTTCTACCTCACTCAGCTAACTTACCTACAGGCTGAGCGAAGTGTTGTGCGAGTGTGGTAGTGTGTCGGTTAGATGCGCTGCTAGGGGTGGGAGAAGAAAGTGGCCAATCGGGGACGTTTGTACCTGGCCAAGGGTATAGGAGTGGAGGAAGGCGGATCTCATATAGTCTATCTATGGGCCTTTTCTTTAAGGCAAAACGTAAACACTAATTTTTTTAACTTTTTGCGTATCTTCGATCTCATGCCTTCATCTTCATCTTCATCTCCATCTCATGTTTATTTGGGTCTTAGCATATTTACAAAGTTCTCGAAGTTCGGGTTCAGCGGTTTCTTTAACCATATTACGCGTTATAGGACGGATGGTCACGCAGTATTGGCCTACTTTAATTTTAGGGCTTTTTAAGCAAAAAATTTTTTTAAAGTTTTCGTCTCTGAAAGGCCTTTGCTTCGAAGAGCACTTTTACTCATGTAGAAATGCATGCGTAAAAGTGCTCTTCGAAGCCCAGAACCAAATGAATCCTGCGGTAGCTGAAAAAATGAAAATGATGAATTCTTGGTTTCGAAGACATGCTGTACCTAGTATATGGCACATATATATATTCTTTATGTTTTTACAAACGAACCTAATTATTCTGAATTTAAATAAAATTATATCATGATATATTGTTACGAGTGCGACGAGGTAACCAAGTGAGGGTATACATTTTGAAAAATAAAAATTATTAAGGGTAAGGATTAGAAATTCAAAATTCATTAACTGAGATTCTGAAATAAAAAACGTTTCGACGGACAATGCCGCCCTCATTAGAAGACTGAATTTTGAAAATTACCACATTAAAGACAGGGATCAATTTCAATAAAAGACTAGTTTCCGAAATGCTAAACATATACCTATAAGAAAACGGTATTAATAAGAAGGAAGACACACCCAATTTAAATACCGCAAACATACACCTTATACACCAGATGAAAACAAAACATACATAAGCCATGCTCTGACGTCAATAGCAGAAGAAATTGTCAACACTGCCGCTCGACTCTCTTCTCACTGCTCCGCGCTATATAAACACAACGAAAATTTCGATTTGCGCGAATTAGAATCGAGTAGCTGAGAAAGAAACATTGTTCACCTACGTTCCCCCCGCGGCGCGACGAGGGAGCACCTTCTTGCCTCACATAACCTGCCTCAGGAAGACCGATAGAGACAAATTAATATTTTTGATCACCACCGAGGTACAGCATCAGATAGAGAAAAACCATTTTCGTATTAGTGTTCGGTTTTCTTCGTTTCTTTTTATCTTGTAATAAATCCTTATCATGCTTGCAAATAGACTTCTTACAAAAATACCTTTAAGTTATATCTCGATGTCGTTCTTGAAACAGCGACATACAATTAACTATGACTGAATACTGTAGTGCGAAAATATATTTCAACTTTGTCAAATGATTGACATTTAGATCAGTTTATCGTCACATCGAAACTTAATCTCATCTAACGATGGTCTTAGCTCAAGTCCTGGCAATAAAACGATATTACCAGAACATTTTCCAGTAATGATTTGTCCAACTAATATATGCTTTTTTATATCCTTAATAATAATCATTCTAGTTCTATTTTAAAAGCTGCCATCGATATCCAAAATTCTTAAACAACTAACCATCGTACCACTTTTTAATATTTTTTTATGTCATGGTTATCCATTTAGTGACTACGAATTTAGAAATTCAGTTGGTATATTAGTTCTATCAAATTATCATTATTTTTGTTATATATGCATGGCGCTTCCGTCGACACAGCGTTGCCAAATCCGATCTTTTGTACAGCGCACATGAGCGCTCGCGCCCAGTGTGCATCGGACCTGAGTACTGAACGGACCTGCTACCTCACCTGTAACTTCCATCAATAAAGCAGTCTAACTATATGAACCTTACTCTCATTACTTCTGCGAATACATTACAATTTTCACTATCAATTCTATCATAACTATAAAGTACAAAACTCTTACTATCAATTTTTTAAGCTATATTTTCATTAATTTGTAATGGATGAGAATTGATTGGTGAAAAAATCACTTTATTTTTCAACGATAAATCATTTGGATTAATTTCATGTCCGAAAATTCCTATAATCGAATCATTATTACAAATATAAACTTTGTTGTATTTCTATTTTCTCCTACATCGGAACCCAATGTTCAATTGTGAATCCTATTTTTGATCTTGTCTAGCGCTTATACTTCCTTTTGATTTAAAAATGCGCGAATCTACTTAATTCGAATCTCGTTACAAAGTATACATAAGGTAATTGTAAATACATTTTTAGAAATATATCTAAAGTGCAGATTTAAAGTAAACTTACGCTGAATCTGTTCCTTTGATAAATCTTCCTGCAATCAAAAAATACATCATCAATGAAGTAATGAATTTAATTAAACTAATAGACATGGTGAATTTCTCTTAAGTGGAATAGCTGCTTGCATTATTATTTACAAGAGAAAAATTAAAATTCAAAAAGGAATACTAACAGAAAATCAGAACTAGGTTACGATTATATTAAAATAGTCTTCTCATCGATGACACCACTAACTTTTATACGATCTAAAGTATAATCTACCACTCTTAGAAAGGTGATGACCAAATTCTGCGGAGACTAAAAATAACGAATGTTATTAATGTGCGTTCCGACAGAAAGTGCCATGAAAAAATGACGGGACCAGGGCGGCTTGAACCTGGATCCTCTGGCAGAAGCTCCGTCATTTTTACTCGCTTTCTTATCCGCTATGTGCGCTGGCGTATTTCACGTTCATCCTATATGAATAAGTATCCACCCTCGAAACTAATCAGTTGCAAACATGCATAGCTTATACGAAAAAATGACAAAAATATTTCTTATAAAATCCCTACATGTTTCAAATGCTTGTAAATGTTAAAACGTATCCAGTACACTAATATTTATCATATAAAAAAGTTTGTGTCTTTTAAAGCAATAGTAATTCCTTTCTGAATAGTTTTAGATAACTATCTTTTTTTCTCTAAGATATGGACATATTTGTCAAACTATAAACCTTATTAGCAACCGCTCTTCGAAGTTTGAAAGCGTTAAAGTAATTGTATAACTGAACTGTGGATTTAGTTATATTTTTGAGATTCTACTTATTTTCTCATTTTTAATGTATTTTTCATAACACGTGCTTTAGAAAAGCGCTTTTTGCTTACGAAAAAGTGAAGCTAATATATAGTTTTTTGAGCCTAAGGCGAAAGGTCATTTTAGTGTTTTGTATGTGTGTGTGCGTGCGTGTGTGTGTAATGTGCCATGTTCAAATTATATAAATATATATGTATATATGTGTGTATATGTTATTAATGAGTATGTATGTACGAGTACATGAGAATATTTATGCATGTATTTATTATATACGACTACAAATGACGCCTGCGTGACTGCAATCATGCACTTACACAGATAACCTATCAAGACGAAGCAACTACATTGCAACACACGCTGAGTGCCAAAAATCGATGCAAGTGCTCTGACCTCAGTGCCAGTCATTCTCGCGCGCAAACATGACTGCAAAGCGTACGCGTCAATCCTTGGTGTGGCAAATGCTGATTAGACTACCTAACGAGTAATAATAGCAAGTACGTCCTGTTGCAGTTTAGGACCTACGTGAAGAAAATAATTTAGAGAATTTCATCTTTCTCTGGATAAAATACAAGCCATATATTTTTACTATCCTTTTTAAATACTGCAAGATGCAATATTACCGATATAGTAGTGGATATTACCTCGTTTTCTGGAACTACTTCAGCATGTTTAAGAGCCAAATATTCTTCCACTAATTCCATGTAAGAAACGGTTAGTTCTGGAGCCTTGCGAAAACGCTTTTCCAAGAGAAGGAAACTTTATTTTGCTATTTCCTCAGTTCCTGAGAGCATTGGAGTACTGATGAATGGGAGTCGTACCACGAAGCGTCCTTCGCAGTTACGAGTGCACGTATCCTTGAAGTGCTAATAGCAGTCTTGTTCAGCAAGCGATAGCTGCTCAGATGTTGCCAGTTGTACCTCCTCGGATTTCCAGAATCGAGCAACAGCCTTGGATAATTCTTGCTCAACCGTGATGCTAAATGCTTCTACAGTATCTCTTTGAGTATCAGCGTTGGCTCCTGTGTGACCGATCACCACCTAGCCAAATACAGAGCGTATAGCGAGAGAAGCGTTAGGATCTGTGACTTGCATAAATTTAGGCAGCATGACAGCAGCGTAGACTCCAGCGTGCAGAATGCAGTCAATCCTCCCTGGAGTGCCAAAGCCCCAATCGGCTATTTTCAGCCCTTTCAGATGCTGCCGATTCTGCCAGCTAGACAGTCTTTTCAGCGTCACTGCTGAAAAATCAAGAGAAAAATCAAGTCAGCGAGTCAAGCGAGGATTTCAAGCGTAACTCAACTCTATGTCTGGCGATGGCGGCACTTGCACCCACGCTGCAGACAGCTACATCAACGGTCTGTTTTATCAGTAACAGCATTTGCGCAGTGTGTTCAGTCACGATGCATTCTTTAGCACATGGGTTCAGTAGTGCGCGAACAGTGGCGACAGATTCGTTCTTAGCTTCCAAAATCACGCAGGCAGTTGCTAACGTGACACTCTTGGATGTAGCAATCAACGACTGTTCGACATCAGGTGTAGTCGTAACAGCAACCAATTTGGCATCAGACTGAGTAGTTGTAGCCTTTTTTAAGTGCAACTTGGTATGATGCTTCTCGTTGCATACATAGCATCTTTCCTTAGAGCTGTAGTTGTCAGCAGTGTGGCTAGAACTCAGACAGTTAAAGCATAAACGAGCCATTGATGCGAGTTCTCGCCGCTGTGCCTGTGAACAATTAGCAAAGTTCTTATAGTAGCCAACAAAATGCTCTCCAAAGCTGGGAGAGGGCGCAACACACTGCGTATATCTATACATATCGAGCAGTGAGCGCAGCGAAGCGATTATGATAAGAGAAGGAGTAGCGAGCAAGCGGTAGCGCAGCTTGCGCATTGAATTATAACTGTATGAATGATTTTTGTATATAGGTGTAAATGTATTTGTGCAGGTATGAATGTGAGAATTTTTTTGGCGGCGCAATACCCGCTCTCTCTCTCTCTCTCTCTCTCTCTCTCTCTCTCTCTGTCTCTCTATCTGTGTATAAGAACCCGAGTTGATTAGCCAAAGCGCAACTTAAGCACCTGCGCAACTAAAGCACCTAGTCCTTGCTCGTGAGCAACTTATGCCTTGAGCAGGTAAAAGACTTGGAATATTTTTGAATGTTTCTGGAACTTGTAAAATTTTTATATTTTCAAAAGACTTATAAATTTAGCTTGTAAAACCTGATAACGCAATTAACGCGTATCAGGTTAAAAGACAAAATAAATTCAAATAATTTGTAAACTTATAAACTCGTGATCCAATATCAATAACGCAAAATAAAGTGTATTGACTTATAACTAGATTGTAAAATTAAAAAGAACATACAAAACTTTCTATTATAAAGAATACTTGCAATTTACGAAATATTCTATCTTGAAAGATTACTGATAGAATATATTTTGGTTATTAAAAAAAAAATAATAAAATTATATTATTGAAATAAATTTCCACTACCTGGTATCCCGGACCTACAACATATTATAAAAATATACTACTATATAGAATCGAATTTCTATTTGTGATCTGCTGTCAGAATCAGTAAATGATCATTGTTTTTATCATTCTTCTTAAAAACTAAAATCTTCTACGCGCACAAGCCCAAGAAGCGTCGTGACCGTTTCAAATTGCAAAGAGAAAGAAGAAAGCGAATGCCAGTGAACGAGGAAAGAAAAAAGTTACGATGGAATAGCGAAAGAAGGAAAAGGAAGGAAAGAAATAGGAAGCACCAAAGAAAGGAAGAGCAAAGAGAATACACTACACGAACAGAAACATTGACATACACACATAAAAACACACATACATTCATAGGTATGAGCCTTGGCAGCTAGTCTGGCGGTGCGCGCTTTGGCAGAGTAGCTACAACTAGCCATGCTCTTTATCTATCCCGCGTATACTTGCGCCTCTCAGAAATCTGCGGGCTAATTTGCGCATAATTAAACTCAGTAGTAACGTTTCGTAAATGCAAACGTGCTACTGAGTTTATCTTGTCGAGCGCTTCTGACTCGGGCCCATGGCATGCTAGCGGCTCGCGTACTACGTCATATCGGTTACTTTCTAATCCTCCTTAGCGTGCACATCTTACTATACGCAAGTAGACAAATTTCGCAATGTGTTCTAGTGTATTTATTTATTTTCCAGAGTTACATATAAGCAGAGTTACACATAAACATTTGCAATCCAATACAGGGTAGATATTATTTTACACAATAAATACACTATAACGTCGCAAATCCTGCAGTGGAAAACGTAGTTTCCTGTTCGCCAGTCCGGTTTAATAACAAAAAAATATAACAAGATGCTGGATAGTTATGCTGTGATCTTCACAGCAATTACCTTCAGCCATACTCATCATTCCATATAATTCATTCATTCATAAGGTAGTATGTCTCTGAGTCGGACTTCCTTACTCAGATCCTACTATCCTTCATACGTTCACACATTCACACAAACTTTGGTTGGATTACGAGTTTTTTTTTTTTTTTTTTTTTTTACTCTCTTCGTCCAAACTCTAATTAACCTCATTTGTGTATCGTGATTTAAAAGTGAGACATTTTGAATAAGACCCGTCCCTGGTAGAAATCACTCCACTCCCCAGCCAGAACCAGCCAGTAACAGACCATTAAATGCTGTAAACTACATTTCATGATCCGTCACCGGTCTATCCCGACTAGGAACTAGAATGACTTCCACCAAGGGTATTTGTTATTATATAAGCTAAACTATAAGCTAAAATTTTTAGAGATTCTATATTTTTGTCTAGTTACTAGTAATGTGACGATGTCACAAAATTAATTTATGCTAATTAAGATTACATTGCATAAAATATGAGATTCAATATTTTTGTATATTACGCACGACCCGTACCAGCTCACTAGCCGAAGCGCAACTTAAGCTATAGCGCAACTAATGCGCCTAGTCCCTGCTCTTGAGCAATTTATGCCTTGAGCAGGTAAACAACTTAGAATATTTTCGAATAATTCTATCTAAAAAAATTAACTTTTAAAAAAGTAAAAGGTTAGGCGAGTTTGATATATCCTGCAATAAAATTTCAGATAGAAAAGAACTGAGATCAATCAAACAAAGTCAAGTTTATTATATTTAATCGTAATGAAGCGAGGAACAACTCTCAAGATAATTACTACATAACTTGCCATTCCCGTTTCTTTTTTTTTATTGGTGAAAAAATAAAATTTTCTTTTTATGTATCAGAACGTCATACATACACTATAAGTACAATGAAGCAGGCATGGCAAGTTATGTAGTAATTATCTTGAGAGTTGTTCCTCACTTCATTACAATTAAATATTGTGATGTTGCGCTTTTTATAACCAAAATTTGGTGACGCAAACAATCATATACTCTGTTGTTATGACTCTACTTCGTACCGCGGACTCTTAAATCTTCGGAGGGGGACAAATCGTAGGTTATAGGAACAGGTATGCCTGGCGTGGCGAAGGTCTAAAATAAAGCTTAACTCACACTGTTATATCTGGTAATAAATATTCGTATATTCTGCAACCCCCATTACGGAACAGAATTCGCCCGTATACAAATTGTGTAAACGATACCGAGACTAGAAGGCTCGCGTGTTTTTAATCTTGATTAAAAGAAAAATCTATATTAATAATCCTCGCGAATAAATGTAATGACGTAACTCTAATAGAAGCGGACTTGTAAAATTCATTAATGAACCAATGAAAATTCAATCGAGTCTAGCGTTCGCACACGATTCTTCCAATATGGCGTCAGCGTCGCCTTGACGGACGCGTCGTCCCTCAAAATGGCGTACGAGCGTTGCTCCCTTGGAATAGCGTGGACCTCATCCAATCAATCCAGTAATCGTGCTGAAAACGCGAAAAGCCGATAGAAAGTGTCGGTAGATTCGTGATCAACGTCGCTACTAACGGACAATAAGCGTGAATCGTTGGATTTGGAGGCACGACGTATCAATTTGACTACTGATTACGAATACTCGCTTATAGGAGGATTTATTGTTACGACAATTATGATTAACGCGATTCCTAGTCTATATCTTATAATCAGTAGTGACTAGGACGTTATCGTTATTTTGCCGAATCGCTTAGCGATCAACAGCGTCGCTACACAATAATCTCCAACCGTTGCTGGGTTATTACCTTCACAGCGTCTCAAAATATTAGATATTAAGGCTGGATCTCTTGATGATCGACAGCGTCGCTATTATTTACTGTTGCGCGGTATCTGGATCGGATTCCGATCAACAGACGGCAAAATGGTGACGATAATACGCTGGATTGCACGACAATCAATATATTGTTAGCGTTTGTCAATATGGCGGGATCAGTTTGATCAACCGCGTCTCAACCTATCCGAGCGAAATAATATCAACACATATACACAGTAATAATTTAGAAATACATTACCATTCACCAATATTCAACGTAAAGTCCAATAATAAGATCGATCGCAACTTACATGTCCCCTTTATCTATAACTCGTCCTTCTTATCTACGACTATGCCTCTCTCTCCTCTGTACTTTTACGCAGTATTAGCAATACCTAAGCCAATGTTCCCCTCGGAATTTTGGTTTACCTGGACGTTGACTGCTCCCTGGATGGTCGTTCCAGTACTCCCGCTGATGATGGTCTCTGCTCTCTAATCTCTTCATCCTGGAATACCGAAAAGACTGGTTCCCATCGACTGACGGCGCAATGGTGCTAGGGACACCTCAACGAAGGACTACTTATTCGTTAGTGGGTTGTCTTTATTCAACAACGACAATACAATACATAAAAATTTCTAGAGGTTCCTAGGCGTTGCTGAGGTGGGATCTCAACATCGCTAGGACCTCGGGTGGGGCCGTCGCGATGTTCCGCAGTGCCTCTCCCCACAACCCTGGCAGAGAGGATCCAGAAGGACCGGCACCGTGGTCTCCCCTGGCCGGAGGTCTATCTGATACGAAGCGGGAGGGTGGGTTCCGGCCACCCATTACCTCCTCGTATGATGGAGGAGCTCCTCCATCCGGCTCCCCTCGACTGCGAGGACGGTACCCTTGGCGGCGCAGGTACACCGCGTGCGCCTCCCTGCATCTGGGGCAGCTGGCCAGGTTGGTTTCTCGTCGGCCACAATTGAAGCAGAAACGGCCTGGCCGCTCCCGACACTCCGTCCTTCGGTGTCCACTCCGCCAGCAATTAAAACATGCCCGCGGAGGCGGGTCAATGGCGGGGTCCGTCGCGATAGGCGCCAGCCCACCGAACATAACTCCGTCGAGCCGAACCGCGCTCCTCCGGCGCGACGATCGCGAACGAGACCGGGAGCCCGCACTCGTCGTCCCCGCGTAGCGACGGGACACCGCGCCCAGGCTAGGACTCCCGCTCGAATCGCTCTCGACGTCCAGAAGCTCTAGACGGGGCATCGGCGGAGCGTTCAGTGGGGCGGGAGGTGGCGTATAAAATGGAATGTCCACCTGCAATGTCGCGAATAGTTAATACGGAGGGCCGTGGCGCAATTTGAATGAATAACATACCTCGACAACCTCGCGGCGTATTGGAACCCCTGGGGGAGAGCAGTCACGAGGACGAGACGGCCCTGCCACGACCGACTCGAAGTCCTCCGCTTCGAGGTGGCGCAACGGATTATACTTCCGCCTCTTGCCGTTGGGCCCTCGAAGGCGGGGATACTCTCCCCCAGCCTCCGCTCTCTCGTTGGCAATGACAATGGTGAGGTCATTTTCTTCGGCGAACAGCGCTTCCAGCTCGCTGACGGCGGCGCGACTCTCGTCGAGAGCGGAGCCCTCCTCCTCCACGGGAATCCCCTCTCGCTTGTAAGCCTCCTTCTCTTCTTCGGAAAGGGGCAGGGGTCCGGGGGCGCCGATTAGGGTTTTCTTAGGAATCCGGGTCTCCGTGACCCCGGCCTTCCACTTGTCCCCCTCCTCCAGAGGACTGGCGCTAGAGGGAGCGGGGCTACGGCGGGCCCAAATGTCGGCCGTCCTGGTCATGTCGGTGACCGGACGATTTAGGCGACGCTTCTCCCGCTGCTGCTCGATAGTGCGCAGCTCCCGCTCACACTCCTCCTCAATCTCTGCTAGATGGTCCGCCCACGACACTGTCTTCATTCTGGATTATCTAAGGAGTTGACATCCATGAATATGGAGTCCAGTAAGTTGTTATTGACCTGACACCAGACTTCACGGCGCTACTGAACAACACAGAGACAACACAACTACTCTGGGGTGGCGCTAGGTATTCGCGGGGCGATTTCGCGGAGGCACGTACCGGCGCAACTCGCTTACGTGTACCTTAGCGGTCTGGCGCTTATCTTTCATTTCCAAAATGTAAACGAGGGGTGATAACTTTTGTAGGATGACGCATGGCTCACTATAATTTGCGTCCAGCTTGTTACATTTTCCTTCTGATCCCTTAGAAAGAGAATGTACTCTACGACGCACTACATCGTCCACTTCGAACTCTAATACTCGTTTACCTTTATTGTAGACCGCTGCTTGTTTTCCCCATGCCTCATCTAAATGCTTCAGTACAATATCGCGAAGCGCGTCCAAACGTTTTACCCGATCGACCCATACGGCTGGATCTGTTTCGATTTTTGGACCGCGAACCTCTACTTCTCGGCGCAAGCTTTTCACCGGTTGGGGATGGCGTCCATAATTAAGGAACGCCGGCGAAACTGGTACTCGACTGCATAGCGGTGTTGACCGCGTGGCGGAATTCGTGAAGGTGTTGGTCCCAATTTCGGTGATCTTTCCCTACGAATGTCGCTATCATTGTTTTTAGAGTTCGGTTACTACGTTCTACCGGATTCGCTTGGGGATGATACGGTGGGGTTGTTATCTATATAACATTTCATCCTCTACCTTCCAATCCCGAAATTTCTTTGGCGACGTTAGTACGTCTCGCCGGCGCTGAAGATACCATTCATCGGTAATTACGTCAAACGCACTAACTGCTTCTTCATCTTCTCCCTGACTGCGAGACAATGCGTCAGGTACATGATGGTTGGCTCCCTTCCTATGTACGATCTCAAAGTCCCATTGCTGTAGCTCCAGGGCCCATCGCGCTAATCGGCCGGTCGGGTCTTTTAGATTTTGGAGCCAACGCAAGGCACTATGATCGGTGATTACCGTAAATCCATATCCTTCAACGTACGGGCGCAATCTCTTAATCGCGTATATCATCGCGAGGCACTCCTTTTCGGTCGTGGTATAATTTTTCTCCGCAGGCGATAGTACGCGGCTGAGATATACTATGGGGTGCTCCCCGTCTTCGAACTCCTGCGTAAGCACCGCTCCAATTGCGAAATCGGACGCGTCGCATTGAATTGTGAATCTCTTCGTGAAATCAGGCAGCGCCAGGACGGGAGCACGAGTCAGAGCCAGCTTTAAGGCTTCGAATGCTTCTTGCTGTTCCTCTTCCCATATCCACGGTTGCGTGTACCGCAGAAGTTTTAATAGGGGCACTTTAATTTCCGAATCATTTGGTATAAAACGGCTGTACCACCCTACCATTCCTAAAAATCGGCGCAACTGTTTCTTCGTTTTGGGTGGAGAATACTCTAACACCGGCGCTATTCACTCTGGATCGGGTCTTAGTCCTTCTCGGTCGAGTAGATATCCCAAGTATCTTACTTGCGAACATCCAAACTCGCACTTCTTTCGGTTCACGGTCAAACCCGCCTCCGTAATTCTCTTTAATACGATTTCCACCCACTTCAGGTAGTCTTCGAAATTTTCTGTCACGATGATAATGTCGTCCAAGTATCCAAACACATATGGTTCGAATTCGCGTCCAAAGAGGCTGTCCACCAGGAGTTGAAAGGTCGCCGGTGCATTAGCCAGCCCAAACGGCATACGCGTAAATTGCCATAAACCCGATCCAGGCATGGAAAATGCGGTATACTTCTTACTGTCTTCATCCAGCGGTACTTGAAAATAGGCCTTCCGCAGGTCTATCTTTGTGATATACCTCGCATTTCGTAATTTGTCTAATATACTATCGATGGGAGGTAAGGGGTATGCGTCTTTTACAGTCCCATCATTTACGTCGCGATAATCTACACAGAATCTCTTCTCCCCGCCTTTTTTATTTGCTACAACTGGGGCGCTACTAAAGTCGCTATTCGATCGTTCGATCACCCCCATCCGGCGCATCTCTTCAATTTCGCGCATCGCGATAGCCCAACGAGCCGGAGACCAGCGACGATGCTTGTGTTTAACCACTCTATTACCTACGTATACGATTTTGTGTTTGATTAGCCACGTAGGCTTTAAATCCGCGGGTGGATTTTCCGGCAAGTATCTTTTCACCACCGCCAATAATCTATCGTGTTCAGACTGTGTCAGTTCTGACAACCCGGCGCATTCGGCGTAAAGTTCTTTACCGTTTACCGAGGCCTTACCGCAGAAATCATTCGTCCACCGATCGAGATTTCGCACTTCTCGACAATTGATCCGGGGTCGCCAGTCGTATCCGACTTCGCGGGAGGTGAGTGCTTCTCCATATTGCCCTTCTCTAACTGTGTATTCGGTCGCTCGCTAACTAGTGGAACGGGCGCTAGGTCTTCCCTTGTACTTCTCAACGACTTCGATTTAGATTGGTCGCCCACCACGTTGGACGACGCCAATTCTACTTTCCCTATATCCTTCGACTTCGACTCCAATTGGTCGCGCATCCCGTCAGACGGCGCCAATTCTTCTTTCTCCACTTCCCTCGACTTCGACTTCAATTGGTCGCGCATCCCGTCAGACGGCGCCAATTCTTCTTTCTCCGCTTCCTTCGACTTCGACTCCAACTTCTTGTGCTGACTAATGTCTGCGTACTCCGAACGCCGTTGAGAGGCAAAACCCTCCCAAACTACTTCCAACTTCGACTTCTTGTTAACCTCCGATACGTTTGACACCCCTCCTAACACTACGGGTGGGGTGTCGGCGCAATTGATCGAGCCAGGATCTGCTGGAACGATCGACGCTACTGTATTTTCAACCCCCCTCACTTCGGGGGTCCCTGGGGGTTGAGTTGAGTACCCGCACTTCCGTTTCCCAAATGCTGGAGAATGTTGCAATTCGAACACTCACGTACCGTCACTCCCTCCTTATTACAGAGATGACAATACACTTGCCACGCTAACCGCTTAGGACAACTCGCTGCTCGATGTCCGCTTTGTCCGCACTCAAAGCAATTCATTTTGGGGCAATTAGCAGCGCGATGTCATTCGAGTCCGCAACCAAAACACGACCTGTACCACCGCTGTGGGGCTAGATCCTCCAACTGTGGTATTATTTGGCCCGGGATTTGATTGGTTTCCACTCCTATTGTTACCGTTCCGATTACGGATATTCCGACCTTTACCCCCATTATTAGGTGAATTATTTCCACAGGCGCTCTTACTTACGGACCCGTTTTTAGTCTCCGACGGCATTTCTACGACTGCGACTTCTTTACCTCTCTTCTTGTTTCCCGACTCGGGTACGTAAGCTGAACCCGGGAGGTTCATTTTATCGGACGACGCCGACGGTGGCGGAACCCAGCGCGCGTTAAGTTGCAATGTCGCTCGTACTGGTGCCCGTAACGCTCGATGTCGTCCAACGAATAACGTGGCAAATTTACCATGAAGTTTCGGTATTCGGGACGCAATCCCGCGTAAACCGTAGCTACTTGATCACGCAGACTAGGAGGGTGGCGTAAGTGTCCGCGTAAGTATTTATAACACGCAATGTAGGCCGAGATAGTCTCGCCAACTCCCTGTGTCCGTCGCGTCACATCCATTTTAACCTCCTGTTCATCCGTCTCCCCGATAAAACGAAAGAGAAAGGCCCGCCGAAATTGTCGCCAACTACGGAAATCCGACTGCACTCCTCGATACCAACGCGCCGCATCATCCGTAAATAAACACGACAAGCAATTCAAAAATCGGCTTCCTCGGGTTAATATACCCCAGAATAAAAAAAAATGAATAAAATAGCTGCAGTAGATGCTGAAATAATGTAATATAAAGAATTATAAAGCGCGCATAGCGCGCATGTATTACTACACTGAGAGACTTTTGGTGTAGCTGCTACTCCTGCAAGTGTAGTGGTACCTCAAAATGTGGTAGTAGGCGCTACTCTTGCAATCGGAGTAACAGCTACTCCGATTCGGCGCAGCTAACGCGCCAAAGAGTGAAGCAGCGGCTCCACCTGGTCGCAGCCCTGTTTAGCAGACGACATAACCTCAAAACGCTCTCATGAGCTATAAACGAATATCTCTTACGATAATCTCTTTTGTTTTGTTAGAAATGGTTAAAATGTTAATGCTTCAGCTTTTTGACGTTGTTTAAGCAACAATTTCCAACAATTCTATCATCAATATATTCGATACACCCGAATTTATGCTTTATACGACATTTAGCTGTGTCGAGTTTTTGCGCCGAATCGGAGTAGCCACTACTCCGATTTGCAGCACTTCGGTTGCTCCTGTTACGATATAGCCGTTACGCCGAAAGTCTCTCAGTGTATATATACTCTTCCCCTCGGCCGACAGCGTCGCCCCCACCACTCGACCGATTTTGCGCGCACGGCCCTTTACGCTCATATTCAAGACTCCGTTTCACCCACTTAAACGCATTTTATCGAAAAACTGGAATATACGTGTTGTTGCTACTCTTATCTAGTTTCTAAATCCATATTTTAAATTTCAATCGGATAATCTCAGGAGCAAGCAGCCCTCGGCGAAAAAATCGCTAAAAAAATTGAAATGGGAATTGTGCGAAAACTTTTAATCTGACCACGTACAGCTTTTGCACACGTAAAGTACATATAAATAGCTGCCAGTGTGCCAAATTTGAGTTTTTAATATTCAAAAATGGCCAAGTTGTGAATTTTTAAAGAAAACGTTAAATTTTCCGGTTTTCCCGACTTTTCTCCGGTTCTAATTATCCGATCGGGTCGACCGACCTCTCATTCTATTCGTAATTCAATTCTCTACAATTCAGCCATTTATACCATTAAGATTGCTTCAATCGTTTCGATTTTACAAGCAAGAAACTAAAAAAAAAACGATTTTTTGCAGATAATTGTTTATAACAAATTAAAAAATGAAATTTTTTTGTCCAAAACATAGTGGGAATAATGTACGGACTGCCCTGCACGTGATGGCGTAGTTGGTTTGCTGTTAAGATTTTTGTCAAAAAACCTATGATTTTTAGCTCTATTGCTTGGCCTAATGCAGAACATAGGCTAAATGCCAGCCATTCCTCGATTCCTGTTTTCCGGCTCAAGCGATAACTCGTAAGTATAATAAACTCGCAGGTCAAAAACTGCAGCGAAGCGCGAGCCAGTGCGTGGCGCCATCTCTCAATAGCTCTGTTTTATTCACTGTAGCTATATATAGGTAATTGATTGACTGCGCGGGTTAGCGGTTCAGCGGTTGTAAACATATATACTTATTTGATAAGAAACCGTAAACACGGAGTGCTTGGCGCTCGCCGCTCGGTGCTGGCTGCAGGTCGAGTCATGTCGAACGTTTTGTTAAAAATCAGAATATTTTTATACGTATATTGTTGTTAATATCTAGTAGGTTTAAGATGTTTCCGTTAAGTACCCAGAAGAAGTATTGGCTATACAACGATGAAAATGATATTGCCATTTTGAGGAAAGAGGCTAATGCCGAGTTTATTGCTAAGCATGGAGCTGATATGCCAGTAAGTTTTCTGTCTAATACATTGATTTTATTATAATTTACTAATGACTATGTGTAAAATCTGTTGTATAGATGAATCGTCGATATATTTCTTACTTAGTTTCAAAACAATCAATTTTGATTTCTGTAAAGTTTAGAGGTTAGAGATTTATCTATAACAAAACAAATGTGATTACAAACATTTATTGCTTCATCTAGGAGGACAAAAGAGAGAAGCACTTCCTTTCGGTGTCAGAGGAAAGGGTACTTCAAAGATTTTACGAATCACAACTTAAAGAATTTTGCAAAAGGTTCAGTCCTCCGATGCCCAAACCAACAATCGCTACAGCACTGCACTATTTTAAGAGATTTTACTTGCGAAACAGTGTCATGGATTATCATCCCAAAGAAATTCTTGTAACCTGTGTGTACTTAGCTTGCAAGGTATCAATGGCGTGTTTATGTCAATATTGCAGAAAGCATTACATCAATTAGATTTTTCATTATTTATTTTTATATTTTTTGACAGGTTGAAGAATTCAATGTATCAATAATTCAGTTTGTGGCTAATATTATGGGAGATAGGGAAAAGGCTTCTGACATCATACTTAACAATGAACTTCTCTTGATGCAACAACTAAACTACAATTTAACTGTTCACAATCCATTCAGACCCGTTGAAGGACTTCTGATCGATATAAAGGTATAAAAGGACGTATCTGTAATTCTCATATGTTATTATATGCCAAGAAAATATGATTTGAATTTTTAGACAAGGTTTCCATGTCCTTCTAATCCAGAAAAATTAAGGCCGTACATCGATGAATTTTTGGAAAAGGTTTTTCTAACCGATAGTGTCTTATTATACGCTCCCAGTCAAATTGCATTAGCGGCAATGTTGCATGCAGCCTCTAGTACAAATGTCAATCTAGATTCCTATGTCACAGATATATTATTTTCAGGAGAACATCTTGTAGCAATTATTGAAGCTGTGAGAAGTACGCAACAGTATGAATGTAAAAAATTCATTTTCAAACAAATAGATACTATCAACATTTTTATTATTTCATTTTAGAAATACGATCCATAGCAAAATGTGTTGAGTTGCCACCAAGAGATCTTGTGAAAACATTGGAAAAGAAATTGGACAAATGCAGAAATCAAGATAACAATCCAGACAGTGAAGTGTAAGTAAGCTTAATGTAAAACGATGCAATATTGTATCTTAATCAAATGTTAATGAAAAATTTTAATTTAATAGTTACAAACAACGTATGCAAGAAATGTTTGATGAAGAAGATTTGATAGATGATGAAAAGTATGCTAAAATAGTTCAAAACCAGGCTGATCACGATGAAAAAGTTTTAGGAGTTACCAAAGTATCCCCGGGTACCACATAGAGTATAAAATATTCTAGTATTTTTTACATTATATATTATATAAAATAATTCTTAATAAGATATTGTCTTATCTCTTACTTAACATTATTTATTATTTATTGTCGTAGGCTAATATTCATCATTTATCTTGTTACAAATACGTCAGTTCGAAGTTAAATTTTCATTAAAAAATATCACAGTACAAAATGTTTATCAAATTTTGGAAAAATATTTAATATTTTCATCTTTTGACAGATTTTGATTTAGATAATATCAGATAAACTTAAATTTTAACTCATATACAGTAGAAAATGACCTTATTAACTAGGAATTTGAATGCCTATAATCTAATTGTGGAGACAGATTGTAATTTGTCTGACTAGGTGCGTTATTTTGAAAGACAGCAGTATGCTGCCCACTTGATAGACTGCTAGGTAAAGGCTGAATTACCGGCAGAGTTGTCGAAATTGTTTGCAGTGGAGCGAAATGCGTCGGTAAGAGAGAAGCTGCTGGCTGTGGATGTCCAGGATAGTTGAAAAACCTGTAGATTACAGAATCAGAAAAATATTATTCAAGAGGATTTCTAAAAATTGTCGACGCATCAAAAAAACTAATTACCATAATCGATCTCCTACAAATATTGGTCTTGGTGCATGAATTCCTAGGCTCGAATAATATTGTTGCGCCAGCAATTCTACGTCATTTGTGTATTTCCGTTTCCACTTCGTACGTCGATTTTGAAACCATATTTTGATCTGTAAATTAAAAAAAAATCATAGTATTGCATAAATAGCTCTGGTCATAATTACATAAGTCTATTTTTATAAAGTCGATCAATAATCGTTAAATATTTACATAGCCAGAGTTCATAGTAGAAGTGCGATGTTAATAAGTTTGATTATTTTGTAAATTGTTGAATACTTTTCGAATTTCACGTCGTTTTTAAAAAAATCAATGATTACTGTCTTTATGAATAAGAATAGAAGTTGACCCTGTATCGGCCTCGGTAGCGCAGTAGGCAGCGCGTAAGTCTCATAATCTTAAGGTCGTGAGTTCGATCCTCACCCGGGGCAATCTTTTGCTTTTGCTACCGTTGGCGCTGTCTATTGTCAGCCCACCGTATGAGCCATTCATTTAGCTATTGTAATAGTGACAAATGCACGAATTACCTTCGTAATGGTGTATTTATCAAATATTCTCGTGATTATAGTAAATAGATTTTTTCATTAGATTTAAAATTATCATCTTTGATTATGTTTATATTGTGTTATCATTTAACGTGATTGCTTCGACTACTTGTATAATCTAAATATTTCGTATTGTCTCTTCGAAATCGACTGTCTATAAGCGTACAAGCAGAGCGTCTAATCGATGTCGGTAGTGTAAGTCAGGTTTGTTGAAACATACAATACCGCTATCTTGTGGCGATCTCTCGCGCCACTGCAAGTGCACCTAGCTGCTTCGGGTAAAGAGGCCGACCAGGACGAAAAAACTTGAAGAGCGACTCTCCGAAATGGAGGGCGCGCAATATATCCTAATTAAAAAATCGACGCCTCTCCGGTCTGTCGCCTCGGCAGTCGCGCCAGCTCAGGGAGCTTTCGGGCGAAAGGATGTAGTATAGGCGCACAGCAAACTTTCCCTGCGGCGCGGCTCGTTAAGTCGGAGAAATATTGTGACATTTATGTTCGCGCGCGGGCCGCGTCTCTCTTCTCTGATCTGTCGCTCTCTGTCTCTTGCGCTGACAATTAAGCGACGCCTTTGATTCGACAAGGACGTGCTGCTCCTTTTCTTTCGCGCTTGCAAGCTCTTTGCAAGCTCTCAATGTTTGTAGGTATGCGCAGGGACGATGCGGCGCGGATGATTGTTTATTTAGCCTTGTTTCCGAGATAATTGCCCGCCGCTCACAGCTCTTGTCTTAAATTGCCCGCGTGCGATTAGCGTTATATTTGGCGGCGACTTTCTTTATGCTCTCCTGGCTCGTATAAAGGATTATATTCGCTTCTTTGTACGATGATCGGACTTGCTTGTAAAAAAGGCGCGTTATTCTCTCGAACTTACGGATGCTCGCACACGCGATTCGGAAGTAATTTATGACTTTAGGCAATAAATATTAATAGCTCCGTTCACAAGACTCCCACGAGATTCTAGGTAAATTTACTTTTCTGATGAAGCATTGCTGAGAGAGCGACCATATGCAGCTGATTTAGAATGATATATCGTACGCGCTTCGACCGAACTCACTGTGTACGCTCTTTCTTCGTGCGCGTGTGTATCGCATAGTGATATAAGTTCCAAGCCATCAAATAGCCGATTCATCCGAACATTATTATCGTTGTTCAAAATTGTCAAGAACCGAGATGTGCGCAAGTGCCGCGTACGCGTTCAAAAGGGCAACCGCGAGTGCGTAAAAAAGAAGCAAAAATTACACACGGATGTAGCGTCAAGGAGGTGCTAATTGGCCTTATGAATTCCCAAAGTATACGGATCTGCCGCTATGGCGCCGTCGCGCTTCGTGGCGCCTGGTCCCACATGTATCCCATCACGCGCTAAGCTATACTTCTAGTCATAATTCAAGCGCAGGGCCGAAGAACTCCGACGCCCCCGGGCTTATTTATCCGTCCCCGGCGCATTTCGCTTCAGGTGACGAACCCGCGGAAGCCGACGGGACAGCGCCACGGAGGCGATTTATTATATCGGGGGTTGGCTTTCGTGCGGTCTTGTCCTGAGGTTTAGGTGTACGAGGGTGTGTTATTTTTTTGTTTTTTTTTTTTCAATTGGAGCAGCTGACGAGACGGAATATCCGGATTTTTGGTTTCTTGGAGTACGGAAGGAACGGGAAAGAAATGTTATCTATAAACACATAGGTTTTTTTAGCTTTCGATTTAAATTGGCTCTATTGCTGTACCTGCGTTTCCGTGAGTTTTAGCGCCTTGCTGAGCTGTAGCCTTTTGGCGACACTGAGGTACTTGTTGCGTTCAAACTCGGCCTCGAGCGACTTGATTTGAGCAGCTGTGAAGGCAGTCCGGGGTCTTTTCTTCCGCTCCTCGTCACTCGTCGAGCTTGAGCTTCGTTCCGGAGCCGATGTCATCGACGAGCGCCGCTCCTCGTCTTCCTCGTCGATCTCGTCGTCCTCGTCGTCCAGTACGGACGTGGTTGAATTCGCTCCGACGTAACTGCTTGTGCAAGCTTCTGCAATTATTGTAGATCATGTTTTTGAATTTTTCTTCTATTTCGATATGGTACGGGAGAGGTGCCCAGTACGGATACCTTTAGCTATTTTGGGTATAACTTTTAAACGACGCGATGAATAATCGAATTCGAAATGTCTACGTGCTCTCTAGTCCATTTTCTACAAGAAACCAGTCAAAGTCGACACTCAAAAAAGTTATTTACTTGCCTTTAACAAGAATAAATAAATTTTTAAGTGAATTTGTTCTTAAAATAGCTCTCTATGATTAGGGATGGTCCCGATTCGATATTCCAATGCATCCGTGCAATAGTCAATTCACGACATCAATATAAAACGTGCAATTTTCAATCCTCGTGAAATAACTTATTATAGCACTTTCGAAATACACATTTTCTTATTTTCCTTATAACTTTTGTTCTAATTTTGTTTTAAATAACGGTAACGAAGTATGTTTATAAGATTACAAATATGTACGAAAAAACTGACCTAAAGTAGCTCTATCTGTTATTGGAAGCTGGATACATGAAATTATCCATGCTATGAATTATCCATACTGAGCATATCTCCCCTAAAGTGCAACGTTCAGTTCTCGAATTATCGTCTTTTCAAAAATCTGTACATCATCGGTCCCTACGAAGAGTAGTATGGTTCAGATTTGCCACGAAAACTAGTTGAGCTTTAAAATGTAGGTTTAAAATCTACATTTTAAACTTTACAAAAGATTAAAAGCCAGAGATTAATTTATAGATTTTAAACTTTGCATGATTTCATTGCCTAATTTCAATCTTTTTATAGTTACATTTCAGATCTTTTCCACGTGAAAAAATCCAATTGTTTTGGAGATAAACAAATAGTTATTTTGGTTGAAATGAATAAAATTGCAATATTTTCAAGGTTGACGAAAAACTTTTGAAAATTTTCGAAATTTAAAAAATTTGTATTGAAAACTTTAATTAGAAGAACAAAATTAATATTGAATCTCATAAAAACTTGTTAAATTTCGAAATTTTTCAAATGTTTTTTACAAACTTTAAAAATATTGCAATTTTATTAATTTTAACCAAAATAACTATTTGTTTATCTCCAAAACAATTAGATTTTTTCATGCGGGAAAGATCTGAAACGTACTAGTCTTCGCGGCAAATCTGAACTGTACTACTTTTCGTATAGGGACCGACGATATAACAACTAGACACACTATTATTATACACAGAACTAGCGCGCCACATGCGGCCCTACGGCCACGATGGCTTGCCGCCTTGCATTGCGAAGCGATGCAAGGCGCGCAAAATGCTTCGCGTTTTGCGTGTAAGGCACGACCACTAACTTTCACGCTGCGCGCTTGCCTCGATATTGACTGATGCCCGCGCGAGCGTCAGGCAATCAATTAAAGCTTTTGGACCAGTTAGGGCGTGTCACACGGAAATTGTTATTCAATTATATGTACCAAAAATCGTTTCTAGGGTTGTTGTTAATGTATAAGTGTTTTGAAAAAATGTTCAACTTTTACATTTAAGGTTTTTATGTATAATGTCTAGCCTCAAAGTTTTACGATGAATACTGGTGTAAATAGGAAAAAGTTGTATTTCTTCGAGATCTAGAACTTTTCTCTACAGTTTTTTTTAGAATGCATAGAATTCGAGTTAGAGCCAAAAAACCGTTTTTAGCGATTTTTGAATGTGAACGCATTCTGCGTATACATGCAGGATCGATCCCAAAATAAATTTGGCACCTTGCTATTACGAGAGGAGTTCACACACAAATTTTTAGCCCGATTGATAAAAAGTCTCTTAGAGATAATCGTGTAACACCAAAATTTGTATTAAAAAAATACGCAAAAATTGAACAAATCGTGCCCGCATTTAAAAAAAACGTAGACGAAAGGGATAAAAAAAATTAATTTTTAGGTTTGTGCAAGAGGAGACTCCTCCTAAAATTTCAACCCGATCGGTCGAAAATAGCGTGAGATACCGCATCTCACACAGTTTTCGATGACAAAACTTTAAGGCACTTCCGTGTCGCGGTCGTTCCTAAAAACTAATGACTTATTTCCCAAAGCCTGCGAGCAGAATTTAACGATACTTAGAGGCATACAATCCTCGCGTTCTAAGCAAATCTACCCTAATCCCATACACGAAAATACGCTTTGAAACAATTAAAGTCAAGAAACAAATAGACTGTAAACTCTTGCTTACGAAGCACTCAAGCAAAGCGCACACATCGCATCTCTCTTACTGCACAGTCTAGTACGATTAGCCGCAAGAATTTCCAGTCTCATCAATCTCTCCCTTCCTCCCCGAAGCTTGTTTATATTTATACTCGCGTCGCGCCGGTATTATAGGCGTGTCTCGCGCGGAGAGAGAGAGAGAGAGAGAGAGAGAGAGAGAGAGAGAGAGAGAGAG
>QLSS01000066.1:25547-54067 GCA_024372645.1 Trichomalopsis sarcophagae
GAGAGAGAGAGAGAGAGAGAGAGAGAGAGAGAGAGAGAGAGAGAGAGAGAGCTTGTATCGTCCACTAATTATCCGGTCATTCGTCATCTCTCGCGAAAAAGCTGCCGCGACGCGGACAATTTCGTGCTGTGATTGCTTCATCATTGGCGCGGGCTGATCGTTTTGGACGGCTGGAGGCGTGATATGCATACGACACCGTGTGCGCAGGGTGTAGGCATTGAGCAAACGCGAAAGCTACATCCTGCTGAGCTTGAGCTTTGAGAAATGGCCAGTGCGGGAAATCGTGGTCGCGTTGGTTTTTCTGGGAAGCGGCGAAATGTTGCGGGTAATTGGGGTTGACTGTTCGGTGCGTAGTGGCGGAAGCTTCTTGTTGAATGTGCTTTGGCTGTATTTCTTTACGCTGAGTACGTCATTACGTTGGTATCGTCCTTAGATATTGTTATTATTGATTCGTGTATTTACTCTAGTGGAAATAGGAAATGTAATAAAGTGTAATAAAATATAAGAAAATGTAACAAATCTTACCATTTTGTACGTTTTTGTTGGATTTCGGACCTTTTGTACATTTGATTACAATTTGCTACATTTTATTACATTTTGTTACGTTTTATTACGATTTATTAGAAATCCATTGATCCATGATTTCATGTGGGTCTCTTCTTTGAAACGACAAATGTAACAATACGTAAAAAAGTATAACAAAATGTAAAAAATTGTCTGTAATATCATATGAGAAAATGGCGACTTTTTTATTTTCTTACTTCTGCTTACATCCTTTTACATTTTGTTATAAAATTAATAATTAAAAACATATATTGACTATATAAGGCGGTAAAATAACATGAAATAAAATATAATAAAAAGGTCCGAAATCCACCAAAAAGGTACAGTTTCTTACATTTTCTTACTTTTTTTACGTTTTATTAATTCATTACAATTTATAACATTTTTTTCCCACTAGGATATTTAGATTGGCGTATTGTTGATTTTAAACGAATATTTATAAAGAAAAACGACATATTGCAAGTCGTTTACTGCTACAAGCAACCAAATTTATTTTTGAAACTGTTTTTCATCTCTTCTAACGAGCAATTTTCTACGTGACGTGTGTCTTGGAGGAAGACGAGACTAGACGAACGACATCGAACTCAGCACTCGTGCGTAACATTTCAAACTTAAACGGTTGGTTATTTTAAAATCACCGTTGTGCGCAAGCTCAATAAAATGTCGTTAAGATTAATATAAGTATGTATGTGTTACATTTTCGCTTTAAAATTCTACATTATCTCAATTAATAATAACCAATGATATTGTTTCCCTTTTCTCGACCGCAGTCAATTGCAGAATACGCGAGTAATTCGCAAAATTAACATGAATTTATTTACTACCATATTGCTACTAACTTCGACATCCTTGACTCAAAATTTCTTGTATGGTTGCGAAATATATGTTGCTATTCTAACGAATGATATGCATTTTATAAAGGAACCCGTAAGATGAAATATATTTATAGTTTAAAATTTTAAGATACAAATAAATACAATATTGCTCGGTCATTTTTTCAGTCCGTCATTTGTAGATCTCTCATGAAACTGACTGTAAGTCATTACTTTGAGCTGAGCATGTTTACGTGGTTATTGATCGAAAGCTGGCATTTCTACAACCAAATATGCCGTGTGCGTCCTTATAAAATATGTCACACTATTAGAGAACGCTTTTTAGTAGGCTGGGGTAAGAAGAAACGATTATATAGACTATTTATATTCGTTCTATGTAATATAAATCATACAAATGCATATTATTATAGGAGTTCCATTGGCAATAATGATACCATGGGTCATTGTTCATTTATACGCAAATCAAATAAATTTTTGTGCGTATTCAGTTTTTGTTTTCACAGAGTATACACAAAGCTTTATGATATACGTACCAGTTGTTCAAATTTGCAGATGGCTCAATGTTTATTTATAATGAACGTAAGAATTATTTTCATCAAGAGTAAAAAAACGTTACACGAAAAAGTGGGTTGCGTATATTTGATTAAATCCACTCTAATGCTTGTAGCGCTCTTCGGTACTCACGATATTCTTTATGGTGTACGGCCATGGATCAACGACGAAAGTGTGAAAATGTCCCTTTTGCTCATCATACGATTGATATGTTCTTTTCAGGTACAAATATACGTTCCTTCTTGTTTTGCGTCACATTAAAACCAGCGCGAACAACATGAATTATTTTACAGGGTTGCACAATTGCTGCTTTATATTGTTTTTCAAACGGGGAAGTAAAGAGAGAAATCTACAGAGCATGGAATACGTGGAAGGTGAAGAAGGAAATTCAGACGGAATTCTTAAAACACCACAAGACAGGTGTAATAAATAAAATCCGACTGAATAACTCGCAAAATGGGACAAGCAAAGATAAATTTAAAAATTTAGATTTTGATACCTATATATAAGCTTGTAATTATAAACTTTTTTCTCTTGGTTATATGTGAAGCAGTGTTTGGTGATAAAAATGTAAGCCTATTTTGTGATGAAGAGGTCTCATTTCAACAATTAAATGTCGCTCAACTGGCGCATTACTTCTACTATGATTATCAAACATTTTTGTAGCGAGCTAAAAAATGTCACATGCGACAATGTATCGTTTCTTTTCTCTCAGGAGTCTACCGCAGGCAATTTTGATCATACGGTAATAGCATATTATATACCAGTCTAAGAATATTAATCTTGTCGCCAATACTTGCGATTCATCATAATCAGGACACATAAAAGTGCAGTCTTTACTCAATATTATATCAATGATAATTTCCAATTCATAAGCTTTATATAAAAAACTTTGACCGATCAAAGCAGTGATATCGCGACAAAATCGACGATCCACTCAGCGCGCGCGCACACTCGCCAGACTCATAATACAGCACTTCGGGCAATAAATAACCGAGGGAAAAACTATTCGTGGCAAGGCGGAATCGCGCGCCGCGCAGAAGCGTTTACCGGCTACTAATTGTCAGATGGCGACGTGTAATTGTCGGACTCCTCTCGGGTTTTTGTTCCCGATGCTAAAACGGTACCGCCCTTAGTCACTCACTCGCTCGCTCGCTAGTCGCGCGCGGTGTATAATCGGCCGATCGCTCGAGGCTCGCGACTCATTGCCGCGCGCGGGAAAAGAGCTTTATTTTGCTCGGTTTACGAGACGCCGCGCGCGTGTATCCGCACTTGTAGCGCTGGATTTAGGGGATGCGGCTTGTATGTCTGCTTCCCTGGAATTTCGAGAGCGAATTCGAAATGGCTGTCGGCTGATTTTGTATTTTTAGTCGACGTAGACTTGTAAAAAGGTGCGAGATCGTAAAGTTCTGCGAGTGAAGAGAGAACTTGAAAACGCATTTATGTGAAATAATTGGGGAACTTCCGGTGTGACACAATTATCATACCATTATACCAAACTGAAATCCATCATTGTCAAAAAACGAGAACCACCTAAATAGAGCCATAACAACCTCGGCGAAGCTCCGTCGCGCACTAAAACCCCGCAACGGAAATGATCGCTCGCCGGAAAAGTGTCGCATAATACAAAAAAGCTCAAGCCTTTCCTCGCGCTATATCGTTCAGAAAGCAGGCCATTTGTCGTCGAAGAGCATTGACGTACGAGCTCCGGGAAGGGGAGGGCTTGAAGAAAGGGTTAGCGCGCGCGAAAATAAAGAAAAGAAAAGCTTTCTCACTCTCTGGCGAGAGAGATCAGGAATAGAACTTTGCGCGCACGCCTCCTGGTTTACCTAATTGCCGCGCGGCGCGCTGAGCTTGTCTCCTAATTATTCGGTGATGAATGGCCGCGATGCGTGCGCGCGGAGGAAACCGCGCGATAAAGTGCGCCTAATTTTCATTCGCCGGCGCGCGCCGTCGAATATTTCGCGACTTCTAGCTGCTCTCTGCTGTGCACTTTGTTGTTCTTGCGGCTTTGACGTCTGTATTCGAGGTTGTATAATAATTGCGATAGCATAATAGCAGTTTTGAGGAATTATTTCAAATTTCGCGCGCACTGCATGCTTAATGAACAGCGGGGAAATTTATCTCTCGCTGCAGCAGAGCGAGGACAAAAGCTCTAATTCGCGACAGTATAATAGTGCGCGGGGCATCTTCGCGAAAATTTCATTGTTCTCGCAGACGAATAATTCAAAGTGAGAGCTGCGCAGCCGATCCATCACGTCATTTTTTCCGGGGATAGAACAGCTCGTCGGCCGCCACGACGATAAATCGAAAAGTAATTAAACGGACACGTTCTTGCGACCGTCGAGTTCCCGCCTAGATTTACGCGACGCGTTGACGGCTTTGTAGTCGAAAATGCCGCGACGCGAGCTGCTGCGAAATTTTCGGCCTTTTACCTTCGCCTCGTGGATACGGGGAGAGAGAAAGAGGAGATTGGAAATTTATCCATGCGAATGAAAACGAGAACGCGAAGCTTGCGCGTGTCTGACGGAAAATTAGCCGACGTGTTTTTTTGACGGGTGTTTGTTGGTTTAATTGATTTCAATTTGCGCATTTATACAGTTTTCTGTTTCTCAACAACAGCGCCCATAGCAAATCGTCGGCATCGTACAGTCGCAGCAAATGCGTCGATGAACTTTTTGTCCACGCTAAATCTTCCGTCGGTACATGCATCTCTATAGCCGCAGAATTAGCGGCGCGGTACATTCGCGCGCGCGCCACGGGGAGACAGATAAATAGTGGACCGCTCGCGCGAGAGGAACATTGAGTGGGCGTGGGCCACTCACAGGAAGTCATGGATCAAACTCACGCAGCCGTGTACTTTTCGCGGCGTATGCAAGTATAGGTTCTCTGATGCTATCTGATGTGCGCCGAGCCGAGTTTGTCTCCGCCGACTTTTTGGCTGTGAATCGAACGCCGTTAAGTGCACGCGATTGTTGATTTAGTTTGCATTTTCGAAACGGTCGTCGAAGCAAGCCGACGCTTATATTATTATTATTATTATTATTATTATTATTATCATCATTACTATTATTATTATACGTGTTAAAAATGCGAACGTTTAAGCGAGCCATTTAATCTTTTGGCTGGACTCTCGCGCAGCTCTGAGTAATGACTCGGCGTTTCGCGCGACTTCTCAAAATACAAACAGAATTTAATATCTCACAAAGAAGAGCTTCTATCTCGTGCTGTACACATTATAAATATTCCATCTCCCTTATCGCCGCTTTGTTTTATGGAGCGTTTAAGCGTGAATTGATAAGGCGCGTACCGTAATTAATTTCCGGATCCGGCAACTCGGTCGAGCGGACTCTGTCCGGATCTTGAAACTCCATCTCTTCCGAAATAATCATGGATGAGTCAGGATGGACGCTCGGTCTGCTGGATTCTCGCTCGTCCGCTGCGGTGGTGATAAAACGTTATATGAAAATGTCGCGAACACGCATACAACATCGTCGAGAACCTACCGTCCGAGCAAGTGGAAGCATCGCGATAAAAGCCTCCCTTATCGATTCCTCCTCCGCTGCAGCTCCGTTCTCCAGCAGTGGCTGTCTTGCTGCAAGGCTGCACCGCGAGGAGTCTCTCGATGCTGAACGACACTTTCGACGACATCGTCACCGAGCTCTTGCCCGGTTCCTCGCTGGTCCTCTCGAGCTCCTCGGACATCTCCTTATACCGATCTCGCGCACTGCCGACGTGATTATTGCACGTATTATGCGACGACTAACCGATCTCTCCGACTGTAGCGCGCACAGGCCCGCACGAAAATCACTCGAGAAGCGCGGCAAAGTCTCGTCGCATCCCTTTCTTCCTCCGACGCCCGTTTTTTCCCCTTTGAGCGTCTCGACTCGCCGGGAACGAGAGAAAAGTGTCGCTCTGCTCGCTTGAGGCGGAGATCCTCCGTGCCACGTGCTCAAAGCGTCACGAGGCCCTCGTCCAATCGACCGAGATTTTGGGCGGTACTTGGCAGCCGACTCTGTATGCTAACTCGCGGATGTCCCACTCTCTCGTTCGTATATGCGCGTATGTGTATATATACATAGGATACGAGCGTAATGATCTCGTATGGGGCTGCTTGTTTCGAAATTCGAAAGGGAGGAGTGTGCGTGTATGTGTGCATCTCGGCGAGTGTGTCTCTAAACGCCCGGTAACGAGCGACGCATAAATATTTCTGTCCGGGATGCGCCTCGGCGATTAATAATCGTTTACGACGGGGACTTCTAGCTGGAGATCTGCCGGGCGGAAAATGGCTATGCCGCATCGAGATTTCGGTATATCGACATCGTTACACACGGTTTTTTTCTCCATTACAAATTATAGTTATATTAGTTAAAGAGGCCGCATGTTCCTTGATCTGTAAACACCTTTAAAAATTTGTTAATTACCGAAGATTTACAATTTGACATTCAGCCAAGGGCTATTAATTTGAGCGCTGCGTTAAAAGCGCCTCGCCGCCGGTGCTGATTCATTGCGCGCTCGCATAGCTATATAAGCGCGAGCATAATTAGGACGAAGATGAAATGCGCAATAAAGCACGCTTTATTGATCAGAGCTTGTAAGCCGAATTAATGGCTCTAGCTGCAGCTATACCTGATGCGTATGTAGAAACGCGGGCATTTCGCTCTCGGTTACCTATACCATACGGGCATACGGCTGCAGATGGGGCGAGAAACTGCGGCGGCAGTTTCAAGTTTAGGAAAGTGATAATTAAGAACTGGGCGCTTGCTGCAGCGCGCGCGCACACAGGAGCAAGGTATATAAATAGGCGTTGAAAGTCGCCGCGTCAATGTATCGTAAATGATGAATGGGGTGCTCGAGAATTCTCGAGGCTTTTCCTATGGGCTTTTTTAATTCTTTGTTTTTTGTTTTTTTCTTTAACACTGCCGCTTTGCGCAACTTTTGTCCTTCTCGTTTCTTAATTAACGCAATTAAAACTGGCCGTGGTTCTTGATAAATATCATTTATTTTGCACCAATAAAGAATAAATTTACATCTTATTCACAAAATGCATTTGATTGAAAATCGTCTATTTGTCTGTGCCTATGTATCTTGATGCTGAGCAGCATTAAAAAAGCATGGGAAAAGAAATTCATTTATAGCTTATTCGCCAACGTGATTATACAGATATTGAGTTAAAATTTTCTGCGTCTACTGCTAGGTAGACACGGCTTGGCTCAACTCGCTTAACGTGCTCTAATGTATAAGTGTATGATAACAATTTCTTCAACACTTTTCAACCCTTTCAAACTCGTTGCAATAAATACAAAACATACAGCAATTCAAACTTAAAAAGTAAGATTGTGACACTAATCATCATCACCAGAATACCAATAAAATTCCATTCAATCCTGCTTATACACAGAAAATTTCACGAAAAGAAAATAAAATAAAAGACGTTACATAGAATTTCCAACGTTGGTTCGATAATCTTAAATCCCATACTATTATTCTCGATAACCATTCACGACTGGAAAGCATTCGAAATTAAATTTAAAATATTATTTACAGAATAATAATAATAATAATAATAATAATAAACGTTCTACAATCAAGACGAAATGATAAATTTGTTGGTTTATATTCCTTGTAGAAAATCCACAGATTGTACTATTATTTTTCTCTTTTGTCAAAAACTAAATATTACATCTGTTGCGTTGAGTTACCGTTCCATGTGTTATTTTCGTCGTTGTCGTTATCGCCTGAGTGAAGCGTATGGACGTTCCCGCGAGCCCTGATTTTCGAGGCTCCTTGACCACCGAGTCTCCTATACCATACAAAAGTATTAAAATCAACTTTCTTCTGAAACTGAAAGAATACGTTAATTAATTCAAGTAAGAATATAGCAAACCTCGCTCCGATATTTCCAAGTCGTCCAAAAGCTGCGCTTGCATTACCGCCGAGTGAGCTTCCAGGATTTAGATTTTCGCTTCCACTATTGTTATCACCTCCGCGCGGCCTGCCGCTAAAGTATCCAACTACATAATTGTATATGCTAACGACGGGTGCTAGAAGTGTCCAAATGAAATGAGAAAAGATCCCGCCACCGTCAGCAGATTTGATTACAGATGCGGGATTACTCTGAAATAATTTTATTTTTTATTTACTTATTCGTTTATTTGAAAACTTTCATGTACAAAATGTAGGTGCGCAGGAGCGATGAACACTACAGATTGAGCGATTTTACAACTAATGTAATACAGAAAATACAAAATCAAAATAATACATGAAAATAATTATAAGAAAGCTGTTTTTGTGTAATGAAAAATTACAACAAAAGAACGGTCTTAACGGTCGTGATGAAGTATTACATATTCTCCAAACCAATTAGTGCTCGTAATGTCGTAATTTTAGACGAAATTTAACAGTGCCATGGGTAGGGTTAGATCTTATTTTTATAGACAAACGATTCAAATGTCTTTGCTTATTTTATATATTAAAATAAAAAAAATTGTTTTCTTCGTTTTTACAGACATTTAAATTATTAGTTAATGAAAAAATTTAGCTTACGGATTTGACTGGTAAAATTAAGATAACTGATGAAGGAACTAAATCCAATTCTAGGAGAGTTTTACTGTCATCAGCAGTGGTAAAATCTTTTCTTGGGAAACATGCTGACATTGAAAATCGTTGGAATGGCAATTGAGCATTTTGAACGACGTATGCTCTTAGGCTACCAAGTGTACTTGATGAATCAAATGTTCCAGTGATAGGACTTCCTGTTGGCAATTTAAACTGGATTCTAGCTTTTGACATATCAGTGGCAGCAGCAGCAGCCTTTGCTCGAGCTTGTGCTTCCTCATCAGTTTTCTTTTGCTGAGTATTTTTCTCCTAGAAAATTTATTATTAGTTAAATTAAATTGTAATTCACAAGTAATTAGAACAAAAAATTTACGATCATTTTATGCTACGTATAATACCTGTAAATGCATTTCATGCTTCCTCTTGCGCTCTAATTTGTCTTCAGCAATTTGTTTCAATATCTTCTCTCTAGCAGCAGCTTCAGCAGCTTTCTCTCTTGCTCTTTCTTGCTGTGCTTCTCTGATTTCACGATCCTGCTGCTGCTGTCTCAATTTTTGAACATCCCTTCCCATTTTTCGTCTTTCAATTTCTCTCTCTCTTTCTTTTCGTTCCTCTTCTTCTTGTCTTTTCTTATTTTGCAATTCGATAAGTTCTCTAGCTCTTCTTAATTTTTCCTGAAATAATTTGATTCAAATAAAAAAAGTGACATCTCATTTTATATTTGTAAATTGAGTTGATGAGATATATGAAATTAATTACCTCATGTGTGATTTCTGCTGCAGCTCTTTCCTCTGCAGTAAGTTCTTTATTAGCCGTTGCATCATTGCTGCTTGAGTCTTCTGCAGTTTGAGTAGGATTCGATGTTGCAGGCTCTGAACCTTGTGATTTATTAGTTTCTTGACTGTTACTAGGGGAATGTGCTTTTTGTTCAGCGTCAATTAAATTTGCTGATGAAGTAGTTGACTGCGGGTTTGCTTTCAACAAAATGGAATCAATCTTTGCTACCAAGTCCGAGGGTGATAGAGCATTGCCGATAATTTCCAAAGGTGTGCCACTTTCGCCAATGAAGAATATGGATGGTACAGGAACCAATTGATCTGGTTATAAAAAGTTGTTTTTCATATTATATTGATTAATTTTTAAGTAAAATCTACAATAGAAAAAAATTGCATACATATTTGAGCAAAGAATCTGTAATTTTCCGATTCACTCGCTAGTCTTATAGCAACAAATTTTTCTGATTCTAGTTTCGATGATACCTCTGAAGAATTCAGACTCAGAGCTACCTCCTGGGAAACATCATCTTTGCCTGAAAATTTAAGCATAATCGAATGAGATCTATGCCTCCAGTCGTCCTAATCATCATTTAACGGCGCGTATTCCGAAATAGTGTCAAATGTTTAGGCCAAATTTTGCACGTCATGAAACAAACTTAACCTCCAATGAAACAAACCTTCAACGAAAACAACAAAAACGGCTTTCTTAGCTTTCGATGCAGCTATTGCTTCGGCGATGCCACCCTGGAACCACTTCATTTTGCTCGATGATTTTGCAGGTTTTGCGATTTTTTCCAGAGTTTTCTTATTTAAATGACGTAATTGTGAATTAGTCCTTCGGATACTGGGAATTTAATTTATCAGCTCGGCGTTACGACTTGCTGCGCGATGTATGAGGTGGCTCTTCAATTCAAAGTTCAGAGAAATCGAAGAGAACAGCTGTGCATCAGTCTGGCCATGTTGGCGATTCGAGCGCTACATTCGCTCGCCGTGAGAAAAAATTTCGCTGACGCGGTTTACAATTGCGCGAATCGCGCAAAGAATGATATAAGTATAAGTTTCAGTTGAAACATGTGTTTCAAGTGAAAATACTTCACAACTTCTTACAAATCATTGATTCAAGACGTATGTAGATATGTGTATGTGTAATTTAATAATGAAATATATTTTAGAAGGAAACTAAAGAAATGTTGCTAATGTCAACGTCAGCAATAAGATTTGATAAAATCTTTGGAAGGCTAAGAAACTCTGCAAGCAATGTGTCAATGCGAACGTAAACAGTTAATTAAACTTCATTATCAAATGCTAGCGAGAAATGCCAGTGAAATGAAATTTGTTCTGTGCGCGGAATCTGGAAATTGGAATTCGGGACCGTCCGTATGATACTCAAGACAGCTATAGTGACGGTCAATAATTTGACAGTGCCGCACATTGTTGTCGACGATAAACTTTGAGGGATCCAAAGTACGGTGCCTCGGTTTTGCACGTGTGGTAGTTTTTGATTTTTAATTCGCCGAGCTATCCAAATATTCTCGGCGACAATGTCACAGATTATCAACAAAAGTGAGTAGTTTGTCACATATTTGTTATTGCGAAATTGTATGTAAAATTACATTTACAAGTCCCCATGAGTGCTGTTTATTGTTGAACTGATTCTGCCGTGCACAGGGCCGTAGCATAAGTGTACTTAAAAACAAGAATAATTTGAAAATATTGCGTGATTGTTAATGACAAATGACTTAAATTTCGTATATTTAATTTCTTCTATAGTTTTATTTTTTTTTTTGTCTTTTATATCATACTAGAAAATATAAATATTGTTGAATTATATAAAAGATAGTATTCTAACCTATGATTTATGATTTTAATAGAATAACATGAAAAACGTCGTTACAATGTTTTTTTGCCCTTTATAAGTTGATAGGATACATTATAAGTATTTCTAAAGAAATCATCATGTTAAGTAATTAACGAGACCATATATCTGTTAATTAAAAATTTTTTTTTATCCAATGCGTTTATGTAGACATTGATATTGACTTATCATTTTGCGTTACATATAATAGAGCAAGAGATTGTATACAAGCCTTCAATATTAAACATATTACTTATAAGTACAGTATTTATAAAGTATCGAGTTTGATACATAAAACAAATATTTGTGTATCAAAACTTGTTATTTTTTCCTTTACTTGTCACATAATGACCACTCTTTAGTTCAAAAAGTTTAAAATTTAAATATCTTGAATGAAGCAGACAATGTAATTCATCCAAAACCTGGCATTTTTTTTCAAATACAAAGTTAAAGTAATTTGAAATTTGTCGCTACTGCATAACAACCTAATTACTTCATAATTGCTTCGATGCTAGCTTGTAATAATGCTACATTATTTTATCATTAATCGTACATTTTCTAATAGTATGTATATTATAGACACATTTTTCTCCGGACTAACACAACTATAAAAAATTGAATAGGATTTTTTAATTATTTTGACACATATTATATAACATTACAAAACTTAGTTTTCATTGTTGATGATCAAGTTAGAGGCAATTGTAGCAGAAAATCCTTTTGATTTTATAGTTGTTTTGATATTATTTTTCAATTATACTATTTTTTTATATAAATGTTTGTGGTATCTCAAAAATTGTTATTTTACACTATATTAAATTTTAATTTTTGTAGACCTAGTCAAATTTTGAATAGAGTATGACTTTGTAATATCCCGATGTTTTTAGTTTTTGAAATTTAATGCAATTTAGTATGATTAAAAATAATTGAATTTTTATTCAAGATTTGTCTTTTACAGATTTTATAAATTCATGAGAATATTTAATATCTTTTGCTTCATTATTAATATATTTATAATCATTACCATTAAGTACGTTTTCAAAGTTTTTTTAACTGATTATAAATAAATGTCAAACTCAAGTAAAAACATTATGAAACAAACGAATAAATTTTTTTTTACTAATCTACAAACGAAGTCATTATTTACTGTATTTTTTTTAATTTAAAAGAATAACATTCAGTCGTACTTATTTAAAATAAATTTCAATAGATTTGGTAATTTCCACATAATATGAAAAATAAATGCTTTATGTTTATGAATAATTCTTATAAATCAAAGCAATACTACATTTTTACGTTTACTGTTAAGTAAATCTTTATTGCCCATCAAATAGCAATTATTTTTAACTTAATGATTAATTATTATAAAGTTTCATATAATTTAGGTAGGGAAACGTATTTTATGTATTAGATACTTTATGCTCAGTAGATGGCGCTTTATAATACATAGCGGTGCGGCACTTTCTGGTGGTTCAATGTTCATGCCGCACACAGTCGTTTGTCGCTGTTCGTTGTTCCGTACGTGTGGAACGCCGCGGAAACAAAAACGTCGTAATGGCGTAGTGCGTCTGTCCTTGCGTATTTTCCATAATCGCGTTATAGTTTTTCGTTCGTTTTAAAGTATTTTTTTTACATTATACTTATAAGTGTTTTATACGAATAATAGCGAAGAACGAAGAGCGACGTAATGTTAATCGATAGTGCAAGCAAATCAAGGAATTCACGACGTTTTTCAAGTTGGAGTCACGAGTGCATCGCGTCATTGATTCATTCTTAGGAGATGGGAGTGAACAATACAAATAAAACGTGATATTAATGCACCTGTTGCTTCTAATGCTTCCAATCTAATAAATACTTTCACTACATTCCAATACTGAATTAAGTAGCTTGGTATTCTGCTGCAATTCACATGCGCTCCATTTGAGTCCACAGTCTGTGATTATCTTACGCTTACCTTGTAATGCCAAGGCAAAGTAAACATGAAGGTAACCGTGTGTTTTGATCATATACGAGTTGTTGTGCCTTGTGGAGATGGTAGTCTTCTTGTCAGGGACCTCATGCATGAGGCTATGCTTCGATACAAGAAAGCCACAGGAAAAAGTGACAGTACATTGACTATTAACAGCTTATCTTCGTTGACTGGTGGTGGAATCCTCGATCCAGACGACAGATTATGTGATGTTGCAGATGACAGAGAGCAAATTGTTGCTCATTTTGCTGGATCTGATGTAGTACATGCAGGTGGCGATGGAGCGAGTTCTGTTGGGACCAATAGTCCTGATTTTTTTCATACAGATACTAAGGAACATCGCATGTACACAAGTAGATCCACTGGTAACATCAAAAGAGAGAGTACTAAAAGATTATCAATGCATGTACTTTCTTCAAGAGAACCGTGTTTAACAACTTATTCTGCACTTTCACTTCCTCGTGAATCCCGACGCAAGGAACCTCTTGGACAAGACGCAAAAGCTTTGTATGAAATACCAAACTTGAAGCCAGACTTACTAGATCAAGGAGAAATTTGTGAAATAATTATTAAAAATGAAGCAGGACCACTTGGACTACATGTTGTGCCTTGTTATGACTTATTAGGAAATGATCAAGGACTTAGAGTAGAAGGAATAGAGCCTAATGGACGGATAGCTAAAGATGGTCAAATAGATTTACATGATAAAATTATCAGAATAAATGGACACAATCTATTAAGAATACCATTTTCTAAAGTTCAAGAAATTTTTCGATCGTGCATGAATGACTCTTGTTTGAAAATATCCGTATTAAAACATAAAAAATCTCCGCAAGATAAAAATATACAAAAGACTTTGGGAACTTCCAGTAGCTCAGAAAAAACTGGAGAAAATGACGACAGCATAAAGCGGTTGCAATGTGCTAATTATAATGTACTACAAACAGCAAATACTCGTAAAATAGGAAAAATGATTGAGATTGAACTAACCAAGGGAAACAATGGATTGGGTTTCAGTGTTACCACAAGAGATAATCCTGCTGGCGGTCACTGTCCAATTTATATCAAAAATATACTTCCTAAAGGTGCTGCAGTTGAAGATGGTAGATTGAAGCCAGGTGATCGGTTACTTGAAGTTAACAATTTAGAAATGACAGGAAAAAGTCAAGCTGAAGTCGTTGCATTGCTTCGAAGTATACCACCAGGTGGCAAGGTTCGTTTAGTTGTATCTCGACAAGAAGAAGTGTGTGCCAATACATCTGATACTCCTGATACATCTAAGAACTGGAAATCTCCACAAGATTCTCCTACAAAGAAGAAAGAAGAAGCAGAAGCATATGATAAGTGTAATTACAAAACTGTACAGGTAGCTAATGATGTTGTTTTATCTCCAAGAAAGAATCGAATGATTCTTACTTTAGACATTCCAGTTCATGATTCTGAAAAGGCTGGTTTAGGTGTCAGTGTTAAAGGTAAAACTAGCACTGCTGAAGACAGCAGCAATACGGATTTGGGTATTTTTATTAAAAGTGTACTTCATGGAGGTGCAGCCTCAAGAGATGGGAGATTGCGAACAAACGACCAATTACTTCTTGTCAATGGAGTTTCATTGGTTGGATTATCCAACTCTGATGCTATGGAAACTTTGAGAAGGGCTATGTTTAATACAAACAGTTCTATCACTGGCGTTATTCAACTTGTAATTGCTCGAAGACTTTCTTCGTACGATACTTCTAGTAACTCGGAAAAAAACTTTTCAGATAAGATTTCCCCATCTACATGCAAAGATTCTCCGAGTAGTGTCTTCATAATGAATTCTAATACAAAACAAAATGATGGACACGTCAAGGAAAAAAATAATTTGAATTCTCAAACAGATATTTTAGACAATAGCTTGCTTGCAGCATCAGCCTCACCATGGAATCCTGTCATTGATAGGCTTACAGAACAATATAATAAAAATAGTCTAAGAAATGAAAGCTACTGTATTGCAACGAACAAAACATGGATGGATCCAGTCAGTATTGCAAAAAAACTAAGTATTGGTCAACGGGATGATCATTTGAAATCAGTATTAGCAGAGGAGTCTAACGAAAATTCTCACAGTTCTAACACAGAGCCTAAAAAAAGTGCTGATGACAAGGACAGCCAGTATTCTGGAGATCCAGCATATGACAGTCAACTATCGCTTGAAGAGTTTACTTCACCAACAAACAAATTTTCTAGAGATGCTTTAGGAAGACAGAGCATGTCAGAAAAAAGACATGCCGCCCTTGATGCCAAAAATACAGACACCTACAAAAGAAACAAAAAAATTCGCGAAGGCAGAGATAATAATAATAAATCTGATGAGCAAAAAAATCATAGTAAGGACTACAAAGCTGACAGTTTTGGAACAACAAACAGTAGCAAATCATCAATTGGAGAGAGTTCGAAGCATTCCCAGCCTGAGTATTTATATACCATTCCAGGACCAGGATGTAACAATAAGCTGACATTACCAAGAAAGCATTGGCTAGTTGATGATGTTCACACTGCTGAGGTATCCAACAGTAGTAATAATAAAGAAGATCAGGGTTTCACAAACACTCGAGGAGACATCAAACAGGCGTCATTGAATTCTGCTCTAGACGATCGGTACAAGAGGTCTAGAAGGAAGGGAATCAGATCCATGCTGCGCCTCGGAAAAAATCGAAAGTCGCTTAATTTTGGCGATAACATTGAAAATCGTCATGAGTCCAGTAATTATTGCAGTGGGACGATTAACTACATAGCATAATTAAAAAAAGAAGAAATTTCAAATATGCGTTTTCGAAAAAATCTAAGAAAAAAATTTTAAATCATGTTAGATAGTGCATGAGCGTCTTGTATGCGTTTATCTATTCTTTTATTATATATACTTTTTACTGTCAAAAGACGATCAGTGCACTATCACTTTGTAAGTTTTTCTAGAAACTATTCCAAAGTGCCTTATGTCTGCCGGAAGGAAACGAAATCGATAGAATTAATGAATTTTTGTAAATATAATTTTGTACTTCACTTTGATGTTTATTATACATATGGCAGAGCGAACGAATCATTTTGTATCTTATTTTGTGGATAATGTTTAGCATGAAGTCTTAAACGTCACGCGAATTCGACAATTAGGAAAAATGCAAATCGTATATTGCAAATTTCATCGCCCACATAAAATTGTAAATTCCAAACCAAATGTAAATTTTATAAGTAAATAATCAATGCGTATTAGGGGTCTTAGATTGGATGAAGTTTTTAATTATTTTAGGTGAGACTTTGTTGCGACTATTGTTAATATGACTGAAGTATTTCATTTACCAAACCAGAATAACAGCTGATAACTTTATATCATTTATCGTTCAAACAGTTAAAAAAACTTAATTACTATATTTTTCTAGCCTACAAGCAGTAAAAATAATTTATGGAATTATCGTGTACTTGATAGTTAAGAAATTTTTAGACATTGGCTATTTGAAAATGTATTATTAAATTATAACTGGGAGGTTTATGATTATGTGCAAATTAAAAAATAAAATCAACTCTTTGTCCCTAAACATACTGAACACAAAAATACCATATACAAATTTAATTTAATTTTTAATAATTTTACTTCACTGCAAAGCTCTGCACAAAATTCTAAGCATTGTTGTAACAATGGTATAGCGATATCTTGTATGCTTGTATAGAGTTTTGCAGTGGTGTAAAATTAATTCTTGTGTTGAAAATATTTGTGTAAAATTTTTCAATGAAGAAAAATATGTTTATGTAGGGTATTTTTGTTTATATTATACTTGGTATAAACTCTTTTTGAATTGGTTTATTCTTTAAATAATTTAAACAATAGATTTATGATCAAAAGTAACTGAAAACTCCTACAAAAAAAAAAACGAAAAAAAAATGTTATTAGTTTTTAAAAGTTTGTCGAAAAGGTCATCCTGAGTACCCTATATAATATAGGTTAACTCTTATTGTAAGACAAAATAAAAAGTAAATAAAACGGAACTTTGTACGAATTTCTATAATTATTTTGTCTTTTAATAAAACCTATAGACCATGACTATATTATACAATATATTTTTGCATTCATATTTTCCATGAATTGGTTATAGCATATTAAAAAAAACATTATAAAATTTAGTCTAAAAATTAAATTTTAGCATGGCTTTTATAATTATTCAAAGAATATATCTATTGTATACAAAAAGAGCATTCATTTTCAAACTTAGTTTACTCATATTGAAAATATTCTGATCAGCATATATGCCTCCTGTTTCATCAAAGGATTAAAATGAAATATTTCAGTTTAGGTCAAATAAGCATATTCATTAGTGTTTTTATTGACCGGATTTTTCATCTTTTACAGCATTTCAACCGATCCGAACATCAGTTTTCACACAACAGAAGCGATTTAGAGGAAAGATCAACATCCAGCGACCAAGACCCCCGCATCATGAAAGAGGAAAAGTTTTGAAGTTCAGCACTCCTTTCATATCGAATCCAGATACTCCAAAGCCATTGAAGGAACGCTGTACACGGATCTCTCAGATGGACGTGCAGAAAACAAAACCTATAAACCCATATGATGTAATAATAGCAAGAGAATGCCTCAATTGGTTTAAGACCTCAAGAATGGTCGCCATTTTGCATGCAAATTCCATCAAATCAGAGCAACAGTTTGAATATGCCGTACCACTCAAGAGAGCGAACATGTACTTTAAAGGATACCAAGCAAGTATATTAAATTTAGCCTTGAAAGACAGCAATTACGAGGCAGTTTTGAAGTTATGCTTGCCGACTATGCCTGTCTCTTACTTTGTCTTCAGTCCAGAAACAAATGTCCCCAAATTGGTCCAAATTACGAAAAAAACACCTCAACTTATTTTAATGGGTAAATAATAAATTCAGTTTCTCATAATCGAATTGGTTTTACATGTCTATTAATTTAAATATTATCTTCCAGCTGGGATTCTTGACGGCAAGTTTTTGCGCCTCAATGACTTCATCAAATATGGTTCATTGGATCTCGTGACTGCACAAGCTGGTCTTGTCCAAGTATTACGTACTGCAGCTGGAGGAAATCTAAATCAGCAGTTGACGCATCACCAATCTACTTTGGTTACCCGGTTAAAACAAATATGTACAAAAGAAGAAGATAAACCCTGTGATGCGAATGAGTAATTAACGGTGCCTTTACGTTTTTTTTTTTTTGTTTTTCAAACCATATCGATAATTTATTACGCGTTATAGGTTTACATAAAGCTTTACGTAAACTGCGACTAGATTCCTTTGTATAAGAATATAAATAAGAGTATTAATTAAAATTGAAATTAGGCCCTTAAATAATTATATTTTATCACTCTGTTATTCTTTCACATTTTCTCCTTCGCGTAACTAGCGTTTGACTCGAGATTCTTGATTAATTGAAAACATCTATGGATATAGTCTGTACATCTTGGCTATTTTCTCTCAATCGGATAAAGGCCGCTTTATCCGATGGAAACAATAATAAGCTCTCTCGTTCTCAGTGACAATAATTGCATTTTGGATGACACTTGACGCCGTTCTCGCCGCATCGGCAGCCACCTGAAGTATCGCCTTTGCCCTGAAACCCAGATAAGAAAAATAATCTTTGTTTTATATTTTTTATTTGAATTGAACTCGTATTTAAGTCATAGAAATACTCACTCCTGGGCCCCAGCGCGGACCGCGAGTCACCCAGCATATTTCAGTTTTGCACATAGAGCAACGAAGCCAGTCGCAGCCCCATTTTTTCATTAAAACCACTGCACAAGTGGGACAGGGTAGGGCTTCGCCACGCTCGACCATCTCTTCGAGCATCACCGCTGTTCGCTTGGACTCGTGGTCGGTTTCTTTTGAGTATTTAAGCTCTTCTTGGTACTGACGGCAATTCTTTCCCATGTGAACGGCCTGTAGCACATTGAACAAAATATGGATTAATGATCATTTTTGCTTTTTAATTTTATTTTGTGTAAAAGTATTCAAAGATTCAATTTATCGACATATTTTTTTAAGTAATATACATTGCGATACAATTGATGTACCTGGGCATCGCAATGTTACATTTTTTGTTCAAGACATAGTGCTTTTCAAATTGAGTCAACAAATTAAGCGATATGTAGTTATAGCTCACCTGGCAGGTAAGACAGTTGTTGACCTTGCAGACCGGACAGAGGAAGTTGTTGACATTGTCGTCGTAAATGCACCATCCTGGGCAGTCGGGTGTTTTGCAGTGGAAAGCGTTCTTGCCGGCGTTGTTCTCCGCTTGAGCTATGGATTTGGCGAGGTGCTGCTGGTAGACTTCGGGCGCGACGAGCTGCAACAGTAGATTAAGTGATAAGAGATTGCAAGCAAAGAATTGATGAACTCTTATAACCGCGTGTATAGATGGAATCAGACTTACGGCCTTGATCTCGCGCTCCTGAAGAGTCGACTCGCACGTGTAATCTGCGTCCCGGTAAGGACACTTAACCTCGGCCTCTTCACAGTATCGCACGGTATTGGCTACGCATAATCTGAAATCAAATTTTTTATTTACTCACGAATCAACTATAATCGCTACTTGATTGTCCTGAAAAGCGGGACTAAAGTAGCTTTTTATTCCCTCATATATTTTTTCCGCATTTGAAGAGATAAAGTTATTTTATTCTCGCAAATGCGATAAAAAAGAGTTTTTGATGATTTAAAAAATTGTTTAATTTTTTAAATAATTAAAAAAAAAATGTTATTTTAAAAACTAAAAATATTATAAAATTTATACATTTTCAAATTTTAGTTTGTTTTAACAATAGTTAGTGTAGGTCCGATTTTTCAAGACAACAAAGCGTCTACACAGTTAAGTCGTGAATATAAGTTCTACTTATATGCAACACGGGACTAAAGTTAATCGCAATCCCACGGGTGATTAGGGGTGCATGAGCCGCGGGAATAATCTATGACTTTAGTCCCTTGTTGCATAATGTACATTATTATTATTATTTAATTTTTATGAGTAAGCATTTCGACTCAGATATTCTTTTTATTTTTATATGTAATTATACTATTATCCGATCCTAATAAATATTGAGTTCTTGCTTTCTGCTTACGAGTTTCAGGTAAGGTAAGTTTGCATTGATGTAGCGTAATCTAGATTGGTTTTAGAAGCTCCATAGTTATTTTGCCTAAAAATGAGTTTTTTACTGGTGCAAAATTTGAGAAAATGTTACAATTAAATAAAATAAAAAAGTTGAAAAAGTTAAAATATTTGGTTGGACCCCACCTATTAAGTTTAATTACAGTGATACATTTTAAATCTTAAGATACAGCAGCAAAAGGACAACCTAATTTGAGCATTTTTTGTTGCGCCCAATGATACTACTTTAGGAAAATCTGAAGTTCTATCTTGAAGCCCATCGGTAATGAACTATATGATCGAATCTAAGATTTACTATAACATTTCTTTTAGTTTCAATGTATCTCACTGTGGAAAAATTGTTATTCCTATTAATAAAATAAGAATGTTATTCTTCAGGGTATAATAATAATAGCATATTACGACCCTAGTGCGGTAAAGTTATAGTTCCAACCTCGTGGGGACGTTATCGCCCGAACGAAGTGAGGCTGATAAGCCCTCACGAGGGTGAAATCCCTTTACCCCCCCCCCCCCAGTACCGTGTACGATATTTTATGACACAACGTGCGTAAACCGAGATTTACCGAGTGCATTTTTGCACGAGCGTGGCATATATCGAGGTTCACGCCACGGCATGTGATAAAAGTAATTTTTTGACCGTTTTACGGATACTTTTTAACGTATCATTATCGAACTGAATACGAATGAAAAAGAAGTATTTACATTTTTCATTCGTTACGCATCGCCGGAGATTGATTTGATTCCGGAATTCCGGAAGTTTTTCCGGAATTTCTCACCCAAATCGAACACACACCTTGTAAATCATTTACATAGTGAGTAAGTATTTACCTGCAAAATGAGTGTAGACAGTCCCTCAGTATGACACCTTCGTTGGGAACAGTAATCATAAAGCAAACAGGGCACTCGATAGGCTCAGTATTCGAGATAACATCACAGTTCTCGAGGGACATCAGCTCTTCGTAGCGTTTCAGCTTCTCTTCTTTCGTGAGTTCAATCTCCTCCTTCACCTGGAAAAATTCATAATGTTTGCTTTTGTCTATTATCATCCGAGTTCCCGCAGAGAAAACAATTAATCGCCAGAAGCCAGTTTCTCGCGCGTTTATTGGTATCGCAATGCTGAAATCGATTAATTTTTGTTTGCAAAGCGAATCCGTTCGTTCCACAAAGATATTTACTCTGATCGTATGGAATCATTATATTTTTTACATATCGTTCGGAAAGAATGAGTTCAACTTTTTTACCCGATCGCTATACAGAATCAAAATTTTGTTTGCCCGATATATCCTTGTACTTCACTAATTAAATTAATAATCTTACTTCTTCAACTTTAGCCTCAGCATTCGCTTCCTCCGCGGTACCCGCAGCTTCGGGTTCGGGCTGAGCTTGGGGCTCTGGCCCAGGCTCAATTTCCGCTTTTATCTCGTGAATCAGCTCCTGCTCGTCATTCTTTTCATTCATTGCAACCTCCGTCACTTCCAACTTCTTCTTTTGCTCTTCTTTCTCCCGCTTCTCCGTTTTAATCGCCTCTTTATCCTGCAAATCTAAAACTAATTCATGCCGAGCGATGCCGTTTTTCTTCTCTTCGTACTTTTACTCGTCTCGCGCAAGCGTCATATGTCGTGCTTTTTATTACACATTTCTATACATATTCGTAACGTACCTGGTGGTGCGACTAGATACAAGAATACAGGTGATCCCTCAACGGCCTGCAACTCCTCGAGACTCGATTCGTCATTGTCAGCTAAATTTTTGCCGATAATCCAGCGCTGCACGTTCGCCGGTATCTCGAACTCAATTTGAATTTTGGCCTTCAACTGCGCCACCGTCATGTTCGCCGGAAGCTAAAGTACGAACAATTTACAATTTAAAACTCAATGTACTGAGAATCATGGCGACTTATCTCAATAGCTAGGCTGATGCAGAGTAACGCGATTCTCACCTGTAGTGGTATCGGCCCCTGATGTGCTTGTTTATCCTCTATGTACATGCTGAGATTGAGCTTTCGCTTGGCGGTACAAGATCGCTGTCTCACGACCGAGCAGTGTATCTTCAGCTGGGCCAATTCTTTAGCCAGACCAGCCGCCTGCTGGTGATGGCCCGATGCTATAGCCGCCTCCAGTTTCCGCAGCAATCGATTCACCGCCAGGGTGTTCATGCATGGCTTCTTTATCTCCTCGAGTTTTTCACCTGTTGGTTTTGGAAGAGAACAAAAATATCAGTTTCAACTTATATGGTTAACAACATTTTTCACGCTAATTGGAATATAAGGAATACTACCTTCGTCGCTCCTCTCGGTTTCCGAGCTGCCCGTCCTCTCTAACCTCGGCCTATCGATATCCTTGGCAGCCCCTCCAGTGGCGCCTCTTGGATCGATTCTTGCCGATTCGATTTTCTCAGTACCGTGCACATTTGCGTACGTGTTATCTGGACGCGCTCGTTTGATCTCCGCGAACTCGGCGTCCTTGATCAGCTGATACACGTTGCGGGGAGTTGTCTTCTTCTCACTGTCCCTCGGTCTGACCGGTGCAGGATTGCTAGCCGCGATTTCTGTGACGATCCTCCGCACGTTGCCGCTGGTCTGCACTCCAGAGGACACCTTCGTCGAGGTCGGCTTCGGCCCGATCCCCGAGGTGAACGGTTTGTTCGTTTGAACGGCATCAGCTGGGTCGTCTCTCTCGGGACTTCTCTTGGGCTTGGGTTTGGGTCGCTTGGGCAAGCTGTGCTTCATCTCCTTCAGCATTTCCTTCAGCTCCATCGTTGTTTTATCGTCTACGCCGCTGATTCTCTTCGTTCTACCGGTCTCCTTGCTGCTGCTGCTCGCGCTCTCCGTAGAGTCCACCGACGTGTTGGTCGATTTACCGGGCGGTGGGGACATGCTCTTCGCTGCCTCGGTATCTTTCTCCGCGTTCACCAGAATGTCCAGCACTTTGGCCACTTGGTTCGAGATCGAAGTCTCGGTGGGGTTGCCTGAGCTGCTCCTCGTGTTGGCCAGCCTTGAGTCTCTACTCCTCAGCTGTCGATCGATCTCGTCGAAGATCTTGGTGAACTCCCGGTTGAACTTGGCCAGTTCCTTGTCTCTCTGATTGGGCTTGTTTAGAACCACCGGCGAACCACTGCTCTCCTTCTTCAACTTGTCCTCGTCCGTCAGTCGAGGTCTGTCATCGAGCTCGCGCCTCAGCTTCGCGATCCCCGTGGCCACGTCGTCCAGCTCTGCCGCCAGAGTCTTGGCAAATTCGGTGTTGCTCTTGTCCAATTTCGAATTCTGACTCACAGTTGGCGTTGTCGTCGTCGTCGTTGTCATCGTCGTCGTCGTTGTCATTGTCATCGTTGTCGTCGGCAGCGGTTTTATTTCCGCGATCAGAGGAGCTTTTGGCGAGTGCACCACCTCCGTGAACATCGCGGCCGATTCTCTTTTCGGTGCCGCCGCCTGCGTCTGCAATGGCAGGAAGTACCTGGACAGGTCCCTATCCCTGTCGTCGTGCTCCCTTCGATCGTTTCCGCACTCTTGGCTGAACCTTTTGGCCTTGGCCTTGGGCGAGGCGCTGCTATTCCGACCAAAGAAACTCGAGCCTCCTATCGCATTGAACTTGGATATCAGCGCTCTGGTGCTCCTCCTCGGCGAGCTCTCCATCGAGGAGTTCACAATTTCCTGGACCATGTCTTCGCTGACGCCCATACGGCGCTCGAAGTCCTCGTCCAGTCTGGCAGCTTGGAGGATCATTGACGCACGGTTGCGCGCCTGCTCTTCCTGGACAATAGCAGCCGCCTCCTTGTCCAGCTCGCTGATATTCGTCAGAATCGACACGCCCGACTTGCGCTTGTGCTCCTTCTTGTTTTTATCGTCCGCCGAACGCTGGAAGAAACCCAGTCGCGACAGCGAACCTTCGAAGGGGAACGATGACGACAGACTCGAGGACGTTGACACCGGTGACGCATTCTCGTCCTTGGCGTCCGCGGGAGGCACGGGCGATGGTAGTCTCCTCAGGAAGTCCCCACCTCCTCGTCTGGTACTGGTAGAGTCTCTGGAACCACCACTGGACTCGTGGAAGACGTTGCGCTTGTACCAGGGCTTCGGCATCATGGAGCCCAGCTTCACTCCGTTCTTTCCACTGTCCTTGGTCTGAGTACTGGCGGTTCCGCTGTCCGAGTCACCGTAAACGGAAGTCGCGGGTGTCCTGGGCTCGGACTTGGGGCTCCCACACACGTTCTTCTTCGACAGTAGGACGCCACGGCGCAGCACCAGCGTGTCGTTACTGATGATAGGACAGTCGGTGACTTTCAGGGTCAGCAGCGAGTCCATACCAGCCACGGACGCCTCTGAGGACAGTGTGTTCTGGTTGCTGGACTGAGGCGTTGTGGTGGCGTTGGTGTGCCCGGGCGGATTGGGCGCCGGTCTGCGCTTGCGTCTGCCACCGGCGGGGTTGACGCGCACCACATCGACGTTGGCGACGGTCGGTGGATCGGGCGCTCTTCGTTTGCCCTTCACGTGCACCCTCCGCGCACTCGACGTCAGCGAGGAATCCGAGGTCAGGGTGTCCCCGTTGAACTTGTGGTTGTTGTTATTGGCGGCAGTTTTCCTGTCCTCGGCGAAGGCTCGGGGGCCGCGGCCAACGGCGGGTATGCTGTCGTAGGAGATGAAGGCACTGTTGACCACCGGGTGAAGGGAGTACCTGGTCTCGATGTCCTGTCGCTGAGAGAACGCCGTGGGCAGCGTGCACGTGGCCGCCTGAACCCTCCTCTTCAGCAGACCATCACCTCTGCGCTGTTTCTCGACGAGCTTGACCGCGCCGGGCGCAAAGGGTCCTACCGCGGGCCCGTTTGACCGGGAATCCCGAAGTCTCAACAGGGCGTCCGCGGCATCCCTCTTGGCTCCGCTGTGAAAAGCGAAGCTGCGAACGGTCGCTGTACTGTAGAAGGTGTCGACGCTCGAGGAGCTGCTGCCGGAGCTGGAGCTCGAGCCGCGTCGCTTGTGCCTTCGGAAGAGCTGATGTCGGTGGGATCGCCGCCTGTGCTGGTGACGATCGGCCGAGGAGGTCGAGTCGCGCCGCTTGACGAACCACCTGAACAGCGAGAACCTGTGCTGGTGATGCGGCGAGCCAGCAGCCGCGGATGAGTCCGGGTGATGGTGATGGTGCCAACTGGTGCGCTGCGGACGGCCGCCATCGAAGGACTGCTGTTGTGTCTGCAGAGCGCTCATGTGCTCGACCATTTCGCGCTAACTCGTCGTCGGCCGCTCGCTCACACACATATCCGGCCGCTGCAAGATGCACTTCTCATTCGCGAGTCGTCGGGCGGTTTTCTTTATTTAGACCTCGGCTGGCGCTTCGTGTGCTCGCTCCGTGCGCGCGTGTGTAATGCGTGTGCCTTCAGCTACAGCCTATTCCAGAACGCTGCATATCTTCGACGATCGACGAGGAGAGAGGCAATACCGCGGGTACACTTGGACTGGATAAGGTAGACGAGGTGACTTTAATACCGCGGGGACGGCGACTGCGAGGAGAGAGATGCGGAGAGAGAGAGAGAGAGAGAGAGAGAGAGACAGAGAGAGAAAGACGACGACGATCCGATCGTCCGCGGTTCGGTCACATGTTGACGGGCGGCGATTGCAAATAAACTAACGCCTCGGATTTTCATCCAAGGAAAGCCTTCCCCGAAGCAGCAGCGCCGCCGAGATGCTGAACTCTGCCGAGCGACAAAGATACACCCGAGTCTTGGGGTTATTAATAGACTGGCGCTCAGTCATTCTCTCTCGCTTCGTTCCCCGGTCCTACACTCGCTGGTTATTTTCAAATTCACGCTACACACTTTGCTCGCGCGTGCGGCCGCCGAGATGTATATAAATGCATGCGTGTGCGCGTCCGACTTATGTATGACAAGTGGGGAGAGGGGACGAGGTTTTTCAGCGATTATAAAAACGGAAACACTGCTACTTGGAGGGAAAAGAGTTACTTATACTCTTTGCACGCATGAGGTTAATCAATCGCGCGCTTCGGATTGCGGCTCGCGGGGGCTATAATAGGAGAGTTTTGTTTGCTTCCGAGAGGATGAGTTGTAGTTTTATATTTGTAAAAACGGTTCGATTGTTGCTGCGTTCCTGAAATAAACACCGAGAAGAGGACGAGAAGCTTCGAGTAATCAATTCAATTACGGCTGAAACTTTTCAATGTTTAAAAATACTTCCGAACCACACTGCAGCGCGACGATGATTTAGAGAATAAAACTCTCTCTCTCCCTTGTGAGGAAGACACTCGGAAGAAACAAAATCCTCGCGCAAGTCCGCTCGTCCACTGAAAGCTCTCTTTTGCTCAAAAAAAGCTCGCCGCTGCGCGTATCTTTTGAGTCACTTTACCTAAAAATACCTATTCCCTCGCTAGCGCGCCCGCCGCCGTATAGCCGCGCTTGAATTTTTGCGTGGGCGCGGCAGTCAACAAATAAACACCTTGGCTCTCTCTCGCCCACGTTTACTTCGTCGCGTTGTAATTCAATAGGAAAAATCTGGTATTTTTCCCGCGAAGATAAAGCGCCTCCACTGAAGGCAACCCGTCGTAGCGGCCCGTTAGACGGCCCGTAAAAAGCCAGGCGTTGCAAGCTCCGATGCTTCTAATCTAATTAAAAGGCCTAGATAAGGCGGATGATGACGGCTCGTCCTGCGTGCGAGCTTTTGAGCTTTTAGGGGGCAAAGCTTTACAATTTTCGAACGTTCAGTTTCGCACATCCGTCACTCAAATTCAAAACTGAAGAGCAAGCACAATCTCGGTTTGTAAGGCTCTACGAACTCCCGTATCGGGAGGTACAAACAAAGCCCACTCGAAAATTTCGTGTCTGACAATCTAGGCCAACAATGAAATTATATTCTCCCGTACTACTACTCCGACGACGATGTATAGAGTACCTAAATACCAAACAATTGGAACATGATTAAAGCGGCTATAGCTGAAGTATTGTCGTTGGTCGCGCGCCGCCTGCAAATAAGCCCTTGAGCTTGCAGCGTGTATAGAGGCGCAGCTGCTGCGCACGCGAGCGCGCATTCTCATCAAGATTTTCTCTTCGTGCTCGCGGTGTACTCTGAAACCAGCGCAGCGTGCTTTTTTAATTGCTCGTTTCAAAGTAACGCACTGCGTCGCGGAGAGAGAGAGACAGAGAGAGAGAGAGAGAGAGAGAGAGAGGAGAGAGCGAAAAGCAAGGGAAAAAGCTGGCCCTTCGACGTGTTCAGGATTTGCATCGCAGCGCGATGTTTGCACGGTGTAAATTTGCGAATTTAAATTTCGCGGTCTGAGCGAGCGACAAAGACACGCACGTTTTCCTCTCTCTTGCATAGCTATTGGGGATTAAACGAGATTAACCTCGTTAATATCGAAGGAGACGCCTCTGCTTTACGCACTTTGTGCGATAATACTATTTTTTTTTAACTTGGACCATATATAACACACGAGTTTGTGTTTCTAGCAAAATTAGCATTTTCGCGCTGCAACGAAGCTCAAAGGGTAAATTCAAGCTTTCGCGCGACTGTTGTTGTATTATCGTTATTTTGATATTAAATTTGGTTCAGCAGTGTGCAGGCGCGCGTGTGTTCAGCAAAGCATTCTTCGTATGCCCGGGGGCTTCAGGAAAGGCTGGCGCTAGCCTCTGACCATTCAGATATTAAATTAGAACGTGGAAAATCGGCGTACAAAGGTCCTAAAAACGCGGAAGCGCGCTCAGCATAACTCTTCGCTGCGTATACAGCTCTTTGTGCATATCTTGTATCCTTTGATAGAAAGATTCGCGATCGATGTCGATACATTGTTCTCGATCTCTCTGAGCAGCAAACGGCTCTTTTTGCCTCGCTTGCTCTGGCGTATGAATATACTGCATTAAACGCGAAATCTCGCCGAAGCAGAGGAAAATAATTATATAAACGTCATACGCGCGCCTTTCTTCCAAAGAATCCACCGAGCAGGCGTATGTGGTGAAAAAAAATTCTCTGGAACTTTTTCGCGCAAAATTATACGGAGAGGGAAAAAATTATCAAAGACACGCCGCGAAGAATCCTCTAGCGCGCTCTTTAATTTTCATCCGCGCGGCCGGGCGCATAGTCTTTTCTCGCTCGCTGGAATTTCCTTAATTTTTCATGAATCCGCCATTTTTAATTACCCCTGCAGTCGCTCACACACACACACACACACACACACACACATATATATATAACAACAAAAATTAACTTTGCGTGTGTGTGTGTATATATATATATATATATATATATATATAT
>QLSS01000066.1:70538-94081 GCA_024372645.1 Trichomalopsis sarcophagae
TCTCTCTCTCTCTCTCTCTCTCTCTCTCTCTCTCTCTCTCTCTCTCTTTGTGCACGCGTATGCATGCGAGGCTTGATACCTCCTTTTGCGCGTATGCTCGGCCACTACTTTCCCGAGGATTCGGGTTAAGAGTATAGCCGAGATCAGCGGGCAGCTTATTGCATCGATATGAAGACCGCGAGAGGAAAGTTTTATTCGTTGTCATTTGGACTCTAATATCGCCGGCAGGGCTCGCTCGCTTAATACACGAAGAAGGAAGCACTTAAAACACGAGGCGCAACTTCCACACGTGCTGCTGCGTATCGTCTTTCAATATCGCGATAGAGACTTTGCTCTCGTAAAGAAAAATCGTATATAAGAATGGAACTGCACAAACGCGCCGAGTTTCTTATACTCCCAGTTGCGTTGCTTATACTTTCATTTCTTCCGCTCGCTCGGCGCGGTATTAATACCTCGTTATTATAAACAAGAAAGAGAGAGAAAATCTCCGCTCTCCCGGAGAGCGCGCGACGAGAAAGACAGAGGCTGCGAGCTTGCGCGCCAGAGAGAGGGTTCAAAGCTCCGGAACCTTGGGATTTTCTTGGGTAATTTCAAAGTTTTCGACTTGTAGTTTGAAAGCAAAGAAGAGTTGTTATTGGTTTAGCGTACTTTGTCCTCCCTCTCCCCCTCCCCTCTCTCTCTCTCTCTCTCTCTCTCTCTCTCTCTCTCGGACCCTTCTCTCCGTTGGTCCGCGGAGTTCGAGCGTTTGGTAATCAAAGACCAACTTTCGGCTGGCAAACTTCCAAACCGTAATCAATTTTGTATGACATAGACTCAGGTTTACTGATTAGTCAATAGATAAATCTAGACCCCGCGCGTTTTCGCCCCGCATAGCGCGAACTTGTACAACGCCGCGCAGAAGGGGCGAAATCATGTGTTGAACCAGAAAATGTTAGTTGTTGTTTTCGAGTTAGCTGCTGTTTGTCCCCTACAGTTTTCGAGTTATTTTTAATGAAATGGAAAACGGGATTGAGCTATATCGTGCGGTGACACGGAACACTAGGGACGATGTAGCGTAGTGCCTTTCATACGCACGGGAGTATTATCGGCAGAGTTCTGCAACTGGATACCGAGTTTGTTGGTGCCGAAGTCATTCCGTTCGAGTTAATTGCGTTTGATAATACCGCAAATTAGCACAACATTGCATTTAACATATACGTACTATACTTTGATTGTACGTAGCTACGACCGTATAACTGAGTCTGTCCCACTTACCGGCTCCATATATACTCTCTACAATCAAATTTGAGCTTGCCTGTTGGCTAAATTCTTCGAATTGTTAATTTGCCGTCATCATTTGCATAGACCAAACAAACAAGCAAACACACACATGTGTACGTACGAAATAAATCAAATCAGAAGCCACTAAATAATTCTAAACGGGACGCGTTGCTCGCATAATTAACACAATGCATAATTTATCGAATCGATCTACAGATAGTAGAATGCATCCGACTATTTTTTCACAAAACCAAAAACGAAATTCTGTGCTCCGAAGGGCTTTTGAAAATTTTTGATGTGTGAGAATTTTGCTGTTGCTCCCTTACTGTGACGGTATAACGAGAAAGGGAGCCCGATGTTCAGTGTAGCAAGAGAAGTGGGGCGATACGAAGTAATCGTCGACAATGGATTTCGACTTGACACGATCAAAGAATTGTCGGGCAATGTTTGTATAGCGGATTTTTACTCGAAAGTGTGAAAATTTTATTGTTATAAAAAAGGGGTACAAAGGTGTAGTAAAATTAAGAACGTGTACCTTTCGAAACGGCAGGCAAAACGAATGGCTTGAACGATTTTGCTTTCAAATTTCTGTTTGCTTCATTCCTGATAAGAAAGCCTTATGATAGTAAGGTAGTTTTAGAATTTGTATAAAACATAAAGGAAGTAGGTTTTGATGCATTTTTATGTGTGTGCATTTTCGTTTATTCGTTCGTTCGTTTGTATACATCTCTGCTTCTACCCAGTGGATTTTAATGCACCGAGTCTCATTTTCTTCGTTTTATTATAACACAATGGGAAGACAGTTCGTTTTCACATTTCATCGACGCTTTTTTTTTCGTAGCGATTTTTTAGTTTTGTGAATTTAGTTTTTTTCTAATAGAGTTATTGAAAAAGTTAATAAAAGTAAAAGCCGCTGTTCTCGCATTCGCCTAAGCCGAAGCTTGTGACGTATAGGGAAAATTCTCGTTTTGTTTTACGAGCAGAAAACACACGTCGAAAACATTGATCATATTTTTCGATCTTATTAATAACTAGACCCATTGCCGACCAATCTATCGCACTCAATCACATAAACGCTGCGTTGTACAAAATTAAATGTACACTTTCTTGATTTTATAACTATTTACTCAGTTTAAAAATCATTTAAGGATTGCTAGCCCGCGATGTGCTCGACAATCAGTACTTTTGAGCTATCTGCTATACTTAGTTCAGTACTTTACCATTAGGTGGATGGACCTGTTTGTAGATCTCCACAAGTAGATTTATCACCCGCTATGCTCAACCAGATCTTTTACAAAATCAGCCAGCCACTAATAATACGGTACTTTAACTAATACGACGTCATTTAGTTGCTATTCATTAAACCAACTTGGAACTGCTTGTAATACATTCTCTGATTTAGTGATTTCCCGTTTAGGTTTCAATTCTGCTAGATCCAAAGTCTGTCAAAAAGTGTCCCCTTTTTCTATACAAGAGAGTTTTTAAAGTAGTAATTCGTGGTCAACAGTGTCGAAGGCTTTAGCCAAATCAAGGAAAATAACGATCGTTGATATGTTTTTATCGACATTGTTATATAAAAGTTTGGTAATATGGTTTAACGCGTTCTTGGAATTAACATTCTTATTCTGAATCCAAACTGATATTTTCATGTTCGGGTTAGGGACGGGGTGGCAAATAAAGTATCCATTTTTATTTCATTTTCATCAAAAGGGTTTCATTTTTATTTTCTGTAACTCTGTGACACGTTTTTCGAACTTGCCGAGACCTCGGCCCTGCCCTGCGATCTTGCTCTCTCGAGCTCCTATTTTAGACTGCCGTTTTCCCTCCCTCCGTCGCGTTCATCTTGCCCGGGCCCACTTCCCGCTTCCTATCTCCGGTGTACCGGCTTCTACCTGTTCCCTAAACCTCGAGAAAAGGTCTTATGTTTTCCTGCCTCGCTCGCTATCTTACGAACACCTCCCACTCGTGTAGAATCAACATTTCGCACTTGTATCGAAATATACTATTGCAATATTTTGATATTAGTGATATTGGCCTGTAGTCGTTGATGTTATGTTTTCCACTTGCTTTATGTACCGAAACTATATTTGAGTCTTTTTCAAAGCATCTGGCCAAATGGCTTGTTTAATACATAGGTTAAAAATATTTGTACCTATAGTTTCTTTGGATTATTTTATTACATTACATGTTCTTTTGTTTGTTCTTGATTTGATAATGTCATCAGTGATCAGGGTTGTGCAATGTTTGCTAATTTTTTATGTTTTAGAAACGCTATTGGTTTGTTATTTTCAAATTTTATTTTATGGACAGCAATATAGATAGAATAATGGTCAGTAATTGATAACTTGAGTTTACAAGTAACTGAAGTCAGGTTCCTAGTCTTTATAAAGATAATATCGATGCAGATCCCGGCCAAACCAACAGGCGGATTGTTACATCCACAAAACCTGATATACAACCCTTTTCGAAAAAATTGCACAAAAACTCTTGACTTACGTGATCGCAATCTGATACGTCAATGTTGAAATCTCCCATGACAAGATGATTTTTAGTGTTTTTCTTTTGTACCAAACCCTTGTTTAAATCTAGCATAAACTTTGACTTAGGTATACCATGTGATCTGTACATAAATGAGATTTCAATATTACTATTATTATTCAAGTTTATTGTAGTATTTATGATTCTAATCCTACCCTGTTGAATAATTCCCGTGTCCTGTATTAAGTTTTTATTTTACCTTCATTTCTATTTAGACTACTTACGACTTGTGCTCGTAATACCTTCCACTAAAATCAAAAACATTGTACCAGATCAAAAGTTTTTGTAAGAACAGATGGCTTGCCGGTGAAATTTTCAAACAATATATTGACTTTATTAAAATTGGCGTTCATACTCTTTATTAAAAATGAACGAAAAAAAGGCTAAGAAATGAAAACTAGCTAGCAAAGTTAAAAATATCTTCTTTTTCCAAATTTAGAATCCAAAAATAGATACACATATCAAATTTTTATGATATTTAAAATCTGGATTCAAAGTATTGCGGTGTACATACACACGCGTGTTTAAACGACAGACTTCCGTTAAAAAATAATAAAAAAATTCGCATTTTTCAGTAAAATTCAATAACACATTGCTTTATCCAGATATTTCGATAATAAGCGCCCACATTCTCAGCTTGACGCGAAATACAGCAGCACGAAAGAGAGGGAGGGGGAATGAAGCTCCGTTAAATTTCGTTCATTAGCGTCCCTCATTTTCGCGATATGCACGCGCGCTTTTTGGATGTTTGAGCACAGCACACATAGCCTACATATAGCTCCGCGGCGAAATTGATGACTGCGTTCTCGCGCGCGCTGTGCGTTTTAACAAATACGGCGCATTTGACAAGATTAACATTTTAAATATTCGCGCGCGCGCCGAGTTGTTTCCCCGGATTCTGGCGGAAAAATTTTCGAGCTTAATTGAAACGTAAATATTTCCCCGGCATAATCGGTTCGCTAAAATTTTCTTTCCCCGCCCGTGAAATTGGGGACCAAATAAAAACGTCGTTGGAATTTTCACGCCGGTGGCTTTAATCGGTCTGATTCAGTTTCAAGTTTGCAATCTCTAAAAATGAAGATTTGCGGGGGCAAGTTTCCGCCACGCATTCTGAAAGTTTTTCCTTTCACTAAAGTCTCGTTCTAATTTCCATTCCAAAATCGCACTACCTCAGTTTCCTGCAAATCCGAGCATCCTCGATAGTCTCACGCATTCCATTAGCCATAAAAATTGCGTGCTTTATCATCTCCTGCCGTAAACCTCGTCTATAAGCCTAAAAAGGGCAGCGCTTTCCTTCACAAGAAAGCAGCCCTTTGTATAAGCGTAAAGGCCCTGGAAAACATCGATGGCCCCGACATAAAAGACTCTCTCATGAAGTCCAGCCAGACCCACAGCCATAGGAGGGAAAAGACGCAGGTGCGCCGGATGCAAATCGTCAGCCATTGAGAGAGCGGCTCGCTCGGCTGTGGTCAGACTGCAGCTGCGAACCCCCCCCCCGCCCCCCGAAATAGAGAGCAGTGGCGCCTATACGTTCACTTCGCTCGGATATCTATGTATGCGTGTATGTAAGCACAGGCGCAGGGAAGGAGGCTCAAGCTCCTCCGATGACTTGAATGGCTGCGCAGTCTTTACGCGAGAGCTTGTTTATCTGCGCCTCTTTGCTTTATATCTGCAATTAATATACATAAGCCGAGAGTATCTAAGAGCGAAAGGGAGAGAGAGAGAGGGGGGGAGGCCTGTAATGCGTGGTGTTGTTAATGCGGGCGCATAGGGCTCGTTTGTTATAGTGGAGGCGTGAAGGCGCGGTGATTCGCGTATCAACTTTCCCGGTGTTTTAAGGGGCCGATTCCCGAGAGGAGAATTCTCTCGGATGTATGCGGATGAATTGTTTAGGACGAAGGTCGTTATCTTGAGGCTGAACTTGCTTGTTCTCCCGCGGAGCTGCTGTGTAGTTAGTTTGACTTTAATTCGGTTAACATGCGGGAGAAACTGCGGCTAAAATTCTGAAGTTCGTCGCGCCCTCATCGATCCGGCGCCGTCGTCGTCGTCGTCGACGACGACTTAGCAGACGCAATCACTTTGCGCCGAAAATTGCCTCGGCAAAAGCGTCAAATTTGTGTGCGTGTACCTATATATTTCATTCAAAATTCAGTTGGTTTTTCCCCGCACGTTCCAATGTAGCCGCGGTAATTTCGACCAGAGATCCCGCAGCTTAATGAATAACAAAAATACCCAGCCCGAAATTACCAACCTCAGCCAAAAAGTAACCCACCGAGCTCGACAATAAAAAATCCTCTCCAGCCAGAGACCTACGTATAAAAGATGCCCAGCGGCACGCACTCGGCATGGCACAACGCACGGCCGAAAGAGAACCATAAAAAATGTATAACAACCGACGCACGGAATGTTTTTTCGGAAGCGCCGGGCCAAAACGACGAAAGGCAAAAACGGATGCAGGACCGGTCCGTGTGTATACCCGTGTATATATTTTCTCTCCCTCTCAGCTCGGGCGCAGAAATAGATCGTCGCGCGGAGTCGTAAAAGCGGCTCCCCTTTTGCCTGCATATTATATATCGCGCGCGACCGCAGGGTAGCAGTGTCGCTGTGGGCTAACGCGACATAGCTATGTGTATTTGGAAAATACAGATGTTTGCGGCAGGTTGCGCTCACTTTTTTCGCCTGCAGAGTCGCATGCCTGTGGGATGCGTTTTTTCAGCCGGGAGATATGTGCTAAATTCTCTTTTTCTCCGTACAGTTCTATGCCATTCAATTAGCGCGACGAACTAGACGTGGTGTTGGCAGTTTTTTTTTGGTCGAATTGATTTCGCTCTTTTTTTTGCAATCGACGTTGGCATGATTTCTCTCTCGTTAATTTTCAGTAGGAACCCATCGATCATCGCACCCAAATGAGCGGTAACGTCGGCGCAACGGCACATTATGGAAATTCGCTAAACGTCTTAGAGCAACACAAAGCGCGTGGGGGGGTGGGGGGGGGGGGGGGGGGCCGGCCGATCGACCGCAAAACCGTCACTTTCGAAGGAGCAGCGCAGCTTATATGTATGTATGGTCGGTGATAGAGCAGGTATAGCGATCGATGAATAGAATATGGAAATCCCTGCACCGTGTCGTTTGGCCGTATAATACCCGAGCTATGCAGGGTCAAACGCATAACGCGAGCGGCGAGCTCGAAATTATTATTTTCACCTCCTATACATGCAGCGCACGAATGATATACAAAGGGACGACACGATCGTTTATTTTTCGGCGCTGCATATATGCGTGAAAAAAGAAAAATCAAGCTGAATCGGCTCGGCCGTTAAGCTTCCGAGCGGTTTCAACGTACGATAAAAATTCTTCCTGTTCCCAGAAGCATTCAAAGTTCACTTTTTGAAAACACTTTTTTGGAAAATAAAGCACTGTACGAGAAATCCAATAAATTCCGTCGAATTTTTCGAGCAAGCGGCTCACGTGAGAGGGGGTAAAGGTAGACAAGTTATCACCGAAAATACGGATCGGGGAAAGGCTATTTAGAGACGTCCGTAAAGTAGTATCTCTCACTCGGCGCGTCGACTGTTTTACGAGGCCGCACGAGAGACATATACGTGTCCGACTAGCAGAGAAGTGCAGGTGTTTTTTGGGCGGCATCGCGGCGCAGCAAGAACTTTCGCTCGGCTATACCTTCTCCGAGAAATCGATCGATTTAAATGGATAGCCTCTGTACAGCCTGCAGAGAGAATGGTCCGCACTCGTTTTATCAATCTATATCGAACGTATCGATTCGCAGCTAAATTCAGCTGGTTTAAATGTGTCTTCCGCGACACGCAAAAATAAACTTTGCACGTGTACTAAATGCGGTAATGGTAAAGAATACCATTCGACGAGTAGTAACCGCCGCGATACGGTCAGACGCGCGTGGGGGAACTATTAAAAGCAAGCGAACTACCCACTCACAATTCACACCTCGCAGTGGGTTCTCTCCTAAACACAAACTCCTTGCAGCGCTCGATACGGGCCATTGGTCATGACCGCAGCGGCGGCGGGAGCGGCTTAAGGATCGGATCCCCCTTTGGAAAATCGCGTCTACGGTAAGTGATCCACTGATTCCCGGCAGCAGCGTCAGGAGCAGCAGCCGACCCATAACTCTTTCGTTGCGCCGAGAGAGCGACTTGGCCGGATTCCATTCTCCCCTTCTCTGCGACAGTAGTCGAAGGAGTGAGTGAGAGAGAGAGAGAGAGAGAGAGAGAGCAGCAACGGCTTATGATTCACGCCAGGTTCTCGCGAAATAACTCGCGTCTCGCGTAAATCCATTTACTGCCTAGTCCTCCCCTCCTAAACTCTCGCTCGCTTCCATCCTCTCGAAGCGTATAATCCGCCACGGCGCGGGTTAGGAGAGCCGCGTATAGGCGCAGTGTCGCTCTCTCCCTCTGTCTCCCCCGCGCGCGCTCTCGCTGTGTGTGTGTATGTGTATAGAGCCGGGGCGCGGAATTGCCGAGGCTTTAAGGCCGGGACAGACTGCGTATGCGAGATGTGCGCGTGGATGTACGTGCGCCAGCTCGGCTTTCCACCCCCGCGCGTTATATGGTGCACTTTTATCGGAGCGAGCTGCTGGTGTTCCGAGCGCTAGAGTGTGAGAGAGAGCGAGAGAGAGAGAGAGAGAGAGAGAGAGAGAGAGAGAGCTGGGCTGTACTCTAAGTGGCGAGAGAGCGCGCATTTTCAATTTCTTAGCTCGTTGAATTTGCTCTTAAAATGAGCAGATCGTTTGCCGGGGTTTATCCCGCGTAATTTATAAATTGCCAGGGGGGTTCGTGACGGCCGGTATATAAAGTGCGTTTTTTAATGGGTTTCGAGCAAACAGGTGGATATGTTACACACACAAAGACGAGTTGGGATGCTTGACGCTCCTTTTTTTCGCTACGCTCGAACTGCACGCCGTAGGCTCGTAAGTTTAAAAAAATGGCAAATGGCACTCTGCCTCGGCGCGAGCGATGTGGCCAAAGTACGAAAAAAATGTATTACAACGCGGGATGCACGTGCCAACAGATCCTCGTTTTGAAAAGAGAGCTGAGCTAACTCACCGAAGCAGAAACGAATGTAAATTTTCGATGGCGCATGCATACTATAAGTAGCATCGCGTACGATTTTGCACTCGACATTACGTTATCGAAATAAACATCCCCGAGCGTGCGTCTGACCAAAGCCGAGCTCTTTCACTCGAAGTACGAATAATCGCGCAATCGAGGAACTGAAGAAAATGCGCGTTCGTGGAATATCTCCAGTCACGGCACACAGTGCAAAACAAGCCACTTCACCGGCAAGAGTGATATTCTTGAACCCTTGCTATCATCCCCCAGCTGCATCACGCACAATGTGTGCTCGTACGTTCGACGACCCTCGTATACATCATATACACACACGCGCCAGTAGTTCAGAGCTCGCGCTTCTCTCTTGGCTCTCTCTCTTTCTCTCTCTCTCTCTCTCTCTCTCTCTCTCTCTCTCTCTCTCTCTCGCTCTCTCTCTCTCTCTCTCTTTCGAGCGAAAGACGACGCATTCGTCGAGTATACGTACACAGAGGCGATAAACAAAACGATCTTGGCTTTCGCGCCGTATATGAGCACATACACGAGCTGTAATGCAGCTCTCCGCACAATATACTGCAATTTCTTTTTTTTTTATCGCCCTCCGAGAGAGGGACCTCGTCGACAAATGAAGACGTTAAGACGGCTATACTCCTCTCCCTTCTTCTCCAGTTAGCTCGCTCGCGTTTTTATACGCGCAGAGCTTTATTGGCCTGATTCATAAATCAGGCGTGTAGTTCGTCTCTTTCTCCGTATACACAACTGGGTTTGTTTTTCGCTCTCTGCAGAGTACACTCACACACACACATGCTGCGCACGCGAGCGAGTGCGGGAGTTTCTTTACGGGGCGAAAAAAGCGCTGCAGCTATGATACTGCAATCAGGCATGTAATACACGGACTGTATACTGCTCCGATGGAATATACATTCTCGGAGTACACACACGCGCCTGTGTATACGCCCGTATAGTTTCGCGAGTCCGAACACGTAACGCCCTCGTTTTCTTTCGCTTTAATAAATAAATATCGCCGGGAACAAACAGCAACTAAAGTTTCGCGCGCTTTGAAATTTGATTTCCCTGACCGCGGGCAGCGAGTTATTCCGGAGTATACGCTCGCCGTGCGGAAATATCAGATTTGTACTTCGTATAGCTTGGTTTTTTGTTACTTGGCGTGCTGAGCGATATTTTTTTTTGGAAACCGCAAGCTCGTTTTTCACCAATTTTTCAGCGCCGCGAGATTGGAAGGAGGGATTTTGTGGAGTTTCGGCGTGTGATTCACCCGCACAGTTCCGTGCACTCGCTAGATCAAGCTATTTTCTCGCAGAGCCGTAACCGTTGAATCAGCCTAAAGATTTATCACCCGAGAGAGCTGTCCTTAAAAAAGGAGCCCTCGTTCGTCGCAATCAAACGAAACAACGCGAGAGTACCGGCTCTTAGCCGATTCTTCTCAGGCTACACCGCTGAACACTGTGTACGCGGTCCAGCGTTGAAAAAGCTCGAGTCACGTCAAGCTTCGGAAAAAGGGGACGACTTTACATTCCCATACTCCCCGGGACACGTCCAGTCAAGAGCCATAATTCTTTCGAGCTCCTAAATACAGATATACAACCCCTTACATGCGACGCACAACAACCGCACAGCGGACTGCGGTCAGTGGTTAAAGGCATTCCACAGTCCCCGCCGGAGAAGCTTGAACTTCAGATCTTGCCGTCGCCGCGCGTGGATATTACAGAGAGAGAGAAAGCGAGAGCTGCTCCCGAAAATTCTTTCAAGGCTTTGTGCGTCTAGCCGATGGCCGAACTTTAGATGAGAAATTGCGCCGTGATGCTTTTCCTAAGCTTTTCCGGTCCGGCGGAATACCAAGGGCTCAAAGATCCGGATACATTCTTGCCTTGATACTGCACGACTATCGCTTTTCAAACGCGTTTTTGCAGATGCTGCTCTCTCTCTCTCTTTGTGCTCCCTTATTGCAGCCCGGGAAAGCCGCGAGCTATCGCTATGCGCTGGCTTCTAATCATTTCCCGAGGCGTGGCTCTCCAAAGAGAGAGACGGAACGTTACATGCGCGTACACCCAGCGCAGTACAGTGCCTGGAAAGATTTATTGCCGCCGTTCGACTGGAGCTTCCACCGAAACACAGCTGGTTTAACGTGTGCGAAACGCTTTTTGCCGCAAACTTTGCAATTCTCATACGCTGGCGCAATATTACCGCCTCGTTACTATTAACGGATTCAGCCGGAAAAAAATATGAATAATACAGACGGCGGCGACGCCGAGAGGGCAGGTTAAACAACGCTTACCATTAGGTGCGGGGAGAGCTGCAAACGCGTGGGTAGCACTCGCGCGCATGTACAGAGCCGTAACATAAAACTCTCGACATCGGCGTCGACATTCGCTCGAAATTATGAAGATACTATCGTCTCTCGTTTCGCAATACGCGGCCGTACGATGGCACACTTTCAACGGGACGGGATAGCCTGGTGGGAGTAATAGGGAACGGGAAGGGCGTCGAATGGAATTTTTTATGGCAATGCATTTTCCGCCTGCATGTTTCATAACGCTGCTCCATTTGTACGTATACGCTGTATACCCACTACCTATCCACTACGCCCACTCGCGCCAGATTCCCCTCGTGTCTTTATTTTTCCGCGAGTACTGCCGCAACGCGCCTCTTCTTTTTCGATAATGTATCCGCTCGCTTCTCTCGCGCTCGCGCTAAGCTCTCCTACTGCTGCGCCTGATCCTCGCGTCCGATCTTTTCTATTTTTCTTCGCTTAAGGCGCGCGGCGCCTGGGATAAGCGGTTGGCTGTGCCTTACATTTTTGGATTTTCCGGAGAGACCTGCAGGATGTATGAGGAATATGGTGAAATATTTGTATTTCAAGAATTCAGGAGATCATCAACATCTGGTTGAGCTGATTTGCTTGCTTTGTTATATAGGCCGTATATATTTGTTTGAAGACTTTTTATCGTCGCTCTGTACGAAAACTAGCACAGTTCAACATTTCTACTAAGAGTTGCACAACTTATTTTACATACGTACGGCTTAAAATTAGCCGCGAAGACCATAGTACAATTCGTGCATTCATCACGAAGATAAGCACAACTCAGAGTAACCAAATCGCAGGTTCTTCCCTGGGCTGTTCATGTCCTGACGGTATATTTGAACTATGTGAGCATACTCTTCGTCGCAGCTAATTTTTAGTTGTGCTATAGTTTTCATTGGAAATTCAAACTGCGCTAGTCTTTAGCGAGCTACGATATAACGTGAATAATTTTTAGAAACATAGATTGACGAGAATTACTGTTTTGCATTTAAACGAACCTGACATTGTGGATATAGACTCTATTTATTTAAATGGATACTTAATTCGCGTAAAATTTTGAGAAAGAAATTCAATTCAGATAATTTTAATTGGCTGTAGCAATGTTTGTAACTTCTGGAATGCGTTACAGTGATATCTATAGGTATACTGGTATAGGGCTCTTAGCCTATACTTCTATATAGATTTACTCTCTTAGGACCTTATAGTACACTCTCTCCGGGCGCAGGGATAAGTATACATATAGCTATACTGTTTTCGGACCCCCTCCCTCTCCGAGCAATACCTATAGATTTACTCTCTTATGTATACTATACCGCATTACTTTGCTTACGCTTTCCTTCACTGTTTTCATTCTCTCTGTACTTCTCGTTGGTATATCGCCTTCTACAGACAGTGACACTGTGTATTTGTTATCCAGTGTCATACGAATTGTTAAATGCATAATTGTGAAAATAATTGAGTGAGCTCTATCGGTACTTCGAGGAGGGTAGCTTACCGATCGGCACATCTAATTCGGACACACGCTAATTTCGCAAATTTGAAATTTGGGAGCACACCTACCCGACCACTTTTTTTCGTTCTTTAGTTCATATAGAACCCGAAAAATGTTGGGTTCCCAAGATTAAACAATACCTATTTTTTTTGCTGGACAGTTTAAATTTTCTTATGGGAATTTAACACAGGGAAAATTATCGAAAACAAGCCACGATTCAACTTTATCTACTCAGTGTATGAAGGTGCAATAAAAAAATGTGTATGAATACGATCAAAGTATCCGAAGAAAGCTTCAATTTAAGCGCTAGTGAGTTAAATATGGTTGCCTAGACAAAAGGTTGTCTAGGCTTGAAAATAGTAATCACGAAGAGTAAGATGTTTTACGAAAATCAGCGATCTTTCGCTCATTCTTCAAATTCTTATAACTTTTGATCCAAACAGCCAATTTTAATCATCCAGGGCTCAAATTAAAGCACTTTTCTTTTATTTTTGTATTAGAAAATTGGATTAACATTTTAATTTTAGAATCAGCTATGTATATATCTATCAATTACGGCTATTATTTTATCTTTTTCATCGTCATATATATAGCTGATTGCAAAATGCAAATGTTAATCTAAATTTTCAAACCGAAAATGGAAGACAAGAGCTACAATTTGAGCCCCTGTAGGTTTAAATTGACGGCTCGGATCAAAAGTTATAAGGATTATAAAAATAAGAAAATTACTAATTTTCGTAAAAAATCGAAAAATTAGTGATTTTTTGCCATTTTCAAGCCTCGACAACTTTTGATCTAGGCAGCCATTTTTAACCCACCAGCCCCCAAATTAATTATTTTTTTAATACTTTGATTCTATTAAAATACATTTTGCTTTCTCCTAGAGGAAGCTTTGTAATAGTAAAATTTTGAGTTTCGTCAAAACTTCTAGAAAATACTTTTTGGTGCGTTAGAAGTTCAAATCACGTGTTTTTAGAAAATGTCCGTATGGATGTTTGTGTGTGTATGTATACCGTAATATTTCTGGAAATACTCGGTCAATATCAATAAAATTTAAGATGCATGTATATTTTTGGATTCTGAATTCGGGAAAAACATTTATTTTTATTTTTCTAACTATTTTTTATTTTATGGCCAAGTTTTGATTTTAGAAAAACACTATTTTGCGTTATTTTCAATCATCCCATCGTTACAAACAATTCAGCTAATATACATTTGAAAGAGAATAAAATTATCTACTTTTCCCCGTTTGGTCCTCTGGTTCGACTGCTTTGTTCAGCAGATAAAATAAAAAAGGTGATTTTTTTTTAAATTCATATCTCTGAAACTAAATATCATGCACTCAAATACTTCAAAATTTTATTTAGTAATTAACCATAAAAAAAGCTATTTGCTGCTAAAATTTTAAACGATTTCGTCGAGCGGTTCTCAAGTAAAGAGCTAAAATGTAAAAACTGATATTTCTTAAAAGTTTTTCTTCCTCTTATAGGGGTGTCGTTGCACGTCGTTAAAGTCCCTCTCTATTAATTAATGTATATATATATATATATATATATATATATATACACACACACATCAGTATGACATATAGTACATGAGTACTACCAATCCTTGCACAGATGGCTTGCTTAAACGCATTCCAACTTATTCAGATCCACAATATTTTGTATTATTTTTTAATTGCTCCTTCAGCAAAATAATCGAGATTGAAAATATTTAAGAAAGCATTAACATTATATATTTAAATAATATTTTATCTATTGGAACTATAAATTTAGTTGGAGGAAGCTACGTGCCAATGAATTGGTAGCGGTTTTTGGATTGTGCCTCCAGACAAAAAGTGGAAATTTTCTGATTTTCGCTTATTTTCCCTGTGTTAAATTCCCATAAGAGAATTTAAACTGCCCGGCAAACATAGGTATTTTTTAAATCTTGGGAACCCAAGGTTTTTCGGGTTCTATATAACCTAAAGAACGAAAAAAAGTAGTCGGCTAGGTGTGCTCCCAAATTTCAAATTTTTTCACTTAGACCCCCTGAAGCGTCCGGTTTTTTCTGGATTTGTACATATGTGTACTAAGGGTTCAGTTGACTTTTTGGCCGAGTGTGGATATTGCAGAACTCCCCTTTGGCTCGCAGACGCTATCGCCTTTGCGCTTCGGTTCATGCTAACTCGCATTCGTTTCATACTGTAATCTTTACACTTCCAAAAACATGAATTTTACGCCCTTGGTATACAATATTCTATAATAGGCATCATTCTATAAAATATAGTATTCATGTAGCACAAAACAATCATTCGTAGAAGTAATACGGGTTTTACCAGATCCATCGTACATGGTAAAAATGAATTTTAATCATTGTAGAATAAAGTTATATCGATCGACGTCCACAAAAAAGTATAATCGAAAAATACATCTCTCGCAGCAACGAAGAACTGGTCAGGCAATTTTCATTCGTGAAAATCGATAATTGACGCAAAAACGCACGTGCAACCTGTGAAATTCGGCGTTTCGTCTCCTGGCCCACATACGGGATGTAATCCAATATTTCACTGGAAAACAAAACGCCCTGCGCAATCGAAATTTTAGTTATTCCACGTAATGAAAAAAAAGCAAAGTTAATCTCTCGCGCAATGCGTGGAAGTATATATATATACTTCGGCGAATAACCACAGACACCGCTCGAATTCCTCGAAAAATAATAAATCGCTATATTTTCTACGGGAGCACTAAGTGATTTAGCTCGAAACTCATCGGGAATGATTCTTTCGGCTGATGGTATCCCTCGAGAATGAAACAACAAAATTGGATCGAGGCATGTATGCATTTATATACATTTTTCCGAAGCTATCAGAGCCATTCGAAGCAAACACTTATTTAATTTCCCTGGCTCGCGGCGTATTTTTGCAAGAGCCATCAGCGTACGCCGAATCTCTCCCATTTCCACAAATGAAACCTCGATCCCCAAAGTAAACACAAAACACATCGCAGCTCTATGAATTTCACGGCAACAAGCCGTCTTTACCTGTACGCAGCCGTATTCTTCGAAATGAAAAATAGAAACAAAAGCGTTCTGCTCTGATTCGCGCAAAAGCAAGCGAGGGATTCGATCGGCTGCAAAAATACAGAGAAGTAACAGAAATAATAATTCCCTCCGGAGCTCGACGAAACGACAGCATGATAGACGCCACATCAGGCGTGTATACCCAGCTGGAAATATCGGAAATAATAATTTGTCCATCGTCCGGACGAGAGAAAGAGAGAGAGAGAGAGAGAGAGAGAGAGAGAGAGAGAGAGAGAGCTCTAAGGAGCAAAAGCAATCCAAAGAATATACAGAGGACGCGAGCGAAATCCTCGCGTTATACTTCTGTTTACCTTCGGCCCGCGGGCTTTTCTGCGATTGCTTGGAGGGTAGCGTCGACGACGTCCTCCGATCAGCCTCCGCAGGACGACCATCACCACGACCACCACCACTACTACCGTCCGGTGTTTGGTTTCGAGATTGAAGGAGGAAGAGCACAGCGAGGAGAGGAAGCTGCCTCCAGCTTCTTGTGCGCAATCGGCGCTGCGATCGATTTCCAATCCAATTATCAGGAGAATGCAACGTGTAAACCGCGCGCAATATACTTTCATGAAAGCGGCCGAAGCTTGAGTCGGCCGGCGCGCGTAGATTAGCCTCGAGAGCTGCATTCGAGGGCTTGATCAATGGAATTTATTGGAAGTCCAAGGAAAAATTGTTTTACTCCAACGGTGTGTACGTTATTCTCGATAACTCTGTTATACGTAAGAGTGTATATGATTCCCGGTATCGAACGTTTGTTCGCAGCGCGAAAAATTCAACATCGCAGAAATGCAAGCACGAGAATGCAACGGAAAAGAAATTTAAAACATTCTCTAGAAATGAAAAAAAAATATGCGTCCACTTAATACCGAAAAAATTTCAGGGTCTTTGGACAGCGCTGGCCGTCCTGTCGTGGAATCTGCCGTGCGCAGACGTGTACACCCCCACAAACGGTCGGAGCGGAAGTGGAATTCCACGCAAGGGAGGAACAAACCAGAGGGTATGTATACCTACGCATCGCGTACACGGGAGGGTAATGAAAGAAAACGGACGTAGAGACCGGCTTAAAAGACAAGAGCGAGGACGTGTACACACAATGCCAAGGAGGTAAGCTCGCGAGGGATCGAGCCGTGTCTTTCGGCTTTGCGCCTCGTCTCGAGGGGGCAGGCCTTCTTTGTGTGGGAGTTTAATGGTCGATGCATGTGTTTTCTCGAGATCTCAAGGCTTTTTCTTTAATTCCAGGCGTTAGCTGATTGGAATGGGAGTGCGCGGGGTACTAAAGTAGTATTTCTTTTTTCAAGGAGATCATGAATTTTTTGTTTGCTACCTGCGAGGATTCATGCCTTTCTTTGACATAGCGAAACATTGTTGATTGCGACAATGGCTCGGGAAATCATGCTGAAAGCTAAGTTTATTATAAGAAGATTAATTGACAATGGCAGACCAATTCATTAGTGCAGTGTGCAATCGTTCGTAATAGAATAATAGTCGAACATGAATATTATTAAGGAAGTAATCAAAATCGAATTTCCTCGTAATTAACGATGACAAAGCTCATCGTGAACCATCAACAACCAGTCCATCTCGTCAGAAGTGTAATAAACTAGCGAGCCTAATCAGAGTCCCGATTAAAGCGGATCACTCGTAAAATCGTCGAACTAACAAACCAAAAAGACGCTCGCAATCCTGCGATAAAATCGATCTCTCGAGGCACGGAAGGCGAGTCGGTAGCTGATTCCGGCATAAACTCATAATCCAGCCCCTCCTCTCTCGGCTGCTTCACAAGAGAGAAAGAGAGAGAGAGAGAGAGAGAGAGAGAGAGAGAGAGAGAGAGAGAGATCCACTCTGCCCGGCCCTTCTTCCGTTCCAATTTTTCCCGAAGTGAGTAGCTTCTCTCTCTCTCTCTCTCTGTCTCTCTCTCTCTCTCTCTCTCTCTGAACTGGAATTTCCCTGCGTTTTTTCGAGTATCTCTCTACGTCTACTCGCGGCCACTTAGTGGTCTGCGATAGTATAGCGATAGTTCACATGTAGTCATACCGAGTAAACAGCGCTTCGCCATTCCGAGAGACAACATTGATTTCCAATGTTTAATTCTTTATCGAGTCGATCTCCTGCATCGACGTAAACAAAGAAAAGGAAAACGAATTTCTTGCGAGTAACTCTCGGTCTGGTTACGAGGCTCTTCAGGGCGTTGGACTACGTAATCCGCACAGCCAGTCTGACTCTGTGTGTACCAAGAGTATAGTCTATCAAACGACCTGTCGACGAAAGCAAAGAGCGCGCGGTCTCTTTCACGTCTGACACTTGCCGCGACGATCGCGTCAAAAGTTACTCAAGGGGGAGGGGGGAGAGTCTGCAGGCATCGAGAGGATCGTTTTTCGAGTTTAGCTCTCTCTCGGTCTAGTTTCGGAAATAGGCTCCGGCGAAAGGTTTATCGCGCAGCTCGTATCGTGAATTCTTTATACGACCGGATGTGTATGTGTGTGTGCTTTTCGTTGAGTGAACTGCACCGGATTTCCAAAGCTCCTTGTTGATTAAATGTTTCTCGCCATTTTTTCTCTCCGCTCGGCTGCGTCGCGCGAACGAAACGTCGGCCGAGTTGAGAAATAAAAGAAGAGGTCGTGTCTCACCATTTCCCTCGCCTTTAAATACAATTCATCTGGTACAGGGCGAACAGTCCTCCCGCGACCCAGTGGAGGAGCCACCCTTTCAATTCCCCACTGCCGCCGATTTGGCGTCGTGCTGCCCTCCTTTTGCCCTCCCCTCTCCCCTCCCTCTGCTCGCATTCCATTTTCACCCTCATTTTCCAGCTCTTTTTGTTCGCTGACTTTCGTTCCTTTTTCGTCGTTTGACTCGCTGCCGCGTGAGCACAGGTGAGCGTCTCTGGAACTTGGCTCGATAAATTCGCGAATTTCGTCGCCGTTCTCGCAGCCGCGACCCGTTTTTGAAACGAATTCACTTTCTCCTCCCCTTTCCTCTTCTCTTCATGACGTTTTGCTTCTTTTGAATTCTGCATTGGATTCAATTCGTGATAAAAATTACATTATCTTAAAAGTTCTCGAAAATCGAGATTCGTGCGCGCTTCGCGAGGAAACAGTGGCCATATCGAGGAGTATCGAATCAACGTATGATATCTAAAAACAATGACGCCACTGATGGTATACGGCTGATAGGAGTCGTTATACGTGGAATAAAAAAAAAACGAGTCCGTTATTTGGCCAGCGAACTTCTCTCGACGACACGCGATGAAGTTCCGATAGCATCAGATTTTACATTTCAAGACCCAAATACATACGTACGTACAGCACACGATTATACAGTCCATCTCTAGATATCTATTCAAATTGAGAAAATCCTGCGCTGCTCATTTGAATACCTCGGCGGCGAAGGCTGCAGATGCATGCGAGGGTAAACATTTGAAATCGCGTGGAATTTCACCGAATTATGCTCCTATTCAATTATTTGCTCGGCAGAATGTAAAGCAAACCGTTTGATCTAATCCCTGCAGGATTCCGCGCGAGAGAAGAGGGCGATTTTAATCGGCATTAAGCCACATCAGGAAAATTTTCGAAAGCGCTTAATGCATGAGATTTTGAATCTAGTCGCAATTCGAGAACTGCGTTCTAATTACGATAGCAATACAAACACTCATCAATCTCCGAGAGAGAGAGTCATTTAAAAAACAACCTGTCGAGCGGGGCCGCAGGACGTTGATATAGTTATATCGACTCGTAAGGCTCTCGGCTAATTTGCCGGAACGTGTAAGGGCTTACAATGGTAATTTACGTGATCGTATGCGCGCGCGAGAACGTCGCCTGCAGAACTACTCCAGCGAGTCACGGGGCTCGCCGGGCCGCGTCGGAAGGGCTCATTAAAGATTGATGAATGAAACGGGACGTTTCTCCGCTCTCGACCTGCGATACGACGTCGTCGTCGCGTGCTAAGCGCGTATTAAAAATCAGAGCAGCTGGGCTGGACTGCTTACACGGGCATTGCAGTCATCTCCGGACTTTCCGAGAAAAGCTGGGAGCCGATCCATTAGCGTCACGACAATGTCGCGCACTTGTGTGCACTTCCAACTCTGATGGGCGATTATTGTTTTCGGAAAAGGGCTGCGCGGAGTCGTCACGTGATTTACGCGGGGACAGGTTGTTGAACGATAATCTCGTCCGATCATTCGAGACTGTTTCTACTTAAAACTTTTAATCGGCCTATACTCCGGACGTGAAAAATAACTTGTTGGTAAAACTCGATCTTCGACTCGTCAGAGATATCATCGGCGCGTCACGCGTCACGCGTCGATGTCAAATCTCACCTCCCCGCAGCGAAGCGCAGAAGCGCATTTCCGCGAGTTCTGCGCTCATAGCCGATTCCCGAGGCGTCACTCGATACGCCGGCTTCCTTGATCTTCTTTTTCTTCTTCTACTGCTTCTACATTCGCAAGATCGACGAGAGAGCGAGCAGCGGCAACTGTAATACACTGGTATCAAGGGAGGCAGGCGTACAGGCGGGCTAAGTCCATAATCGAAAGAAGCTTCAACTGTCTGCCGAGGATTACCCGACGCTTATAGACGAGCGAGAATTCTGACTGACCGGGTGTATATACTCGCTCACGGAGGTCTCCTATCTTGTGTAACCCGCTTGTATGATCTGAAGCGTGTCAGGATATATACGCTGGTAGAAAATTCATGATTACAACCATAACATCTTTATGTCTACGGACACAGATAAGAGATTCACTGATACTTGTAGCTTTTTCAAAACGTAACTACCATCCAATCGTGCCATTAGTAAGTTACGTATTTTCCAGACACAATCTATATGTAGTCCTTCTTTAAATATAAGAGATTTAAATATTAGCTTAGAGAAAATTGTTTGGTACGTAACTTTCCTTAAACTATTGTATATAATCCAATACAAAAAGCATTATTAACTACATATAATAGTATGATGTTTTCATACTTTTTGTACAACGGCATATTTAGATTTGTCGAACCATTTCCACTTTCTCCAACCAATATAATTAGATTTTTAGTAAGTAATCGAGTATTGTCTGAATTTATTATAAAAGGGCTGCTCTTCACACGTGTATAAGTGGAAGATTGACAAATAACTGAATTGAAAACTTAAAATTTATAAAATTAAATTCTTAAAAACAAAACATGCATTGAAATGGTTAACAAAATAAAAACGTTTATTTTTTCCATTATTTTTTTTAACACGTGCATGGAAAAGGCCCGTTTCCATGCATCTAAATTGAATAGCAAGCTGTTCAGTTCTCCCGCTACTAAAAAACACTCAATATGAATTATTTATATCCATACAGAAAATTTTCCTAAAATACCATGCTTTATCAAAAGATGACTCAAAGCACGTTTTTAAAATTTGTTACGACAACTTCAAAGTTTAGCGTTGCATAAAGGTTTCTTCAAGAAAAGGAGCAAACTTTTCCAAGATATAAAGTATGTACGTTTTGACTTGTTCAAGTACCTCAAATAAAAATAAATTTTCCTATAAAATTGTTGTGTTTATATTCTTCAAAAGTTCAATTCCTTATGTTCATGCATTCGGACATACCCCTTTAAAGATGCGAAGCAATGAACTTTAAAATGCACCTTCTTACCTTATTTATTATATAGAAGGCAGATCTTGCTAATGTGTAATCTCCTTTTGCATGTCGCACAGTTGCAAAGTAGAATAACTGCGCAAAACTCTAACGATATTAAACTTGCCTTGACATATTAACCTCACAGTATAGAAGCTACCATATAAGCCCGTCTCGAGAGCAGCTCAGGCTTGTTCCGATATCACGCCGCAGAAAGCCCGGCGAAAGAAGTAGAGCCGCGAACGAGCAGGGGAGAATGAGAGAGAGAGAGAGAGAGAGAGAGAGAAAGGGAGAGAGAGAGAGAGAGAGAGAGAGAGAGAGAGAGAGAGAGAGAGAGAACGCAAGCTAAGCCGTCGGTGCGCCTAGAGGCTTTGCGCCTGTTGAGGTACTCCTTTCCCCGGTACGACGATGAGGCTTCGTTGCAGCAGCAGCTCCAAGCGCCAACTTAAATGACAGTTGAGAAATATAATTTCCCCAGCTGTCAAATGTGTAAACCAGATCTCCTTGCGCGTGATCGCACGTGTCACTGAAAGGACGACGACGATGCAGCGCACTGTATAGTGTACACTGCAGCTCTATCAAGTGTACGTAGTAGTGTGTGTATATATATATATGCTGGAGTTGCTACAAGCGAGAAACGAGTTCGACGAACTATTCACAGCTCGACGTCGGGAATAATGCGCGCCAAATTCAAATTGCACGATTACGAGAGTGCCGAAGGCGTACATGCGCCGGATCTTTTCCAACTGTCGAAAGTGAAAGAGCTCGTCACTTTGGAAGATAAGTACGCTAACTCGCCAAACTATCGTGATGCTTATCAGATTCGCCGCTCCAACAAAAAAGCGCGGAGAAGATGGAGCGGAAAACTGGATTAAGAGCCGAGTCGCGTGACGCATAAGTATACGCGAGTGAGCTGTATACTTACTCATGTCGAAGCGGAAAGCTCGTCTGGCAAAGTAATTACATTCCGGGAATCGCGAGACTCCTCAGCATCTCTCGTTCGCGGATGCGTTAATTGGAAATTAGCACATTTGCTCGTAGCGTACTTATACCCGAGCAGCGTTCCCTGCTGCAGGGCTGCGCAGAGAGCGAGGCAATTTTGAAAAAGCTCTTAACGGCCTCATTTGGTCGCCAGCCCCGAAAAGTCACGCGCAGCTATACTCGGCGTTCCATTAGCCAGGGGCCTGGAAATTGTCGTCGCGCAATGGCCGCTTCGTCTCGGAAATAAAAAGAAGCGCCTCTCGCTCGCCGCACCTTCGCCGAAAGCGATCGCGCTCGCGCGCTTAGCTCATTGCGCTTTCAGAGTGTAGCTCGCGCGGAAGCTCCGAGATCGCTAACGAACTTGCTCGCTCGAGTGCTGCAGCTCGTAAAGCCCGCGCCAATCTCGGGATTGTTCTTCTCTGGGCCGTATATAGCAGTAGCGCCGCTCTGCAGCCTCCCTGAGTATGTATAAAACGCGAAGAAGGTCCTCGCGCGGCTGTATCTCTTTTACGCGCGAGCCGGCAATTACTTTTCTTCAAAGCCGGCAGCGCTGCATTGGCGCATGACGAGATGTTTTATTCTCCCCGGTTGCGGAAAAGTACGGGAGAGGAGCTTTGATTTTTGAGCAAACGCCCGAGCTTGATTTCATGCTCGGACGGAGCGAATTCTTTGCTGATTTTCGAATGGAAACACTCTCCGGAAAGCGACGACTTGCGACGAAATTATGGACCTCGTAGACGAGAAAAAGAAGCCTGAAAGCCGCGCTCGGCCGTTCGTTTTTACACATTTTTTATCTGTACCGCCCGGTACACGATGTTAAACGGTAGGTCGTATACACACACGCGCGCGCGCGCCGACAGGCGAGTCGCGAGTGTATACTTTGGTAACTGGCTGCTGCGGTTTACGGCTCGCCTTTTCGCTCCGGCGTGACACTGCGCCGGGAAGTCCAGTCGGAGCCGCGATAGCGAGGGATGGACCTGCCAAGAGAAGAGACAAGTAGTTGTAGTTCGGGTAGTTGAGGGCGATGTATATGGGTAAGCCGGTTAGACGGAAGTAGTTTCTCTCCGGAGAACTGGTGGGAAAGTTAGACTTCTTTATTGTATTTTAAGTATTTTCTTTTATGGAACGATAATTTTTTTACTGCATTATGATGGTTCTCCTCTCTCTCTCTCTCTCTCTCTCTCTCTCTCTCTCTCTCTCTCTCTC
>QLSS01000066.1:94091-119807 GCA_024372645.1 Trichomalopsis sarcophagae
TCTCTCTCTCTCTCTCTCTCTCTCTCTCTCTCTCTCTCTCTCTCTCTATTAGGGAAACTTCACTCAATTTTCTTGTTTAAACAACGATATCGAGTTACTGCTTTCATCAGATCGCTAACGACCGGAAGCTCCGCCAGGCGGCGATTCCTTTTTTATGTTTACGTTAATAGCGCTGCACTAACTTGTAACGAAATAGCCGTGTTAAGCCTGGTTATTCTAGATTTAAAAAATTCGTCGTTACTCAAACTGCAGAAGCGGATTTCGTTCTATTTTAGCAATTTATTGTGCGGACTCCATTCGTTAATTTTTCCCCTTTAAAATCAGCATTTAATGTTCACCCCAGAGAAAGTACAGCTCAGCGAAAATAATGCGTACTCGCTGGAAAAAAGGTCAACCAATTCAAACCACTCACCCCGTAGCTTTGACGCGCCGAATTTCTCGTTCCCTTTTTCTAATTATCCCTCTCTCTCACCAGGCAGATATACACTCGTAACACCTCGCATAACGCGAACGCGCGCATCCTTTTATTTTGCCTCTTTATAGCTATACTGAGAGCAAGACTGAAATTTTCGCCAACGGAAGGGGGCATTTCAATTTTCATTAAGGCCTCCGCGGCATTTTGCCTACACTCGCCACAACTACTCTGCCTTTTGTCCGTCGCTCGCCTGTATGCTTTTTTTATCCTTGCGTCAATTTGACCCTGGCTCTCCGGGGAATTCTTCCGGCCGCGTTAATGCTGGATCGTAAAGTAAATTTGATGTGTAATGCTCGGGTGAATTCATTGCTTTCGCCTTTCTGACCGGAAGGGAATTTAAATTTTCGTTTAAGACGTGGACCTAACGAATGTTGGTTGCTTTTTTTTATCGACCATTTTCGGAGACATTGTGTGCGGCGGAGCCTCCCTACTGCAGCAGCAGATTTTTTCGGCTGACTGAACACGAGAAATTGCTGAGTAAGCCCGCGATAACGAGCGTCTTGTGTGCGAACAGAAAGAGCCTTTATGTATGTGTATGTTATAAAAACAGTTTTCCAACAAATTTATTTTCATAATAACTGTATTCAACCTCTCCAACATATATATACACACATACGTATGATTCCTTTAGTCTACGAGCATCCTTAATCCGAATACATAAAATTTATCGGAAATTTTGACTCAATTTTTTGCAACATTTACTAAAGATTAAAGGAAAGAAGAAGAAAAAAATCAACCTTTACATATTTTTCATTTATTTTTGTATTTTCTAAATCATTATGAAAATTAGCTACATCGTATATTGCGTTATATAGGTATGTTTTATAACTTTAATAAGTTTAATCGCATGAATTTCGTTAAAAAATATCGATTCATTTTGGGATATTTTTTACAAACAATATAAATTTGTGTTTAGTCAATTTTAAGAACTAGAATATTAATCACGAAACATCAAAATACGTTTGAAAAACATTTTCTGAAGCGCATGCGCGTTAATTTTAAACCTTTGCTAAAATTTTCACTGAACACTAGGCAGTTTCAAATAGGAAAACATGTATGCATTGCTAATTTAATCATGTTTCACAAGGAAATTTCTATATATTTTGTTGAGTTCTTAGACTTTGAAAAGTAACTGAACAAAATATTAGCATCATTTAATACAAAAATTCACAAATATTTAAATTCATAATTTTTAAAAAATTGAGTTAATTAAAAAATTTATTGAAAAAAATAAAATAATTTTACTTTAACGGATTTTATATCGACAACTTTTTTTTTGTTTTTAAATAGTAAATTTGTAAAAAGCAGGTTAAAAAATGTAACAAAAAGTTACATTTTCAATAAAAAATAGCATAAAATATTATTATAAGAGTAGTAAAGAAACTCAATCCATTTGAAATACGCGCCCCCAGTATGCCTTTTGACTGACGCATGCGCGTCAGTGTATCCACGTCTAGCATCAATATCCATGTTGTCGCTATTGACCGGTAGGTGGATGACGAAAACCCCAAAGTGAACAAGCGTTCTGAAAGTCTTATAAAGGAAGGGAAATACGGCGCGGTACATTTGCTTGTTACTTATCTAGTCTTATCGGTTTCGTTTTCGATACGATTCTCGTCGAAAGTTTTAAGAGTGAGTTTGTGTTAGTGAACGAATCTCGGTAGTTACTATTATCTATGCTGTTATGCAACAAGAAAGTGACGTAAGTTGATATACTCATGTCTACTTTAATCTTTTGTTTTATTAATTATTAATAATAATATAAGACGAATTTCAAGCTATATTTTTATTGAATATTTATTTAGAAATTGAATTGTCGTAGGAAAATTAGAAGAAAAACAGCTGGATTAATCTAAGTACTGACATGTGTGCGACTAAATCTACAGATTCAAAAAATAAACTTTCGGTCTTCAGCCATCTAAAGTACGAATATCTTGCAGCTGGAGTGGCTGGCGGGACAATTTCCACTTTAGTGCTGCATCCATTAGATCTTATAAAAGTGCGTTTTGCCGTCAATGATGGCCGTGTGAAATCAGCTCCACAATATAGCGGACCAATAAATGCATTTGGAAAAATAGTTAAAAATGAAGGTTTCGTCGGTTTATATCGAGGAATTGTGCCCAATATAATAGGAGCAGGAGCAGCGTGGGGATCGTACTTTTTTCTTTATAATTGTATAAAAACTTGGATTCAAGATGGAAATACGACTAAGCCTCTCGGACCTTGGATGCATATAGTTGCTGCTACAGATGCTGGGGTTCTTACACTTTTACTAACAAATCCAATCTGGGTGGTAAAAACTAGATTATGTTTGCAATATGCTGAAGATGTGCATCTTTCTGAAACAAAAAGATATTCTGGAACGATAGATGCTTTGAAAAAAATTACTATGACTGAGGGGATCACTGGACTATATAAGGGTTTAGTACCAGGTTTGTTTGGTGTTTCTCACGGAGCCATTCAATTTATGTTATACGAAGAAATGAAAGTCAAGTATAATTTATACAGAAATAAGCCCATAGATACCAAGCTTGAAACAACAAACTACATCATTTGCGCAGCCGTTTCTAAATTGATTGCAGCAGCTATCACATATCCATATCAAGTTGTAAGATCTCGATTGCAAGATCATCATCATAATTACCAAGGAACACTTCATTGCATTAGTAGTATATGGAAGTATGAAGGATGGAGAGGTTATTATAAAGGACTTAGTGCAAACCTTTTAAGAGTAACTCCAGCAACAGTTATAACGTTTGTAGTTTATGAACACGTTTCGAGCTATCTTTTAAGTCATAAATAAAATTTATGCTTTTGGATCTTCGATAGCTACATATGTTTTTACCAGTTTGATATCTAATTTGCTCCTTATTGAGGAGTCAGCATATCGAACTGATTTTTGGAAAATGGTGAAGTGTCTGGGGCTTGCTCCGACTTTACCGCGGGTCACCTTGCATTGCAGTATCGCAAGGACCGACCCGCATAATTAATTCAAACATAATTTTTTCTTATTACCAAAATAGGTACAGTGATGTGCGTTATTAAGTAACTTATTTCATGATTATTTTATAAGGTTTTACAAATACATCTATTAAAATAATTTTGGGGATTATATGCGCCTGCAGTCCTTTTTTAATCCAAAAAATGGCCACTAATGCTTTTTTATAAAAGACATGCGATAATTGCGTTTTTTTCCTTCAAGTGAGCTAGCAAGTACTGCGTTCAAGTGTCAAAAAAATTAACAGCAAATAGAAAATGGGAACAAACTATTTTTTTTACCCTCTGATAAAGAAATGTTCAATTACAAATTTTCGTTTTTTGACACTTTCTGATTTAAAAACCGCTAAATTCTATATATTCGATACAAAATGTACGTTGTGTAATAAGGGCTAAATAGTCTTCTTAACTTCATAAAATAACCTACTAAGTGTGTTAAGTATGCAATATACTATTTTTTCTTAACCCTGTCACATTCGATAGCGTTTGCTTATTTCGAGATATTTAAGATCAACACTTAACCTCCCTTGCGGAAAAAAGGCCACAAAAGCCTCAAGCGGCTCATCAATACAATGCAAGAACACACTAAGCATATCAGGCGTGAACCTTTCGCTCGAGGTAGTCGTACTCTCTCTATCGAAGAAAAGCTTACATCGGAAACGCGTATGAAATGTGATCATACTTTATCGAGTAATAAAAGTCCTGAATTAGCGATTGGATTTTTGTGCGTGAAAACCGCGTCGCTAGAGCGGAACTCACAGAATACTAAAATTTTCAAGATTTTTCTATATCACGTCCTCTATTTTAACATCAGTAATACTATTTTTAAGGGAATGTGGGAGCTGAAAACATTGTTTTTCTGTTCTGACACGTAAATTGTCAGCATCAAGTTTACATGCGTATGTTTTTTAGGGCCTACCTGTCTCTTTACGAATGATCCAAATTCACATCCCCTTAAATTTTATAAAGAGATACATTTTTCCTGTGATTAATTCCACCCTCTTTATAGATTTTTCAGTCCACCCTCTTTAGATTTTTTTCTTTATTTTTCTAGTATATTTACTCTTGTCCCTTTTTATTTTTCATCTTTTTTTTTGGTGTCAGAGCCGGAGTTTACGCTATTTTGTTTTTGCCAAGAGCTGAACTCGTACCCTGCTCAATAGGGAGCTGAGAGTCGTTATTTTTTACTCTTATGCCTTCGCAACATTGAGGCACCATTATGTATTATGTTGCAGGGGGAGCGACATAATCATGAGCTGTTCTTTTCCGGATTTGATAAATGAATTTTTTTGCAAGCTCAACTTTTTTGGGGACCGTGATGAAGCGTGTGTGAGGAGGGTACTTATAGGCTTTCTGTCGGTGACTGCCTCATTTTTGAAAGCGGAGCTATGATCAGCTAAAACTGGCCTCGTTAATGGTGTGGACCTTACCACGGGCCAATCCCGACATCGTTCGTCTAGGGGTCTACAAACCTGTCACAGCAGCAGGTATATCATCAGGTTAAAGCTTCTTTTTTTCAGATGATGATCATTAGTTTTAAGATAGATATGTGATGATCTATATATTTATTTTATTTAACAAAAAATCGCAACTTTTAGGAACTAATGAAATCCTTGATACAAAATTTTCTCTAGAAAAGGAAGCAAAACAACAAAAAAAAGCTTTACCGAATTTCGTCTGTACACACACGTTGCAAAGTACTGACAGGCTATATACGGACAGACCAAATTATGCGTGCATATTGCGTCCAGGAGCGAAAAGCGAATAATATGCCGTATCGCTGTTTCTCGCTCATATGGTTTGTCAATAGCGGTTAACCGAATTATTCAGCGTTGGTGTAATTCCGCGCGCGATGCCACGGGGGAACGACGCGGCAGAATATTCATAAATATGTATAAAATCGAGCGTGGAATCATGTCATACGTAGTTTCGCGTGTAGCGAGGAAAGTTCGTTGATACACGCCTGTGCGGTCGTATCGGCCCGGGAAATTCCTTGCGGAGTTGACGACGGCCTGACGCAAATGAGACACGTCGTGTATACGATTTCCTTCTTTTTGCCATAGCTTTGGAGATATTGATCAATGGCGGCGCTTGTGTTTTGCTCTGCTTCATTTTCTCTTCGATTTATTGTGCGTACTATGTGAGTTATATTTTTTTAATCAAAAAGCTCGAGTTTTCGATAAAAAAGAATCGGCTTCTCGAAAACTTTTTTGTTTTAGCAAGCTTGTTAGCGTTAACACTTTTGTTTAAAATAATTGATTAATTTTCGTTTTCCGAATGGAAAAGTAATTACCAAGCTTGTTTGTGATAATTAGTTTGTTTCACGCTTCATCGACAAGATTCGGATGGAAAAATCAATGACATGCTGAAATAATGAATGGCTTGGCGCTACGAGACCAGGTATTAATTTTTGAGCTGCCACTTTACAATTACTTTTCACTATTATTCGTCGAAAACTTCGTTAGGCCGATCGAAACTATACTTCAATAACTCTCTTCTATTTCGCGTTAGATTTTTCGATTATATCATCGGACTTCTAGCATCTGAATCTTTTAATAACGACCGAAAATTATTAAGACGAAACGGATATATCATTTTATCCAAATAATTCTGTATATTTATCACGTATATATACGCGTTATATCTAACGCACTGAGCTCTTATACGTAATGCAGCTTCTCGATGCGATCTATTTACGGCCGTGCGTGGATATGAGTGACTCGGTGAAATTTGCCACGATGACACGACAGAAATGAAAAAGCTCCTGTTGTGAAAATTATTAACTGTATTTTTAATTTTTGTTTTATTCGCTAGCTAATAGGTCTAATTTATTGGAAATATCGATATGTGTCGAGTATGTTGTTAAAAGACAGCGATGCAGTTTTTCAGAGGACGCTCGATTTAAAGAGTTGTATTTTATTTGGCTCGTAAACAGTCGAATATAATTAGGTTTAGATTGTATTACTATTTATCTGATAACTGGATAGGTATGAATAATCTAAATTTTTCTACTTTTTTCTCAAAAATTTTTTTATTTTTTCGCAAATTTTTCATTTTTGTCCCAAACATGCTATTTTTGCCCCGCATTTCAAGGACAAAAAGTTGCCGTTTCGGTTGAGGGTGTAATAATAGTACATTATGCGACAAGAGGCGAAAGTAGCAGATTTTTTCGCGGGTAGGTTTACTGCTCAAGCGAGTAGATTTTACGCGACGGTGCGTCTACTGTCTGAACGAAGCGAGCCATTATCACTGCTGTAAAGGCCTTGGAAATCACTTTGTGCTTCTCATAGAACGCAAGAAGGTACTCTCTTTTATAGTCTATTGCAATATCTATTACGGTTTGCTCATCACTTGGCGTGAATGCCGTGCCATATTTGTGCATTTTAATCATCCCCAGCTTACCACTTGTTCGCGACCAAATGGTACCATTTGCGATTTGCTCATCTCGTACTCGATTCGAAGACTATCCTGGTCGTATGGTCTAACAACGTAAATTTTCCTTGTACTTCGACCGTGGGGTCTGTCGAAGGATCTTATCACTTTACAGGGGTAAAGTGAACAACGTGGCCACCCGTGTAAAAAAAATTTAAGTTTTCACAAGTTTGCCAAATTTTTGGTTTGGCTAAACTAGATATAAACTTATCCAATGAGACTGTAAAGGTTATAGAGAAAAATGTGTACGAATTTTGAAAAGTTTAGATAAACTTCGCATAAAGTTTAGCATAACTTTGCCAAAAGTTTAGCATAACTTTGTCAAAAGTTAAGGTATACAACTTTGTCAACCTTTACGTGAAGATATATTTTTAGATGTAAGTCGCGGAGCTTGCGCGCTTTCCTGTTGGATGTCTAATGAAAAAACGCGGGATTTTCAAATCTGCGATCGGTATCTCTCTCGCGAGTCAATCTGTTTGCTGTAAATCCTTATAATAATGATTATTGCGAGTTAATTATATTGGGTCCCGTGAAAAAAAAAATAGTATGGCACAAGTATATAAGTATCACAAATGTATGGCTAATGCCATTATGCTATACTTTTTTTGTGTTAATTATAGAGCCAGATCAATCGCCATACTAAATGCCATACTATTTTTTTAGGGTTAATTATTAAGCCAGATTAATCGCCATACTAATTTTTTTCTTTTTTGCACGTTAATAAAAGCAGCACGTTAATAAAATCGTCAGTTGCTCTTTAAAATTTACTGCAGTCTTTCTGCGGCACTGATTCTCGGATCAATCTCGTATCGCAGATACAGCTCGAAATTCGTTGCACCTTGAAAATCCACGGCGCAAACTACCCTCTGATTCTAGGATAAGATTAGCACCAGGAAGACGAGCGAAGTATAGTTATCCTTTGCTTTGGATGCGATAACTGGGCGTATTCCGAAACTCGGGCGCCCACGGCGCCCACTTGCTTGAAAATTAAGAGTTACGGATCGTTCCGAAATATTGTGCATGACTGTTCCGGAATGAAATATGCTGTAAGAAACATGGTGCTGCTAATCTAAGAATAAAAATTAAGTCGTTGATGAGAAGAATGCTTTCGCGGCGAAAAAGGTTAGGATTCCAGCTTGTAAATAAAGTGTAAACATAATAATGGATAATAGAAAACTGGAAAGAATAAAGGCACTGTGTTTATTAGTTCTGAGTGATCTGTTTAAATTGTTTGACGAAGTGGATGAACAAGAAGAGGAGCTAATAATAAAAATTGCAACAACTTTGGAAAAAAATATATTATTACCTCCACAAATTGCATTAAATTTTATGTATTTAGTAGATAACTATCCTCCTGTAGAATTTAGAAAACTGAAGTGAGTCGCCGAAGTGTAATGTCGACTATCTCGGTTTTAACGAAAATTAATGTGTTAAAACTATTCAAATAAGTTGCACACGTAACGAGAAAATATCTTTTTTCTCATTTATTTAATATATATGACAAAAATTAAAATAATTCACAAATATGAAAGTAAACTAAAGAAAAAATGAATATTTCAAGTCTAGCGCTAAAATGTATAAGTTTCTTGAGTTTGAACGAAGTGTTCAAGATGTTCCTTGCGCGGCGATCAAGTCGAATCTGATTTTGTCTTCGTCATCTGTCTACCAAGTTGATGTGACAAGAGGGATGAGTGCAGCGGGAGGAGATGCAGGCGGTGCATCGAAATGGGTAGGAAGGTTCATCTAGGACGAATATTTTATTGAAGGTATGATGGAGGGAGAGCAAGAGGCGTAGTAGTTTAGGCTGTGGGCGTGCGATAGAAAAAAAAAATCCGGATAGAACAGGATGTGAGAAAGTCTGTCAATAAAGTCATTATTAATGTGAAAGGTCAGCGCATTTTCTTAATCCGGTGCAATAAAATTGGGAACATGAAGCGCGTCTGCGCCTAATCCTTAATTGCGGTCACCTTAAAGTTCGCGTTCGTACGTTATCATGTCGTTATAGCAGTGCGGGTTTGTAAAAATACGAAGCGCTGATATCTGCGCAGCAGATGTACAGTTTTATAACTATGGTTTTAGGAGTTTCCCGAGGGTCAGTCGTTTAAGCACAAATTCGGAAATTTTAGGATACTTGTAAGACGTACGAGCATCTGCTATAATGTTATATCTAAATATACATACATTTTAAAAATAAGAATATTAATAAACTTATATCTATACGTCTGGAGACGGAACAAAAACATTTTCGTGTTAACAGAGAAACTTTTGATTTTCTATTAAATGAGTTTAGAAGATCTCTAGTGAATCGAAGATTTGGAAGGAAATGTATAGATCCAAAGCTACAGTTTTTTATAACATTGTGGTTTTTTGCAAACTGCAATTCATATAGGTAAAATTTAATGATTTGATATATATAATATTATATTATATATTACAGTCTTTATAAATATTATACCATTTACAGAAAAATCGTTAGTAGATTCCATGTGGGTTTAACAACTGCTATAAGAGCTAACCGTAGAGTTGTTTTTGCTCTATTTGGAGCTAGAGATAGATTTATCCAATGGCCAGATAATCCCATAGATAATTGTCGTTTCTTTAAAGATTTGTATGGCTTTCCAAAAGTTGTTGGTTGCATAAATGGGACGCACATATATTAACCCATTAACGTCCAAAACAGAGAAATCGTAACTCTGTTTTCAACCGTAAATCTATCACATATTCCACGGATATATGCAAAGCAAACATACTTTTTCTTAAGTATTTTTTTCTCTACTTTCCATTTCTGGTATCAGAATTGCGTATTTTTCACTCAAAAATCCAATATGGCGACGTTTACAAAAAAAAAAAATGCAAAATTTCGATACTTTTTTTTTTAAATCCAATTTCTTGTTGTGTTAACGTTGATGACGGAACTTTATTTTTCAACTATGAGTGCATAAATGAGTTGTACTTTAAATTCAGTTTGGTCCCGAATCCAGAAATTCAATATGGCGGCTAGAAAATGGTGCCTGAAGCGCAAAATTTTGCCCAAACTTTCACGAATTTTTTTCTCGAATATAATGCATTCGACGAAAAAATCAATAAGAATAAAAAGTGCTTAGAATCAATCAAGGAATATGTCTAAATTTTTTCACTGAGTTTTCAGCAACTTTTTTATTTTTGCCAATTGGCAATTTATGACAAATTGGAAAATTTCATCGAATCGTCTCGAAAAAATTCAAATATACTTCTTGGTCAATTCTAAGTACTTTTTATTCTCTAACTTTTTCTTATATAACGCTTTGTTTTTGAGTAAAAAATCAAAAACCTTAAAAAATTTGAGTTATGCAACTTTTGGAATTGTTTCATAAACTATATTGAATTCTCAATCGAAAAAGTCTGAATTTAATTACTATATTCAATTTGCCGAATTTTGGCAAAAGCTTTTGTAATGTTTTTATCTGAATTTCAAAATAGTGAATAATCATTGAATGTTCATAAATCGATTTTGAAGAATCTTTAGTTTTTTCATTTGATCATTCGTATAATTATTAGAAGTTTCTGCGTATGTACTCAGTAATAAGTTATCAATAGATTCAGAACCAGAATCTTCGTCACTCTGACCAGAACTGCCCGAATCATCTGGATTAGGTACCAAAATATTATGATCATCGTTATCATCAGAATAATCTTCTTCAGACTCTGATTGAGATCTTACATTTCTCCGGCGTTTTGGAGCCATTACAATTTTAAAACTTGAAAAGCTAAATGCACAAGTAAAATATTAACGCTAATATTTAGAACACTAACAGTATAGTAGACAAAGAGTGAAAAAACTAAAGAATCTTCAAAATCGATTTATGAACATTCAATGATGATTCACTATTTTGGAATTCAGATAAAAACATTACTGCTTTGCTTTTGGCAAAATTCGGCAAATTGAATATAGTAATTAAATTCAGACTTTTTCGATTGAGAATTCAATATAGTTTATGAAACAATTCCAAAAGATGCATAACTCAAATTTTTTAAGGTTTTTGATTTTTTACTCAAAAACAAAGTGTTATATAAGAAAAAGTTAGAGAATAAAAAGTACTTATAATTGACCAAGAAGTATATCTGAATTTTTTCGAGACGATTCGATGAATTTTTCCAATTTATCATAAATTGCCAATTGGCAAAAATAAAAAAGTTGCTGAAAACTAAGTGAAAAAATTTAGACATATTCCTAGATTGATTCTAAGCACTTTTTATTCTTATTGATTTTTTCGTCGAATGCATTATATTCAAGAAAAAAATTCGTGAAAGTTTGGGCAACATTTTGCGCTTCAGGCACCATTTTCTAGCCGCCATATTGAATTTCTGGATTCGGGACCAAACTGAATTTAAAGTACAACTCATTTATGCACTCATAGTTGAAAAATAAAGTTCCGTCCTCAACGTTAACACAACAAGAAATTGGATTTAAAAAAAAAGTATCGAAATTTTGCATTTTTTTTTTAAACTTCGCCATATTGGATTTTTGAGTCAAAACTTCGCAATTCTGATACCAGAAATGAAAAGTAGAGAAAAAAATACTTAAGAAAAAGTATGTTTGCTTTGAATATATCCGTGGAATATGTGATATGGATTTACGATTTCTCTGTTTTGGACGTTAATGGGTTAATAGAAAAAATAACGCTTCTATTCAACTTCAAGTTGTTTGTGATCATAATTTAAAATTCATTCGTATATATGCTGGGCAAGTAGGATCTGTACACGATTCACGTGCTCTTCGTCTCTTTGGCGTACAAGACATTTGTAATGATGACACTTTCTTTCCGGAAAACAGCCACATTCTTGGTGATGCTGCCTATCCAAATCAACAGCATTTACTAGTGCCATTTAAAAAAAATGGGCATTTAACAGCTGAGCAAATCAATTTTAATGAAAGACTTTCATCAGCCCGTTTAGCAGTTGAGCGTTCTATAGGTTTGCTGAAAATCAGATGGCGTAAATTATTATACAAGTTATACATGATAAGAATAGACCTAATACCTACGTTTATTATAGCTTGTTACGTTCTGCACAATATTTGTATACTGCAAAATGATTTGTACAACTGTAGGTATAGGCGAAGAAATAATATTCGTGTCAGGCAAAATAATGTAGTTAGTATAGCAAGCAAAAATGCTGGTACCGCTAAAGGAATCATATAGCTCAAATGTTAAGGCGAAGGCAATAGAAAAAAAGTTTGTCATTATATTTTTGTACGAAACGTTTTCTACAATAAGAAAATTGTTGATATTGAAAGTTTTATTTATTTATTGAAAATTACAAGAAAAAATTACACATCTATTCTTTTTACAGCTATATGTATCTCATTTAGATAACAATCTTTTAAAATTAAACTTGATATCTTGACGATACTGCTTTTGCCATATAATTAGACTTTTTATCCTAAAATTACTTTAAATTAAAAAAACAACATTTTTTTCTAATTGATCACAATGCTTTTTATGGCTAACACGTATCTGTAATTAAGATAACAATCTTTAAAATTAAATTATGTTTATAGTTAATTGCTGCAGACAATACGCTGTTGCCATAGACTTCTTTATCACAATGCTTCGTACAACTAATTGCCTACCAAGAAAAATTTAGCTAAAGTAATTGGAATGAAGAACTTAAATACAAACTAATGAGCATTGAGCTTTGTGGTATCTACGTGCAGGAACTAGTCATATAAATAAGAACCTAAAGTAATTCAAGACCTTGTCTAGCATTCAAAACGTTATAAAGCATTATTTTGTACTTTTTTCATTTTCAGTCAACATTAAGTTTGTGATTTTAAACTCATATATAAAGATACTTTAATTTTTTTCAATTAACTTTTCAAGTAGACTAGTTACTTTATCAGAAAATTCTTTTTGTTGCTCTTTTGTTTTTTTTTCCTTTCTTCAAGTAAATTTGATAAGAGATGGTTTGTTGATGGCTTCTTTTTTTTCTTTGATTTTTGTTTTTCGTCTACTTCTGCATCACTATCAAACTTATCGGATGAAGCTGTTGATACAGGAGCAACCCATACAATCTTCCCAAATATACTGTCCATTTCCTATAACAATTAATTAATTCTCAATGCACATATATAGTTTATATGTGTATAAGTGTGCGTATGTGTATTATATAAATGTATATTATCTGTTTAAATTCAAAATCTTTTTTGTTATTACCACTTTTTCCATTGTGATCCACACAATTTGAATATTAATTTAGAATGAGGGAAAGAACTCAGAGTGAGTTCCAACAAAGGAAAGGGTTGAGTGAGTGATGGGTTAAATAAAATAAACACACGATTTCGCGGAAAACAAAAAGGCACTTGCTGTGGCGTAAAAACCCTCACGGATAAGAGGGAAAAGCCTCAGCAAGTGTGAGATTTATTAAAATGAGGAAAAAAGAAATTATACAAATAAAAGAAAAGGAAGGTGACTCTAGAGAGTAAAAATTAGCCAAAAGGACGCACGCAAAAACAAAAGACGCGAGGTACCTCAAACGCACGCAGAGAGATCTCTTATCGCAAAAAAAAAAGAAAAACGCAAGTGCAAACCGCCGCTGGAGAGGGCGTAGAACTGGGCTCGCCGTCGTCCGCCGCTGCTTCCGTCCTGGTCTCTGAGGTCTGGAAGCTGGGCCTGGGGAACTAAAAGATGGTCCACCGCCGTGTGCCAAGCGCGCCCCGACGTCTCGGGGAGCCAGACGCTTGACATGAGGGCAACAAGGGGTGTTGCCCCCGAAGGAGTCACGTAAAACACGTGGACACCCTCGCCAACAATCTTAAACTATCGCCTCGAGGCACACTCACACACGCGCACAAACACACACACGCGAACGACGCGATCGCGAATTTCCCGCAGAACGCAACGCACAAACACAGAACGAGGCGACCAGAGACAGCTCTGAAAAGAACAATCCCTGAAGCACCGTACAAAGAAAAACCGTCGGAAATCGTAAGGAAGCCAAACATGCGAATCGTTAGGCAGTCCTAACAGGAGTGAGTGCGCGCGGGCCCTTCGTGCGCTCGCGAGCGGGGCCGGCGGCGCGCAACTCGACGCATGCGCGCGCGCTCTCAACGTCGCAACAGAGAGCGCGCAACGGCGCGAAATTCAAAATACTTTAATTTAAACCTACACTACTGGAACGAATAAAACGAACTGAACACAATTTTTATATTGGTTCTGTAAAGCTTGAAATTGTTTCCCACATTGTTCTGACGATGCATTGTAACCATGCTTATTGAATTTTCTTGTCAACTTTCCGCACAGTAATGATTTTACAGATTTAGGATTATTGAAGTCTTGTAGAAATTTTCTGTATGTATGAAGCAACAACAAAACAGTGGCGTGGCTCCATGCAAATTCTGAAAACGTTATATATTTAATTAAACAAAACGTTAATTAATTTAAATTATTTATTTAAAAAAAGGTTTACTGTCGTTTTCTTCATTTTCGACTTCATTCAATTCTTCTTTTAAAGTAGCATTATTATCTTTCAGTTTAGAAACATGAGCATTTTGATTGACCCTGTTCTTTCCTGTGTTTGATTTTAGACTCCTGTTTTTATTTCTACTAATCACTTGGACCTGCTACGTTACTTTCTTTTAACAGTAGAGGTCTTTCGGTTGACTTTTTCCATTTTTTCGCAACAAAAATCTTTCAATGTCAGAATCCCTAAAAGTGCTGGTCTCTTCTTCATCCATTTTATCATTGTTCGTTTCTTCTAAATCAAGTTCTACTTGTTCATCTTCCTCTATATCAGAGATGTCCTCATCATCGTTATACTGATCATTCTTTTTTATTTAAACTAATAATATAACACTTATTTGTATTTGGATCAGTCAATTCAAAATCTATTTTACAACCACTCATTTTGTCGATGCACTAGCTTTTCAATGCGAAATTTCTCAGTTGTAAATTAATAATTAATATTATAATAAAGCATGTTAGAAAAGCTTGCAGGCACATTTGAGGTTATCTGCATTTTTCAGGGGAAATATGTTCAGCTGAGCTTGGAGCTTGCCTGCTATTAGTTTCGGAACGTTCCGTAACTCAACAGAATTTTAGCGAATTTCGGAATACTCAGAAATCGGGCGCCCGAGTTTCGGAATACGCCCACTCTCTTGTCAAACTGACGTCGATTTTCATATCGTACGCAGCTATCTGAAACTGAAAACGCACTGAAGTTCTTTACAGGTGAAGTTGTATGGATCATCTGTGCGATTTTTTGTATGCAAATACAACTTCAGTGCATTTCGTACTTGGAAACTTTCATGCACTGTCGCTGTAAACCAGGGTTGCGGAGGATGCCGAAAATCGTCGCTGGAGCTAACGCACTAGATTAAAATTCGGAGGAGAACATCATAAAATTATGCACATAAGTGCTTTAAATTACATTTATCTTTCATTGCGGTTAATTTTAGTTTGCACTTCGTAACATGACCCTATAACCTATCCTTTTCTGAATCTTTATTGCTATATTTTCCTACTCCTAGATTAACCGGTTTTATTCAAATAAATTTGCAAATATGACAAGATACTTTGTGGATTTTCGTTTTTTTTTAGTTTCAGATAGCTGTGTACGATACGAAAACCGACGTCAGCCTGACAAGAGCCGTAGGAGCCCAAACGATACTCTGAAAGTCTTGATCCTCTAAAACTATATCCTCTCGAACTATATCTGCTATAAATGCAAATAAATATCGACGCCAATTAAGCAAAATCAACGCGAGGTCACTTTGAAGAGGAACCCCTGTAAACAATAAAAGGTTAAGAAACCAGCCATCCCGAGTGCGTCGAGAGGCGCCAAAAATGACCCTAAGCCCCATTTTCAACAATAAATACAGCACTACTGGGTGATGCGGCAAGTACCACGCACCTTCACACCGAATCTCCAACTCTGAAACTCGAACCATGTGCCCTAGGTTCTCGTACTCCTTTAGAAATTCTCGATACGCATGAACGACCTTAGGATCTCGAGCAAAGCGACGATGCAACGACTGGTGCGATCCAAGAGCCATTTGCCTTGTCTCACCTGCAACCGAAGGTAACTGAGATTTCAACGGGAGACGAACCTCGTACCGCCCCTGCGAATCCCTGGTGTGAGTCTCCTTGAATAATTTCTTGCAGGCTTCATACTCCGGTTTCAACTTAGAAAACGACGAAGGAAGCTCGTCGAAAGCCCAGAACCCCTGCAGCATTTGGTCCAGCTCCTGCATCGAAGCGCAATGCAATACCTGTGTAAGAGTTAAACCTATGTAAGCCATGTGCAAGACTTCTAAAATTCCTTTATTAATTGCTCTTTGTCGATTTGTGCTGCCCCGTGCACGATTTAGTATAGTAAATACTATTTTTGGACCGGTCGCCTCGTGTGCAGAGATACAAGGGTGTCTCTGGGGCCGAAGGAGATAGATAACACGGGATTCTCGCGATGCTCGACTCTGGCGGAATGGCGCGCAGATCGTTAAGGAGCAAGCGAAAAATAACAAATTTCTTTTGTTTTAAAAATATATTCATGTGATTGTCATGCACGGTCAGACATATTACTTTTGACTTGCATACGGTGAAGATCTTGTAAAAGTTAACATTAATAAAAAGTTCTTCATTAATTAAAAAGTGTTCGCCTTCATTCTATATTTTGGTGCCGTGACCAGGATACCACCGAATTATTTTAAAGTTTTAAGGATTTACGTTTCAATGGCCGGACGAATTGTACGAGGATGCCGTTGCCAGCCAGCAGCGGGTGACCCCCCGCGTCCGCCGCCAGCGGGCCCAGCAGCACAGCCGCAGAGAACTGCACTGCGTGCGCAAGCTTCCCGTCGACGCCAACCAGCAGCGGCAAACTACCTTCTACCTCCACTAGGACAACAACAAGAAGTGTACAGCGAAATGAACCTCGACGATACTAGTAGTATTGGAAATGGGTGAATGAAATGAACACACACTTTCCATTAGTGGTCTAGTAACTAAGTAGTATGTTTCGTCAATAATTACATCTCTAACAACAACAAATTTCTCGTTTTTCACGTCACATATTTTATACCCATTAGGCTCATATCCGACTAATATTCCTTTCCACGATTTTTCATCAAATTTGGCTTTTCGAACTTTATTGTGTGTATATACAGTTGAACCAAATACTCTTAAATATTTTAATTGAGGCTTTCTGTTATGCCACATTTCATATGGTGTTTTATCACATTTCAGAGCTTTGGTAGGCGTTAAATTAATTAAATAAGTAGCAGTGAGTACTGCCTCGCCCCAAAATACTTTTTGCAAACTTGCACCGTTTATTATTGCGCGTGCTTTTTCAGTTATAGTTCTAACCATACGCTCTGATACACCATTTAATTGAGGAGTTCGCGGAAATGTTAAATGATAACTAATGCCTCTTTGAACACAATAATTTTTCATTTCAGTTGACAAATATTCTCGACCGTTGTCAATATATAATTAACTAATTTTTTATTAAAATGTGCTTCACTTTTTGCAACAAAATCTTGAAAAACCGAAAATACATCTGATTTGTATGTAATTAAATATGTTACACAATAATGTGTAAATTCATCGACAAATAAAACAAAATAGTTTTTATTATCAACTGTTGAAGGAGTGATGGGACCACAAACGTCTGAATGAACAATAAACAATAGTCTAAACGTTGATGCCATAATTTATAATTGCAATTCATAACGCTATTTATTTGAAAGCCATTAAATTTTAACATATTTTTATTGACTTTAAAATTGATTGCCAATAAATTATTTAATTGTTTTCCAATCATAACAATTTTACCATTTTTACTTATCTTAATTCCTTGGTTGTCAAAGATAATTGTCAATCCTGCCTTCTGCATCTTGAGGACGGACAGTAAATTATGCGGAACATCGGAACATCGGGGCTGTAGAAAACGTCGTCCAAAACACACTTGATTCCCTTGTTGGTGACTACGTCGATTTTTCCTTTCTTTGTTGCTGTTATAAAAACTCCATTCTTGGCTACAGCAATTTTCGATGGTGGATTTAATTCAATGCAACTTGAGAAATAACTATCTTGATTTATAAAATGGTCAGAAACTCCCGAATCCAGTAGAAAAATTAAGTTTTTGTTATCTGCAATATTATAATGACCAGCCATAAATGCAAAACCATTTGTAGTGTCATTTGTAGAATTTTCAGTTAATTGCACTGTTTGAATGGTTCTTTGGTTCTGTTGATTGTATTGCTGACTTTTCTTATAATAAATGCACTTAATCATTTTGTGGCCTTTTCTACCGCAGTGATGACATTTAATATTACTCTTGTTTTTAGACTTAAAACTCGACTGCTTTTTATTATTATAATTTTTGAAATTATTTCTTTTAAAATTATGATTTTGTGTGTCACTTTGATTTATATTTAAAACTTTTGCACTTGTGTCTCTGCTTTCTGTATTTAACTTAACTTCATGATCCAAAAGTCTGGTTTTAACAAACGCTACAGTTAAGTTATCTTCTAATAGCGTTTCAATAGCTGTTATTATGCCATCATACGATTGCGGGAGAGTTAGCAACAAATGAGCCACTTTATCAGTTTCTTTCATCTCTGCACCGGCGGCAAACAACTCCGTAATTGAATCATCGAATACCATGAAATGTTGAATTAGAGGCGTATCACCTTGCAGTTTCAATTCGAGTAATCTCTTCTTCAATGCTAATTGTGTTGCTATACTCTTTCGTTCATAAATAGCATCTAAACTAAGTATAATTTGTTTTGTCGTACTTTCAGTTTTCACGACATTAAGTAAAGAATCTGATAAGTACTCAACGATAACATTTTTAGCAATTCCTTCTGCCTTAATCCAATCAGCACTGGTTTCTGCAGGAACTAAATTATCGATCACTTTAAGCACGCCAAGTTCATTTAATAAATTTCTTATTCTTAACTTCCACACACTATAACGATCTCCATCGAAGGGTTTGATATTTCTTTTTAATTTAGAATGTTCCATTATCACTGTTATAAATATAACTACTGTCTATATTCTAAGTTTATGTATTTAAAAGTTTATGCACACAAAATTACACTTAAGATAAATTTAAATTTACACTATTAACAACACAGTTTAATAAACGTTATCTGGGCCCATAACCTATTGGAAATGGGTGAATGAAATGAATCAAAACTCAGAATATTCTATTTTAACTTTGAATTTATTCTGAGAGCACAAGGAAAGAGGCACGTCCGATCTCTACGAGAAGCTGTCGGAGACTAAGGGCTGCTAAGGGCTAGAGCGACCAGCGAACTATCGGTAATGCACGGGAATGCAGTCTGCTGCTTAAGCTTAAAACAATGGTCCTGTTTTTATAAGTGCATGCGGACTCCAGATGGCTAAACTCTCCATAAAATCGGAGACGAGCGAACCCTAGCCGAACCCTAGCCAGTCATAAAACTATAAATTGTTACGTCCGAAACCGATGCTCGGCGCACTATAAAATATTCCTCCGTTTTGAGTCAGCTTCCGCTGAACTCGGGATGGAGACGTTCCTTGATTTTATTCTGATTAACGCGTATTTCAACTAAACTTTATATCCCATCCCTCACAAACGAACAAGTTTGATTGAACTGTAGGTCAAAAGGCCTCCGACATGCGAAGTCCAGTCAACCCTCCAGTCAATCACACAAGTTCACCCTAAATTTTGTATATGAGCGTCAGCGTTCAAAAACCTACTCACATACAATTTTCCACCCTTGTGAATTATAATTTCATTTATTAATATTTTACTTACCTTTTTTGTTGTTGAAGTAAAATCAAAGTTTACTAGATATTAAACTTCTTCCTTCTTGTATAGTTTGTAGAATTTATTGTTATTTAAATATACTCAAAAATTTAATTTTTAAACTTTACTTTATTTAATTTGAAATACTAAATTTGTTTGAAAAACTTAAAGTTATTTTGCAAAAAAAGGAAATCATGCTTTAGCCACCACGGCTTAAAACGTACAACAACTCAAAATGAAATACAGGAGTAGCCACCTCGACTGGTCTCCTCGCAGTGACTGAGCTTTTCTCCGCACGCTTTTCCTCGCTTCACCCTCGCGTCGCGTCGATTTCCCTTTCCTCCCCGATTTTTCCAACAGGCCCATCCCTTTGGGTCTGTGTCAGCGCCCTCTATATCGGTCATCGACCTATAGCGTCGCTTTCTTCCGCTTGGCTCCCGCCTCTTCCGGTCCTCTTCCGCACCCTTTGTCTCTCCCACACTACTCTTAGCCTTGCCGATTTTTCGTTAGATGGCCCTCTCTGTGCCGTTTTCAATTTTTCTACGCGTTACTTATAATATGTTTGTAGAATTTATATTTTGTAATAATAGTGTCATTATAATATTCCGCCTGCTATTTTTAACTAGTTTTGTATAACATTCATTTTTTTAATTGAAATCAAATCGTAAAATCTGCACGGATAAATAATCATTTTACGCCGTGGTCGCCAACTTTTTATCTAACATAATAAATCTATGTAACTATTAAACTAAAAACTAATCATAAAATTTGTACGAGTATTATTTTAAATTTTACTCCGCGAACACGTGCTCTTACTCTTGAACTAAATAAAATATGCACAGCTGTAGCTTAGTATTTTCAGCTGTCCATACTTTACATGTATTTAAATCTTCTACATTATTTAATATAAATATTCTACTTCAAAAATAACAATTTTTATCCATCGGCTTCGTGTTCTACGGTGTAACATAAGTATAATAAACAAATTTCTCCAGACACTTCTGGGTTTTTCCCAGCTGCGCACAAATTTTATGGTAGGGCCGCTGCCCGCCGCACCGATCCCAATCGCTATGCCCACGCTCGCTCTTAATGGCCTCGGACTGTCTAATTGCTGTCCGGACGCTCGCTTATCTACAGTAAACACAAACATATTTTTTTTGAAATGCGCGCAGCTGCGCACACTTTATTTTATTTAATAAAATTTTTTTTTTTTTTTTTTTTTTTTTGGCTATGACGTAACACCCCCACCCTTAAACTATTACTAGGGTCTGAAAGACCATAGTAATTATTACTCTCCTGAGTAATGAAAATTAGAGATATATTGGTTAGAAATCTTAAATATAATTTTTACTTAATCTATAACTGAAGAAATAAATTGTATGAATTGCGTTGTAATTTATTACGCGGACCTTTTAACTCCACAGTACTCCCATGAGTTTACTAACACCTTGAGAAAAATCCCTCGTTTTTCTTCTTGTCGTCTACTTGATTTATTTGTTGAGATGTTGATGGCTCTTGGTTCAATGGTTCTTGCAATTCTATGTCTTGGTTTTCGTCCTGCTTTTGATCCGTATCGGTTTTATTTAAATGTAATAATAAGTAAGTTATTGATCCCCAAACTGCACCTAACAGATGTATGGACCATCCGTATATTGCATGTAATGTATATCCTTGGATTCCGATGTCAATTATTGTTTTTATTAAATGAAATATTAAAAATATTCCAATCACTCCTGCACTTACTGTCCCGAACGTTAGGAACTTCATCCAGATTCTGTCCCAAGTTGATGCAATTATCTTTTCTACTGCATCTGCATTAAGTAACTTAATTAATGTGCCTTCTTTATCTGTCACAGTGTGTCCGCGCATCTCTCGAGCAATATCGTTGAGTAAGGCTGGTTTTTCGACTGGAAACATGATTCTTTCTCTCAGTTCGTCTAAATCTTTTTCTGTGTAAATGCCAGATGTTGCTAAGGATTCTGGACTTTTGTACTCCCAGCTACTTTTCGAATTTGGTTGAATGATAATTGGATCTTTTGTATCTGTTGGTTTTGGCAGTATTTTATACCAGTTTCCTTCTATTGAGTAGTATGCTGGTAAAAGATGGTTGCATGAAATCTGCGTACCTCTTAATTTTAAAATATGAGTTCTCGGTGTGAGATACATAGTCCTATTTCCTTTTGTGACTTCTAATTCTGAATAACAATTGTCGCCGTGCTTTATTTTCACTTCTACTGGTATGCATTTTATTACGTGTACTACTTCTCCTGCTACTAACGCCATATATCCTGGACCCTTCATCAAGTGGTAAGCAAACTCATCAGGTGCCTGTGTTGCTATTGCAAACGCATTCTTTAAGGTCTGTCGCTCTATATTACACCGCTGTACAACGACGTCTCTATATAATTGCTTAATTTGATGTCTAATATGTTTTTCTACAAATACAAATTTTGAATTTACATACGCAAAAATATCTAAGTTTGAAACTGAAATTTTACTTTTAGTCGCAAATGTCTGCCCTTTAACTGTTTCAAAAATTACTAATTTTGGATGTTCTGTTCTGATAATAGTATAACCGCATAAATATTCTTTACTCTTACTAGTTAACGCAAAAGTTATATCATTTGTCGCAAGTGAGTATATAATTTGTTCCTTATTGTATTCTGAATCTATCATTTTATTCGCAAAACCTTCATATAATACACCGTACCGATCGAATTTGCAATTATCTCTTGGTATCGCGCTCCAAAAAGTGTGTCCGCCTTCTACATCAATGCAACTCTCTTCCGAAAGATCACAAACTGTCCCTGATTTTAAAAATATTTTGTTATTATTGATATTAATTTTTGCTGAATATTCCTTTAAACTAATTTGCATTACTCCCTGAACGACTACGTTTTCCCAAGTTCCGTAAGGATCAGAATACGCACCTCCGTTGCACGTTCCCTCACTATTTACAAAACCTGCGAATTGCATACTGTGTGTGACTGTTCTATTGACTTTTACGCCTGCTATTACATGAACGTTTGCGAACATAAATGTGCCTGATCTATGCAATTCTTGACATGCTTTTCTGCTTACATCATATAGATACTCGCTTTGTCCGTTATTAACAATTGAAATGTGTGAATGCATCCCGCAATAATATACCGTTCTCTTAATTTCTAATTTACATTGTATTACATTTGCTTCAGAATACTCATTTATCTGCAGCAACTGTACGTACTCGCGCGTTACATTAATCGTATCTTGTGGCGCTTCGCATGGCCCTACATCTAGTAAAGATAATGTTGTTATATTTAGCGATCGGGATCCGCAATCATAACCTACTAATCCTAAAACTACTGGCAAGACTAAGATTCCCCATAAAACTAACTTCGCCATATTTAGGTATTATTCTGTAATCAAAAAATCAAAATTTATTAATCGCTATCTCGGTGAAGTAATGTTTTTTTCTTTTTTGCCTGAATTTTAATTTTAGAAATTCTTAATCGATTGACGTGAACTATTTTGTCTCCCTTTTCTGTTTTTATACGAACGTTATTTTTGTTTAAAACTTCCATGATTCTATATGGTCCGGAATAGTGATTTTTTAATTTTTTTGGCTTATGTCCTGATTTTAAAAATACGAAATCTCCTACATTAAAATTCTTAGGATTAATATGCTTATCATAATATTTTTTTGATTTTATTTTTGCATCTACTAAATTATTGTGAACTAATTTTCTAATTTCATGTAATCTACTTACTAAATCTATGATATATCCTTTATATGTTGGACACACATCACCTTCTCGTAGTGGTTCGCTAGAAGGCATCCTTGCTAGTCGACCAAAAACTACTTCAAAAGGAGTGTGTTTTGTCCCTTCGTGAATTCCGGTATTATAGTTTAAAGTTGCTACATCAACCCATTCATCCCAATCATCATCACCGTCAGCATATTGCTTTAAAAACTCGCTCAACGCATGCTGTGAACGTTCTAATGACCCGTTCGATTGTGGATGAAAAGCAGTAGTTCTAACTTTCTTTATTTTAAATCGTTTTGCCACTCTTGTCATTAGCTTACTTAAAAAGTTGCTTCCCTGATCAGTTAAAACTACTCGCGGTGCTCCAAAAATACATATTACTTTCTTTACAAATACATCCGCAATAGTAGCTGCATAAGTGTCTTTTATAGGTATCGCTATACAAAATTTTGAGAGCTGATCTTGTAGAGTTAAAATATACTCATTCTCGTTTTTAGTTTTCGGTAAAGGTCCTACTATATCCATTGCTATTTTATCAAAAGTTGTTCCCGGCGTATCTGTAATTATCATTGGTTGTTTGGTATTTAATCTAACTAATTTTTTTAACTGACAATCTAAACACATTTGAATTCTTTTCTGTATGTCTTCCTTTAAATTTTCCCAATAATAATCTTCTTTAATTCGCTTATAAGTTTTTGAAACACCTCTATGCCCTCCTATCGCTGATGTATGCAATTCGTTAAATATCAAGTCTCCTTTTTCTACTGGTACATACTTTAAAGTTCCTTTACAAATAATTATTTTAATATTAGAATCCTCAAAAACTTTACTTATTAAATTTAAAATCTCATTCCACTCCAATTTTTCTATTTCTTTACTTTTTGCAAAACTACAATCTTTCTGATTAAATTTTTCTAAATTCTCTTTTAATTCAGTTAACACTGTTTCGATATTTATTTTAATTTGTGATATTGACTCTGGTTTTTCATTTTTAATGCACATAGGAAAATAATATTTATTGTTTGATCTTTTATTGCTTTTAACTTCATTTAGTTCTAATATTGTATTTGGATCTATTTTTTTAAATTTAATCAACTCTGTCGCACCAAAATCACATGGTTTTCCAGCACTATCTATAAAATAAGCTACATTACTTTTTCTATACTGAATCAATTCTTTACTATAAACAATTTTTGAACTATGAATTTTATCTTGTGATTTTGTTTCAACTTCATCATCTGAATTATCATTATTTAAAATATCATCATTATTATTATTTAAAATTTCTTTGTTATCTAAACTGTCATTATTATCATTAAAAATTTCTTCGTCTGAGGACGACGATAAACTATCCTCATCTTTATCATTAGGTTGTTTTAAAGGTTTTGGTTTTATATTATTTAATTTAGGTAAATTTTCTACTTCAGCTTCAATATCACCGTCACTCTCCTCACTCTCTTCGTAATTAATTTTATTTCTATTTTTCTTTGGGTACCGATCTTTAAGTGGCCCTTGATTTATTTTTTTAGTTATCTCCCGGTTTTTACTTTTCACTAATCTCTTAACATTTGGTTTTCGAATTTTAGTTACTTCATTTTTGTCTTGTTCAGTTAAGTCTTTATTTATTTTAGCCCTTGCTCTAGTCACGACGTTTAACTCCACGGGATTCCTAGACAAAGCATCTGCGTTACAGTTTTGCTTGCCTGGTTTATACTCAATCGTGTAGTCGTACTCAGATAATTTAAATCGCCATTTTTGAACCCGAGTGTTTAAATCAGCAGATTTGAACCATAATAAAGGCTTGTGATCTGTGATTATTGTAAATCGGCGTCCAAATACATAAGGTCTAAACGTTTTAACACTATGTATCATAGCGAGTGCCTCTTTTTCGTACACGTCATATTGTAACTCCGCGCCTCTCAATACTCTCGAAGTATATGCTATGGGCCGGTCCTTTCCAATAGTTCCTTGAGATAAAATCCCTCCCAAAGCATATCCCGATGCATCAGTCGTTATTAAAAATGGTTTTGTGAAGTCTGGATATTGCAACAATGGCGCATTGCACAATATCTCTTTAAGTTTTACAAACGATTCCTCGCATTCTGTATTCCAGTCAAATTCTGTTTCTTTTTCTAACAGTTTCGTCAAAGGTTTTGCTATCTTTGCAAAATCCTTGATAAACCTTCTATAATACCCAGCTAAACCTAAAAATTGCCTAATTCCCTTAACATCTATTGGCTGTGGAAACTTCGAAACCGCTTCAATCTTACCTAAATCAGGTTGAATCCCTTCTTCACT
>QLSS01000066.1:160920-170999 GCA_024372645.1 Trichomalopsis sarcophagae
ATATATATATATATATATATATATATATATATATATATATATATATATAAAGAGAGAGAGAGAGATATAGTGAAAATCTGCGAGTCGTCGCGAACGCTGGAACACAGTTGTCGTGCGGGCTTTTCAATTAGAGGCGAAGGTAAGATTAGAGAGCGGACAAGGAAAATGGACGCGGTCTGCAATCAAGTCTCAGTCACTGCGCCAATTAAGCGCAGAGGGACTGCAAGCTCTCTCTCGAAATACGCTGCGCGCTAGAATGTGCGTGATCGAGCGCTTCGACGCGCGCGTTTGTTTCAGCGGTGATGCAATGGGATAGCTGCTGTAATTCGAGGGAAAACGGACTGTTGCGTTGAGTGGTTTAATTTCGCTTATATTTCGCTGCTTTTCCAATTCGAACGTGTCCGACCGTCGTCGAGCAAACGAGCTTGCGAAGAGTGTGTGTGCGTGCACGCACGTTTTATTTATTATGATTTCGAAACGCAATATTCATCCGTTATTCAATTAACCTTTGATGCGCTTTTCATTATGCGCTGGGAAAAATCAACGAGTATCGAAATATACACTGCAGCTTAATGCTCGGAGGAACAGTGGTACGCGCGTGCGTGCAGTATATCAATGAAATATAAGTCCACGCGGTTGAGCGGGGGCCATTATTTAACGTCGATAATACTGTATAAATACCGATGTAAAATTGAGCACGCGCATATAATTATGCAGCATTGGAGACCAATGACGATCCGATACACACAGGCTGCAGCGAAATTCGCGTTTGGACAATGAATAATCACGCGGCCAGTGCTGTCGGCTGTTCCGCAATAACGAGAGCGACATCGTTGTTTATTTTTATTATTCGAGCGCGCATCTTGTTAATAAAAGCACTGTCAGCTCACCCGTTATGTAAAAACGTTGCGTCACGCGTTAAAATATAAATCGGATGAAAAGCCGTTAAAAACCTGCCGCGGCTTGAAATAGAAAACCGAGTAGAATATCGCATATCCTGCAGCGTTACCGTTGCGTTGCATAATGGATCGTTCGAAATGAGAGCAGGATTGCGTTATACGCGGACAAAAATAGTTTCCAGCGCGGAGCGCAGGTCGTCGTCGTCGTCGACAAAGGCACGCGGGTAGAAACTCCGCTGACAATCCGTACAATCAGGCGCGCACACCTCTCAATTAGCCGGGCGAGTCCTTATCCCATTGTCGCGGGCATCGACACATTGGCACTACTCCTCTCTCTCTCTCTCTCACCCTCGGAAAGTCGAGCCCTTCGCACTTTGGGTACTGCATAATAACCAACTTCGCTGAAATATCTCCGAAGCGGCACTAACTCGGCAGCGCGCGGTCTTAACTGCGCGCAGCGGCGACGAGTTAGTTTAAGGCTGGGCTGGAAACCACCGTCTCTCTCTTCGACACTCGCTCGAGCTCGTGTGTAGAGCTATACGTATAGTACAGCGGCATCATTAGCGCGAGTGCGTGCGTACCGTAATTTTCAAGCCGCTGAATTATGCCGAGCGCGTGAAACGGAACAAGATCTCTCTGTCTCTCTATTTCACTGCACTACGACTGCTGTTGTAAGCGACCGATGGTCGATCAAACTCGATCCCAAACACTTGGCCGCTGATTTTGGGATACGTGCGGAAACGTGCCGCGCAACGCTACCCTCTGTGTTTGATAAGATAACGCTGCAACGGTTATGCGAAACCGAAATTATGCTGTGATTATCTCTGGCTGCTGCCGCTGCTGCTGGGAGAACGAGAGAGGGAGTCGCTGTTCGATTGTGTTGCTGCGTCGTTCTAATTATTGCGATTTAGATGCGCCACTCCAGTGCAAGAGAACTCCTTTGTTTGGTCTTTGCGCTGCTTTATCTTCGGATCTAAATGGATTATTCGATGAGGAATTTTTTACTGGGTAGTTTGAAAAATACCGTAGACAGGGTCATTATGTGATAGCAAAAGATATATTTGGCAGTTTTATTCGAGGAACTGCTCAATATTACAATGGAGTTGTGACCAATGAATTATGTACAGCTCGCTATGAATAATTGGTTCGCTTTAAAGTAATTGAGAGAGCGAATCAACGTTATTAAAAATTAAAATTAGAACACAATTTTAAGTGGAATTCGTATGAAGTCAGATCGTTCCGCGCGACAGTTAATTGGCAGCAGCTCCTCACATGTGGAATCGTATAGAGCTAATTGAATCAAGCAAAAAATGTGGGACGCAAAATGATACCAATTATATATAACGGCGACAATCCACGGCGAAACTTTTTCCCCGTTTCCCATAGAAGTATGTTATCGCGGAACGAAATTCAATTAACGTCGAATGATATTAAACTCCATATTATATTTTCTCTTAATTAGCAGAGCTAATTGACGCTGCGAAAGAAAAACAGACGCCGTCGGCTGATCTCTCCCGCAGCTGTTTCTATATACACTTTTCCACCATCTGTATTTATGGCGCAAAGCTGGCAAATCCACAAGACTCCGCGCGCGAGTATTGAATATTCTCCCCTCGCACGCGCAACACGATCCTCGCGTCTGGCGCTCTCGGCGGCGGCTCTCGCATCGCGCGAATGACAAAGCAATATTACTCGATAAGTGGAAACACAGAGCACCTCGAGAATTTCCGCTCGCTGGCATTGTGCGCAGTGGCAGCGGGTGTGTAGACTCGGCTCATCCGGCTGCTAATATTTCTCGCGCGCAGAGAGTACGTACAGGGTGGCTGCACGCAAGCCGGTATCGGTAATTGGCTGCTCGGATCGGATTACGAATTCTAATCATCCCCTCCTTGTTATTCCGCGAGTAGTCTAGCCGCAGACACGAGTCTGGCTCCCGGCGCAAAGTAAACGAGAGCGAGGGAGAGCGATAAGCTTCGTCGCCGTCGCTCTCGAAATTCACTTCCAAGGTAAACACGCTCGCGCGAGCGCGGCGGCGTTAATGAAGATCCGCAGCAGCAGCGGCGTCATCCAATCGGGGAAAAGCGCGGGGGGCGCTTCGTCAATCGGATATCGCGCGTGTGTGCGACGCGCGGAGACGAAAGTCGCCGGGGACGAGGACTGAAAGGCTGACGGAGATAAAGTTTCCGCGATTGGTTGCGCCGCGGAGTTTCGCGCGGCTCATACGTCGCGCCCCGAAACTCTCGGCGCGTTTGACTGACTGGCAGGCAGACAGACAGACTGAGAGAGACCACCATGCCGACAGTAGTTCGTGTATCTGTTTATCCGTGACGAGGGAGAAGGTATATAGCCCGTGCGGAGCGCGGACCAAGTAAGAGTAAACGAGGGAGTCGTCGCGTCGTATTTACCCGCGCACGTGTACGTGCGGGCTCACGCGAGATCGATTCCGGGGATAGAGAGAAAGAGAGAGAGAAACTCCGTCTGTGCTGCATTTCTTCGCTTCTAGCTCTGCCGTCTCTTTTCGCCGGTTGATTTTTCGCCGGTGGTGCCAGGAGAGCCGAGCAGATTCCGGAAGAGACTGAATGACCGAGATACGACGAGGTGAGAAGACGTAATGTGGATCGAGTTCCGTGACTCTCGTCCCACTGGTTTTCTGGCTGCAGGATAGTTTAGTTTGGAGATTGATTCGACCAGATGATTGAAATGCATTAGTTTCCATTACGGCGATGCGCTGTCGTCGCGGTGTTTAAAAGTTTTGTCGGATTTTATACGGCTAATCCAAAATATTCTCAATTGAGAAAAAATGTTACAAATTTTTGATGGCACCGTATAGATGACCATTGTAGAAGAGTTTCAGCATATTAAGGTATTTTTGATACGTAGAAACGATTGTGAAGCTTAAGCATACTTTTTGGATTAAGCAGATTCAAAGACATTTCGCCGATTATGAGAATTTTGTGCGTATCGTTACTTCTAACAAAGTTCTAACGATATTTCGATAAAAAAGAAAAATACGGATAAAACCAAAAGTTATAAAGGCCTTGATGAGGTGTTAGCCTTTGTTGAAGACTACCACTCGAGAGGAAAAGACTTTGAAAATTTTGAAAAGTATAAAATTCGTTACAAAGTGCGGCAAAGCTGTTTCTAGTAGTGCTAATGAAGCTGTTTTAGGCTGCGTACCAAAACTGTTTCACAAAACGCTCAAGCTACTCTAAAATGTTCCGGAATATAATAAAATTGTTTTTACTCAGTCTCTTCGGAAATTTTCATGTTTGAAATGTTTGTTAACGCGCAAGCAGAGAGTTACCCATTTGTTCTACAAACGTTTCGAATCGACGAGATTAAAATTTCTGAGGAACAAATACGACTAAAACCATTTGTAGCGGCGTAGCACATGATGCACGTAATCATAATAATATTGATATCGATGTTTGATTTGTTGCAGGTAATATTCATCGATACCTCGACTAACCGTAGAAGGCTCGCAGTTTCGAATAACGTTATTACCATACTATACTACTACTATTATTATTATCATCGTCATCGTGCGTGCACAGTAGACTGGCCTGTTTTGATCAGACGCTATATCGTCTGTATCATCCCCGAGCAGCAATTTAATTACACAGCGGGATTGACAACGCGACGCTTATACCTGCATTACATCGCGATATTACGCTATCATCAATATCGGAAAACTTGAACGAACAAAAATGACGAAGTGAGCGACGACGCAAAGTCAATAAAACAAATCTCGCGCTGAGAATTATCAGTGTCGGGTGAATTTCACTCTCCATCGAGCGCGACACACGCGCGAGCGATAATATGACAGTTCCAATACTGTAACATCAAGAGCTCTATCTATATCCGTCTCTCTGCTCGGCGTCAGAGAGAAGCAGCGGCAGCAGCAGCGGGTAATACAAGCCCTTTCCCGGGACCATAAATTCCCCGTCCGCGGCAAAGTCGCGCGAGAGAGAGCGAAAGAAGACGTTTGACGAATCGACATTAGGATCTTCCCGCTGGAATCACGCGCGCGCAGTCTCATCATCCCGAGCCCGTCTTTTCCTCTGCGTCGCGCTCTCTGTATATAGACACTGCGCTGCCGCGCTCGCTTCTCAATCCCGGGGCGTCAATGTAATCGCCGCCGGCTCCTTGATATTCCGACTCGATAAACGCCTCCAGCTCTTCTCTCTCTCTCTCTCTCTCTCTCTCTCTCTCTCTCTCTCTCTCTCTCGAGTTTAGAAGTTTTAGGAGCCGGCTGAAATCCGCATGTTAATGAGATCAAGCCGGCGAATCAGTTATCCCTTTATTCTCTCGCTTATACGAGTATTGCCCCTCGTTTGCCGCCGGTGAATCTCGAGATCTCTCTCTCTCTCCCTAATGTCGTTCTGCGAGCGAGAGAGCCTTTTACTGCCGCGCTATCCCTCGGTGTGATTTACGCGAGCGATATCCGGCGCTCGTCGTCGTTCCTTTTTTCGCTTTATTAGACGCCGCTCGTCTGTTCTCCATTTGCCGGCGGAGCTTCGTGACTCGGCCGCGTCGGCTAATGCAGTGTAAAAAATTCCCGGCTCCGTGTGTACACACACACACACACACACACACGTGCAGGCAGATAGATCGAAAGCGGGCCGAGAGAAGAATTGTTTCGAGGGGGGTATGGCTCGGGGGAGAAGAGGAACGGGCGCGAACGTCAATCTCCGAAAGTTGAGCGAGCGAGAGCTTGTCTAACCAGCCGGTAATTTCAAGTTACGGAACTGTCGGTTGACTTTATGGAGCGTGACGTATTCCATCCATACGTAATTCGCTCCTGGCTCTCTTTCTCTTGCGACTACCCGTACACCTACACGTGCAGACAGCGCGGATAGCATTATATCGCCGGGCTTTCCTCTCCCGAACTTTCTCTCCAACCTCGCCGGATCAGTCTTGCTTTTTTCGTGATCAACTGTACGGAAAAGTGACTCTTTTTGCGAACACATGCAGAATCACACGCCGGCGGAACGAGTAGCCGCGGAAGTATGACGGATTTCACGCTAGAACGGCCCCCGAGACTCTGCTGGGGGAATAGAAAAACTAGCGCTGTTCCTTCTTATAATATGCGAGCCGCGCGAGGAGCAAAAGAGTGTAGCGTGTTACGTACATAGCCGAGCGCAAAATCAATATTTGCCTCTGGCAGCGCCAAGTCCACGTGAACTTTTTGTCCGCGAATCCTCGAATCATTTCCTATGCATGACTCTACGACTCCGCTACTGCACCCGTGCAGGAGAACGACTGGATTCAATCCAGCCAGAGTAAATTTGCGCGCACTCGAAAATGCCCGATTCGAAAACTGCAGCGACGGCGGCGCAAAGGAGCAACGACTCCTGAATATTCATCGGCCCGAGGAGGTGCTCGACCCGCGACACCTGCGAGTACACGAGTTCAACGCCTCTTCAAAGAAGCGGAAGCGGAAGAGGAGCTCGAGAGAGTCACATACACACACACACACACACGCACACACCAACCTTGCGATTCCAATATCTCGGGGCGCAGCGGTGCAACCCCGATGTCGTTGCCCAGGAATCTCCCGCTTATATTGGCTCGGCGGACTCCTCCGGAGAATTCGCTTATCGCGGCATCGCCGCTCCGAGGAATGCACTGCTGCCGTGTACAAGAACACTATCGCACGGAAATTGGATTCTCTCTCGCTCTTCGTCGCGGGCACGCACTACCTATACATGAAAAAGAGAGAGAGAGAAAGACGACGATGACATGCACCTCGTGTGCAACAAAGTGTCTGCTAACGCTCCGCGAGTGGCGTCGGCCTGGAGAGGCGTCGCGGCGCTCACTGCGGAGACGGCGCGGCGCACCCGCCCTTATAGCCCACCACCACACTCGGTCCCTCTCGCTCTATCTCGCTCTCTTTCTCGCGCACTAGCGCGCGCATGTGCCTCCCACCATCGGCTCTGCGCGCGCGTCGATGCCACTGCACGCGAGATATATACTCTCGAGCGCGTTCGTGTATATATATTTTTTCCTCCCTTCTCTCTCTTTTTGTTCGAGCTTCGAGCCGTCGCGCGCTGTCTTTTCGAGGCCGAATTATGAGGAGGAGCTTTTTGTGCTCCGCGCGTCGGAGTTTGGACACCGATGGGGTGCGAAGCCCGCGAGCGCATTGTTGCCGTTTTCGATTGCGCGGGCCTTTTGTTTTTTGAGCTACGTCGACGAGTTCCGTCACTCGCACGTTAGATATAGATCGCTGTAGAGGAGCTGCGGCTGTCTTATTATGTCGATGCGGGGTCGCGTGGCTGCGACCACTCGTTGCGGAGCTTTTTTCCAAACTTTTTCGGGGGATTTTTCCGGTGACATCGAACTCAGCCCTATGTCTCGTTTATTCTATTTTTCGGCTGAAAAAGCGAGCGATAAAACCGTTTGATGGACCGGCGGGCTATAAGTAAAAAACTTTTCGACGGTATGCATACGTGCCCGGGCCTCTAGACCTCTTTAAATTCAGGATTGCTGTGTATAATAGAATGTTTCGTTCGTTTTTCACAACGCGAGCGCACGCTCTGATGGATAGAGCTTTGATGGATGGCGAAAGAACGTGACACTTATTCCCTTTTTCCCCCAGGTTTCGTCCCTTCGCCTGCCAGAGCTGGCTTACGTTTTATTTTTCAAAGTCCGGAATTTTCAACTACCGCTGCAGCCTCCTTTTTTCCTTGTCGGATTTTCGCGGATACGGAGTAACGATATGGATTACGTAGAGATCACACGCGCGCGCGTATTCCGTTTCTCGCTTTTCGGCTAAAAAAATACGTCTGTCGTGCGAGCTGGATATGAAATAACGTTACGTGGAACAACATTCCCGTTCCCAAAGAGTACACGCGGAACTCTTGAAGGCAAAATCAAGCAAAAAACAGTAGAGCGCTGCCAAGTGGCCTGGAAAAAAGTCGCTCCTCAGCACTTTGTTACACCCTAATCGTCGAGGCGTCAGCTCCGGGCTTAGCTCTTCTGCTTATTTACATCTCTCGACGATAACGTCGCCCCCGCCCGACGAAAAACGCAAGCCGAGCCACTGGCGAGGGAGAAAGAAATAAGAAAAATACACGGGGCACGCACCGAAGTCATCCGCAGAGCGACGTATACCGTATACACGACGATCGGAGAGTATAGCAGCAGAAGACGAGTAGACGTCGACGTGTCGTCTTGGCGCGAGCCGTCGCCGGAGGGGGAAATCCTCTGCTGCGCCCATATATATCGCGATGACGCAGACGTATGTCCACCTGTCCCAACGACTACCGGGGCATCATTAATTTATCCATCACCCCAGCAGAGCGCTGTCCTCTACGCTCGGCTGCCTGCGTGCCGGTTCCGGATATCGCGCGGGGCGACGCGTTAAAAAAGCATTCGTTTTCCTTATACTTCATCTCTCCCCTTCTCCCTTGAAGGGGAAGCTTTTCTCGAGTGGACATAGACCTGCCTTCGGGCTGCTTCGCGGAGGGATGAATCTTGGGGGCTGCTGTGGATCGCCTGAATAATCGCGACGTGCATTATTTAGACGCGTGCGTGGTGACACTTGCAGTGCGTTCGGAGGATGGGAGCTGGTTAGCCTAGTGATCGAAGTGGAACACGCCAAGTTTAGTCAGACATGCATATGCAGTGAAACATGTATGCGACGAGTTATATTCGATCTCAGAATGTGGAATAGAATGTGAGGTGGCTTTGAACAATTCAGGAGAGAATAACTTGAGAGTATGAGTTTTGTATCTTACAGATATTTGCTTATTTCGATCAAAATAAACCTTTGTTTGCAGCTCAAGATTCCCTTTAAAGCGCGCCCCGAGCTTTTTTCGGAGTTTAACGAACTGAGCGCACAACTTTTTTGCGAGGCCGCAAAGTACTCAATTAGAAAAATAACTTTTCATTCCGACTCTTGAGTCCGCAGGGAGTGTTTATACTTTAAAGAGGAAGGGAGAGAAGCGGAGGCGGGTAAAACATTTCGTGATTGTATAATAAGACGGATTTCAACAAGATGTACATTTATTTAAGCTCCTTACGTACTTGATAACAAAATAAACTTCTTCGAGAATTTTTTTTCCTACGTCTACTACTTCCTCTCCGCTCATTCTTTTCCCCCGCACCCGAGCTTCCTCCTCTTCGTCTTTTTCGTCGTCTTCTTCTGTTGCTGCTGCTTCTTCTGCCTCGTAGCCTTCGATACACTAGACGCGGATGAGGCAAACTTCGTTTCTCTCGCAATTTCCCGCTGACGCAAATGTATACACGGATTGCGGGCGCGATTCACTTTGCATTTCTCATGCCTGACTTGTGTGTGCGAAACACAAAATGCATTATGAGCGTTATAAACAGCTGCAGACATTCTTCTCTCGTTCGCGTTCGCGATATTTTGTTTTCTTTATTCATACAAAATTACAAAAAGAACTCACTCTCGGTGAAAAAGATAAACGTGGTACATGATAACCGAAGTATCTATACCTATACATTTGCACACAGTATGAACGACAATCGTCAAAGGCTCAAAAATACAACAAAATTCATCTACGCTATGACCGCACAAAGTGCTAGAATACACGTGTTTTGGTAACTCGCGTCTAATTTGTTCGCTTGAATCAGCTCTTGAATTCTGATGAAAAATGTTCGACGTCACATTTCTCCCTCTGTCTTGCACAGTATTATATTGTGTCGCATGTATTTACAAATCTCGTGTGTGCTTGAGTTCTCCCGCGATATGCTTGGCGAAAACGAGTAACGTAAGGCACTGACGTATACATTATAAATGCTTGCAGTAAAAAATTCATCGTAAGAAATTCACGCTTGATGCAAAATTCATTATGCTGAAATCGAAAAAGTGTGTATAAAATACAACGAGCGCAACCGAGTATATCGACAAAACTATTATTTATAGAACGTAAGTGATTACCCTCAGAACAAAGTATACATAGAAAAATATAAGAGATAATATAATAAAGGACAAGAATGAATATATAAGAATAACGCGTCAACTCTATCAATCTCTGCCGCGTTGACGGCGGTGGCGAAGGTAATCCAAGGCAAAATCATTTACTCGCGGGCTATTACATCTGGAATCGAATTTTTCTTTGTGGCCGCACGCGTCCTCTCTCCCACGCGCGACAAGAAAGAGGGAAAAAGAGAGAGAGAGAGAGAGAGAGAGAGAGAGAGAGAGAGAGAGAGAGA
>QLSS01000066.1:171009-193345 GCA_024372645.1 Trichomalopsis sarcophagae
AGAGAGAGAGAGAGAGAGAGAGAGAGAGAGAGAGAGAGAGAGAGAGAGAGAGAGCACGGGCAACAAACAAACGCGCGAAGAAGACGCGACAAGTAAAGCGATTCCTTTCTTCGCGTGTGATTCGATTTTTCCCAAGTGAAAAGCAGTGGCGGCGACAGTGCGCACGCGAACGGACGATGGCCACCCAGAAAAAGCGCCGACGACGCTGCAGCAAAAGGAGCAGCGCTAGTCGCCGCCTTTTTTTTCTTCTCCACCGGCGCCTATATACACCACTCTCTCTCCTCTTTCACCTCGGCTTTTACACGACGGAGTAATCCTCAAGCAGAGTCTCGCCGAAGTGGGTAACCACGTAGTCGTGGTAGTACATCATGATGCATAGGGGCTGGCCTATGATGAGACTGGCCCACACTACGATGTTGCCCGACCTGGCGCCCCAGTGCTTCTCCACGTACTTGCTCAGCACCGAAAGCGGAATCTGTGGAGCAGAAAAATACGATGTGTATTTTTTTATCGGGACGAGAGCGACGTCATCGAGCTCTGATAACTCGCTGGCAAAAACATGACGGGATTTATTTTCGTGTACACGCAGCACCCGAATAACAAGTTTCGCGGGGGAAAATAGCAGCGGCCGCCGCGGCGTTGTTTTTAAATGTAAAATTACGTTCTGAATATTCATCGGAGCTGCTTCGACGAGCGATGCCACGCCGCGGAATATTCATCGGCAACAATTAGACGGCATGAAGCGCCATTAATAATGCAAGGTTGCGGCTCTAATCGTGGAAATAATACACACGGTGTGAAAAAAAATTAAAACTACGCACACTGATTAATAATAATGACTGCTCAACGACGCGAAGCTTAATAGAGCTTTCGTGGGATTCGGGAGGCGGCTTAGGAAAATGAGGAGTGTACACCCTCGAGCCTCGGTTAAAGGGCATTAAGCGTAACGTTACGCAGGGGTATATTAATACGCATATAGATATATAATGGAAGGGAGCTGCTTACCTGGCCCATCATACCCATGAACGCCCAGATCTTGAAGGTCTTTAGCGGAACGCTAACAAGGTACTCGTGGAAAAAAGCGCTGATAAAGAAGACTGTAATGCTGGCGGTGGTCTTGCTGTAGCCCATCTCCACGACCGGTATGTACAAGTGCCTGTGAAAAATGCATTTCCTCCCTCCGAGTCAGTCCCTCTTATACATCGACAAAATTTTCATAATCTCATGCAGGGAAGAAAGTGCAGCGCAAGCAAAGACAAACGTAAGCCTTTGAAGTCGCGTCGCTTCACGGAGATAGTTAAAAATTCGAAGCGCATATATACGAAGAAGACGCAGCTGAGATGCGGGTCGTCGGCAATTTAAAAAGTCCCAGCTCTTTACGCGCGTTAACATTTTCCTGCAAGACACAGTTGTTTCTTACGCGAGTCGTATGGAAGTTTAAAGAAGCGAGTGCATATAAACCAGTCGCGTGTGCTGTCTTGCGTTTTTTATATGGCGCGATACGCGTATGCGCGGATTCAGTGCGGTGCTTTTTTCTCCCTCTGCTTTCTAGAAGCGTCTACTTTACGCATGGATTATTCCTTATGATAATTCAGGCTTTCGCGGCGCAGCTAGACAGAAATTTGATGGAAGCGTCGCTACTTTTGTTCCGCCGGTTATATTGTGTGCCCTGGTAAATTACGTTCTCGAGCTCGAGATTCTTAGAACTCGCGGCGTTGTATATTCGTTATCTTTGTACACACAGCAGGTATTTTCTGAATATCAAGCTCGCTGCATTAAAACCACGCGCACGAGATTCATTTCCGAGAAAAAAGGCGCGCGCGGCTGAATTCGCGCGGTAAATCGAAAAACGCCGCCGGAGACTGTCATTAAATCCCCGTGGTGAGAGAGTATTTTACAGTTTTCAATCCACTAACGCAAAAGGATGCTCATCCTGGAGAAAAAAATTCCTCGCTCTCCCTCTTCGCATAAAAACGCGCCGCCGCCGTCTCCAAGACATTCGCGCACAGCCACATAGGCAGGATAAACAGCATTAAGTGAGTCGTCTTCGCCGCGAGGAGATGCGTATCGGTTTTTCCCATTACGAACTTGAAAGGATGCCGTTGCAGAGAAACGTATACATGCGCGCGCGTGGCTACGTGCCACGTCTTTTTCTCGCGGAGAGGTGCTTGATCGCAGGACAAAAAGGTCTCGAAATAAATACACAGAGCAGGCGCGAGAGAGCCCCAGGAATATAACGAAAAATTCAGGTCTTGTCTACGAGGCCGTGCGCGAGAGGCATCCCTCACGCAAATGGCCTCGCCATTTGCGCTGAAATAATACGCGGGAATTGAGCACATTTCTGGACTTTTTTCTCTCCTCTTCTCTCCTGCAGCCGTGCGCGCCTCTCTCGCATATTTCATTAGTTTTTACGCGCCGAGACTTTGTTCGCTCGTCATCGCGTCCCGGCCAACCCGCGAGATATTTTATTCAGCTTTATTAAGGGCGTAATCACCAGTGCAAACAGAATAATTTAACATGAAATTCAGCAGTCGTCGTCAAAGACGTCGGGAGAGAGAGGCCTAAGACGCGCTAACTCGATAAGGAGACATACAACGCGCTGAATTTAATACGACGACGCTCACGTTCGTGAACGCAATTCTCAAGCGGCGTCTTATATTATACGCGGGATTGCTTTTAACGAGTCGTATACCTTTTTCCCACGCGCGATATACACTTGGCGCGTGTCTCTGCTGCATATATATAATTCAAGTCGCTTTCGCAATGCAGATGTGTATGCAAAGAAGTGAGAGAGAGAGAGAGAGAGAGAGAGAGAGAGAGAGAGAGAGAGAGATAGAGAGATAGAGATGGAGTTCCGGGACGTCCGTATATCGACTTCTTTCTCGCATCCCCCTCTCGCGGCGCGCATCAAACGAAATTGAATCTTCTTAAAGCGAAACACGTTTGCTAACGAAGTTTTATCCAATTGCTGGAAAGAAGCAAGCCGTCAAAGGTCCTCCCTCGCTCTATCTTCGAAAACATCTTCGATGCGGGATGCCTGCATCTTCTCTTTGCGCTCTCTACTAGCTCGGACTACTTATTTCAATCGCCGCCCCAGTTCGTTCGCGAGCTGAAAGACCGATGCTTTTTGGTCGCTTCTCTCGGGAATTCGATTATTCGAGGCGGACGATTATGCAAACACACGCTCGCCGCACGCGGATTTCCGCTAAAAAGGCCGAGTCTCTGTGCGAGTGCACGGCGCGAAAAATACTCCGGTGAGCTGATAAACCGTACGACCATCCGCGGTAATCTCGGCGCGTAATAAACTCAGGCATTTTTTAAATCACCTAACGGCGCGGTATAACGTTTTCCGATGCGGAAAAGCGCCTAAAATATTCATTAGCCGCCGCGAGTATCCCGGTAATTTCGTCAGGCTTTCTTTTTACATAAAAGCATGCGGCGTGTGCGCGCGCGAGCGACGATTTGACGAGGGAGTGGCGCCGGTTTATCGTCGGCACAATTACAAGCGACATTCAGCGCCCCCGATATAGCCAATCGCTTATTGATTATTAATCCACAGCGAGAGTATACATGTATATGTTCAGCGCCCGAGGCCAAATAATGCATCTGCATATAGGGCCTGTTTGAAGCCTAAATGTTTGTCGCTTGCTCCGTGCGCCACCTCTCCAATTATCATTCGCGCCTCCGCACTTGATAAACGCATTATAATACGTGGTGGCGGGAGGCAAGTCGAGTCGGTAAGCAAACGTCATTACACGGGCGCGCGAGCGCGGATTTTTATATCGCGGGAGCATAGTAAGCGCGCGCACGTGTGTCCGCGTCGATAAAAATTTTAACGGCCCGGGGACAAATGCGAGCGCCGCGAGTAAACGCGCGCGCTCACGGCATTAAAAATTAATGTTTCCGCCCGCCGCACGCTAAATCCGGAATTATTCGTCCGAGGTATCCTCTCCGCGCTTTTAAATATCATATTTATATTGTTATTATTATGTCTTGTTGAATTTCGGCTGCAAGAGTTGGAAAAACGCTCTGCAAGCTCACCTGACTGCCCAGCGGTGAACGGGCATGTTCCAGGATCTCCAGAAGGTGTCGATGTTATTAGCGTTCCACCAGTCGCAGTAGAAATTTCGGTCGGCGAAGTGCAGCAGCTCCCCCATCAAGTTGAGATACGAGTGGAACGACAGGTAGAAAAAGCACAGCCACATCAGGTGATTCGGTATCTGCGAACAGGATAAAAGCCACGTATATATACACGCGCGGTATGAGAGTCGTGAAAATTCCTTCGTTTAATGCCGCGTATATTTCAACGTATTCGGAAGAGCTCCAGAGAGCTCTTTTAAATGTTTTCCCCCGTTAAAATTATAATAATAATAATAACGACTATCGTAACGAGGACGATATAATAATGTTCGGATCGAGTGCAGTGGCACTCTTGGGGCGGGTGTACGAGCACACGTGTGCGAGCTCGTTTTACGGCCCATCGTGTTTCGGAGGGTGGGCCGAAAGCTGTTATCGATCATTTAGCGGGCGCTGCGGAGCTCGTTAACAGGATGCAAATTTTCCGCCCCGACGTGCATGCAGCGTGCGCGCTCTCTTTTCGTCGCGAGAGCTGGGCGATTCTGTAATTCGTGACGGTGGCGTTTTTTTCGGCTCTGTACCTAATTAGCGATTTCATCGAACTACTCGAGGTGGTGGACTCGCGACGATTGTTTCCGCGTATGGATTAATTTTCGATTTATTCATTCGCCAGCGTGATGTTATCCCAAGGGGATGCGCGAGAACGCTATCGTTTTTAATGCGCCGCGCGCGCGCGCGCAAGCTCGGTCTATTTTATTGCTCGGCTGGATCGGCTGCAAAAACACGCTTTTACGATGGCACTCGACGCAGGATTTTTTACGATATTATCATTATTTCACTGCTCGCCGGGGAATCACGGGGACGATGAAAATTCATCGGGGCGCATGAAATTTTTATTCCTCTGGCGCGGAATGCCTGGAATAGAATAACTCGAGGGGGATCGAGCTCGCGGAATCAAAAATCAAAGAAAGCGCCGAAAGGTCGTTATCGCGCATTTAGGATCACCGTATGATCAGTCCAGCGTTATTTCGTTTAATTTGTTCCTGCTATCTCTGGCTCGCTCGCAATTTCTCGCCTCGTCAAAGCTTTAATAATGTTGCCTAGCGGAGCTACAAAGGTGCGGTCAAGTCCTTCCCCGCCGCAGGGCTCGTCTTTCCGCGAAAGAGCAGAGGAACACCGACGACGTGCGGCGTAGCTCTGCGGACGAAGGGAGAAAACTTCCTCCGACGTTTTAATTTCGTTTTCTCGCTCGCCCCCCCCCCCTACGGCTCTCCTTCCTCTTCTCTCCCGTTCAGTCCGAGACACCGCAGCGGATTTCTCCTTCTCGCTCTGCTGTCTCTTCTCGGTCTGGGATACACAGGGACGGGAAAAAGCCGAGGGAACGTCGTTTGAGCGCGACCGCAGCGTGAGCGCACACCGATAGTCAGCGCGGCGCTCGGCGGCCACAAAGAAGCGACCGACGGTAAACTTTGAGCGGTCTCCTACTGTTTTCTCCTTCGTCTGCCCGCTATAGCCTCGGGAATGTGTACGCGTGTGCTTTAGGCCCTACACACGTACGGACAACACGAAAATTCGCCGGTATTTTCTTCCTCGCGCGCTTGCCGTCTATATTGAATTCACCCTAGTCCCTCGGCTTTTCCTTCTAGCCGCTTTTTCCAGCGTCTTTCTATCGAGTAACAATCTGACGCCGAGGAGGTTATTATTTAGCGCGGGAGATCAAACTCGCAAACTGGAACGGGACATGCCTTTGAAATTTTAACGACCGCCACGTTCCATGTTTTTTACAGCGACTCGCTGGATAGAGACAAGATTATTTCCTCCATGTCCCATATCGTCTCCTTCTCGCAAAAGGAAATCGAATTATAGCCGTCAAAGAGCGACGAGACGCTCGGCGAGCATAGAAATACTGCGGCGGCGCGCGTCTAAAACGGTTCTTCTTCATCCATATTATACGGGACTATGGAGCTGGAAAACACACGCCACACGCAACTCGACTCAGCGTGTTCTAATTTCATTCAGCGAAACATCCCCGCAATGAAAACGGAAAATATCGATTAAGCCGCGCGCGAGAGATGTATCGCCACTCGCTTCTCCGAAGAAGCTGGGCGAGCGGCGAAGACGATACGGAATCACGTTTCCACTTTCGAGAGCTGCGGAGGCGTTATACTTTCTAACGACGCGTCTTTGATCAAAGTCACGGATTCCGCGCGCGCGCGAGATGCCAATGCAATATTCATAAATCCAATATGTCTGCATCATTGATGGAATCGACTAGCGCTGCAGCTTCTGTCGTGTATTAATGGCACGTCTGCAGGAATGAAGGAACGAGCCGCTGCCACGGAGAGAACGAACGCGCGTCGGAGATAAATAGGGAAAACGAGGCGCCGCATCGAGGATCGAAAAGAAGCGCGTGCGCGCGTGAGAGAGAGGGAGTAAGGTGACCTTTGTGTTATTAACCTTTCGATGTCTAAGGTTTCCACTGTCTGTCGGGCTTCTTTCCTTTTTCCTCTTCTGACATGTCATTTTGATTACGCAACTGGGTGCACTGTGAAAATCGAGTATAGTAGATTTAATTATAGACATGCGTATCTCGTGTGATCAGGTCAGTGTAACCCTAATTTCGAGCCGATAATCGAGCCATCGCCGATTACCAAAGAAAAAGCTCCCCGCGATAGCAGGAGAGCGGCGGCAACGATGAGTGTCAATTAGGGGATCTAAAAGTCCGCGCACGAGCCTCGCCGGTAATCGGTACAGAGCGACTGCTAATCGCGATAATTAGGGCGTCTAAAAGACCCGCAGAGAGCGGCGACGAATTAGCTGCTATGGCTCTTCAATTATACGCTACTCGCGAATCCGCGCCGACTGGCCGAGCGTGCGCGCGCGCGCGAATTTATACGCTCAATCGGGTTACCTTGTTATTTCGCGCGCTCGTTTCTTTCCGCGCGGCCGACTCAGTCCTCTGTTCTTCTAATTCGGACTGAAAAGCCTTCAATTATGTTATAACCGCGGCAATTAGGCGGCTGCCGCGTAATTGCCGCTTCGCGCGTGTAAATCAACGGCCGATTTTCACTTAATAATCATCGCGAGCGCGCGCAGATTCGGTTGACCGGATACGCGCGCTCTGCACTCATGGCGAATTAGCCCTTGGCGACGCGATCGTCGGAATTAATTCGTGCATATTGCACGCGGGTGCTGAAGTGCGCGCATATTACAGGGAGGAGCAGGAGCTGGACAATGCGATTACAGATGCGGAAAGCGACGCGGGAGAGCATTGTTTCGCGCCGTGTCTGACGTGTAAACTGGAAAATCTCATTGCGGTGAAGAGGGAGCGAGAGCTGCAGCCTTAAACTTTGGTCTAACTCGATTTTCATCGTCGCAGATACTGGCGCACGAGGGACGACTCCGTAAGGGCTTTTTGAGGAGACGCGCGTATATAGTTCGAGGGACTTTCGGCTAGTGCGAGAATTACCGTCCGTGTGTACCTAAATATCGTTGGCTGTGATATTCCGATATATATATATATATATATATATATATATGGGGAAATCGGCGATTTTTCGATTTTTTAAAATTCTAATAACTTTTGACTCGGGCTGTCATTGTTAATCGTCCAGGGCTTAAATTGAAGATCTTATCTTGTTCTTTCGTTTCGATAATTTAGATTAAACCCCTCTTTGTTGAATAGCTATATATATGACAATCAAAAAGGTCGAAAAAGGGCCTCTGATATAGGCCATAAGCATATTTCCATAAGAAATTGATAAGCATACATATGGCTAATCAACAAATAAAAGGTTAATCTAATTTGGTAAAATCAAAGTACAAGAAAGGAGCTATAATTTAAGCCCCGGATGGGTGACGACAACCGCCTGAGTAAAAAGTTATTAGGATTTTAAAATAAAAAAATTACCTTGTGTTTTTTATGAAAAATTTCGATTTTTCGCTATTTTCAGACCAAGACAACTTTGAATGTAAGCAACTATTTTTAACTCACCAGGGCTAAAATTGAAGATTTTATCTCATACTTTGATCCTACAAATACGCATTTACCGTTTGCATCCCTAGAGCTTGAGTACATGCCGTTGAACAATGGCTACTTTTCATGAATTTTTACGACGAAAATTTCACGAAAAAAAATTTAAATTGCCCAGAAATCATTGTGCCGAGGTCGATATCGCAGGATCATTGCCTTTTCAGTGTTCTATAGACCTCAAAGGATAAGAAAAGTGTGGTAGCGGAGATGTAGCATCGAATTTTTTTTTCAGATTTTCGAGCACTCTAACTGCATATTTTCTGTAGATTTCCCCATATATATACATATATATTATTCTTATGAGCGCTTTTCATACATATATAGTGCTTTAATTAGACCGCTTATGAAAATGAAATAATTCAATGAGGTTGAAAGGTAGAGACGAACAATACGCGCACGCGAAATAAACGCGCGGAATGTAATCATCAAGAATTTTTTAGCACGTTTTCATGTTATTTGACTGTCTCTAAGTGCTGACCTAATTTAATTTAATTCCATACACGTTGTAGAATTGAAAGGCTTTTGCTTTGATTATATAATTTGGTATTTAGAATAAAAGCTTTATACGTATTCAGTTAGAATAAAAACGGCTTATAAGATATAGGAAATGTTTAAAAAATGACACTACATCGTTTGTATGAATCAGTCTTAAGTGAAACAATCTCCTTTTATCGAACCTAAATCGATTTTTGCCTAAATCCACTGTTACGCCTAGTTGTGTCTTAAGCTGTCCATTTAGCGGTATAATAATGTACTACTTGAGCCATGATGAACAGGCATGACCTAAGTGTGGACTATTAGACAAAACAGTGCTATATTTCTTTTTTATTTAAAAAGTTATGTAACTGCAGTTGTCCTCAATTTATTAGATTTTCAGAATCTGCATTTTAATCAAATCAAGAAGGAAATTTCATTCTGAGTAGCCGTTTCCACTAGTTATAATCTTTATTGAAAGTTGCATATTATAATACGTATTCATTAAATTTCAAACATTCCATTATTTAATCATCGATGCAATTGTAAAACATGCCCGTTTATTCTTACTTTTCAGCGCAATATGCTGTTTGAAACGACGCTGAAACGAGTAGCAGTGTACGGTTATTCAATACTAACAATTTTCAACGTAATCCAACGTGTTATTCAAAATATTCAAAGCGTTCTCTGTTGCTCGGCGTAACACGTACATCACGTTTAATTTAATAAACATCCCTCGCTCTATCGCGAGCTCTAAAAATTCACAATTCAGTTAAAATCCTGACAAGCTACAAACGCGCGCTTCTGCGAATATCAGTCTCGCACATCATAAGCAAAGGCAGAGCGAACGGCAAAGCGCAAAAAAACTTACCGCTAGCTTGAGGAGACGCTCCGAGGCCTTGGCGACATCCATATTCTGCAACAGACAAGCATAAAGTACAAAGTTACATTAATCCTTTTAACGACGCAACTCGCTGCGCAAAGCGTAATTTACACACAGTCGAAAATACGGTCTACAATAAGCGCACGAGTCGCGCAAAAGCCTCGCTAAACGAATCGGACGGATCGTGCAGAAGGATATATTGTGGCAAGTTTATAATTAAATGCAGCTTCGCTCGAATTTCGGGGAAGGGAAATTGCGGCTGCGACGACGCTCTGTTTTTGAAGCGGCGACCCAGCGCGCGCGTCTTACTGCCGCTCAACGATTTCTTGATTATACGGCCTTGGCTTTTTCGGAGCTCGGCGAGAATTCCGGCAACGTCGGTTTTGTTACACAGCGCGCTCCGTTTCAGCTGCATACAGTCGAATTACATTGTAATTTGCGCGAGGTTTTTCGCAGTGCAATGCGGCAGTACACTATCGACGTTTCGTCGAATTCCAGTTGGCGCTAACAAGCGCCCTGTGCCCGGAGCTTTAAATTACATCGAATTTAAACGCCGGTATTTCGAACGTGGTAATTGTTATAATAGCTTGACGCTAGTAACGGCGTTCTAGGAATGTACATCAAGATTTTCCTTCTCGGTTTTTCCCTTCGGCGTATGTTTGGCACCGTAAGTTAGCTGGTACACTTTGAATTCTTCAGCGATTATTGTAAGTAATATAGTTCTGAATTCACTTTGAACACAACTTTGGTAAATTTAAAAGGTAGTATGAATCGAGCACGGGTTTAGATTTACATGATTGAAAAATTTACTTTCCTCAAGCAATCTTAGTCGCTGGATCTATTAGTTGAATAATGAACAACGGCATAACCACTCTACGTTATTATATCGAATCTGAAACGTTTGGAATATTAAAGCCCCTATTCTTAGGAATCGACATATACTTTCTACAATTTTTCATTGAAAAATTGATGCACAAAAGAAGGTAAGCTGGAGCATTTTATGTAATAAAACTTTAGTGAGACAACTGTTTGAAAGCGTACTTTATTCGTTTTTGCAGAAAATACTCTCTTTATCGATCTCAGCAGGGGCATCAGGCATCTAGTCCTTCTTAAAACAAGTGATACGATTGGTTGTTGGCACATAAATCTGAAAATGCATGTAGTTGTTGAAAAATGTTTGGTACTATATTCAACATTTTGTGTGATCTAGAATATAAACATGAACTTCAGAATGCCTTATGAATTAAGCAATTAGTATAAATCTGTCTAACACAATTTAAAAGTCCTATATCTGAAGAACCTGTTACAATGCCGCTACCCGAAGCGGGTCTTGGGCGTTGTCGTCCAGATCGGACGGGTGGGTGCCTATCACCACTACACAGTACGTCCTCAGGTTGCGGATAGAGGAACAGCCCCCGAGAAAGAGGTTAGCTGCGAATAAATTGAATAAGCAGCCGCGGACAGCCGATAGGAACAGACGTGGGTATGATGAGCCCACACTGTTGAACGCAATCATCTAGAAACACTACGCAAGCACCACAACAAAAAACACTTCACATTATCTCTTATCTCATAATCTATCTCTTTCATCACACAGTACAAAAATGGGCAAAAATCCTGCTGCCAAGGAGGATGCGGGAGCGATGACAACTGCCCCGAAAGAGGATGTCTAGAATGATTCGTCATCTGGTCTTACGCGGTAACAATGCCAGCGAAGGCGCGCTGCCTTCCAGGGGGCGCTAGGATGCGAGAATGAAACCGTAGTGTGTCTGACGACAAGTTGACACTGTCCTCGTCAAAGTCGGAAAGCTCTCATAGTTTTAGAGAGGTATGGGGGTTATCACCTCTAGAACGGATGACTCACCTGCGATCGGAACAGGATCCAATGCGCGCGGGTTTAACATACTATCATGGCTCAAAAAAATAAAACCAAACCAAAAGGGACTTAAGGGTCGGAACTTGGAATGTTCGCAGTCTATACAGAGCAGGCGCGTTTAAAGAACTCGTAAAGGAAGCTGATAGGTACAGTCTAGATTTGGTAGCAATACAGGAATCGCAGTGGTCAGATTGCGGAGTACTAGCATCGGGTAACTTCACGTACCTGTATGGGACCGGCAGCGGGGGATCTCTAGGCACCGGATTTCTCGTAAGCAAAATCATCATACATTCGGTTAAAAGTTTCAAATCCGTCAATGATAGGCTCTCGTACATAATTATCGAAGGTGGATGGTATATATATATATATATATATATATGTGTGTGTGTGTGTGTGTGTATTTATTACTGTACACTGTCCTATGGAGGACAAAGAAGAAGAAGATAAGGATCTCTATTACGAAATTTTAGAGCAGGTAATCGACCAGTTCGCGTCTTACGACAGAAGAATAGTATTAGGCGATTATAATGCTAAAATAGGTAGGGAGGAAATGTTTAGGCTTACTATAGGGAAGGAAAGCCTGCACGAAGCCAGCAATGATAACGGTATTAGGGTCATAAATTTCACGGCGGCAAAAGATCTTATAATCAAAACTACGTGTTTTAAGCACAAGGACATACACAAGGCAACATGGACATCGCCGGACGGGCCACACAGAACCAAATTTATCATTTCCTCATTGAAAAGAGACGTCATACTAACGTTCTCGACGTAAGGGCTTATAGAGGGGCAGATAGCGACTCGGACCACTTCCTAGTAGTAGCCAAATTAAGAGCTTGATTAGTAGCGAATCAAAATAGTAAGCGAACAAACAAGGTAGAAAGCTCCGATATAGAGAAGCTACCAGATAGAAATTAATAACAGGTTTCAGGCACTTGAAGAAACAAACACATCGCCGGACTGGAATGACGAACCGAATAGCTTATGGGGGGACATCGAAAAAACAGTAAAAGAGGTAGCGAACAAAGTACTGGGTAAAAAGAAAAAGCCAAAGAGCAAACCATGGTTTGACGAAGAGTGCAAACTCTGGTTTGAAAGGCGCAAAAAGGCAAAATTAGATTGCTTACACAACAGAAGCGATAGGACCGTAGAAGAGTATTCTAACGTAAGGAAACAGACAGGCGCGATCTACAGAAATAAGAAGCGGGAGTATCAAAAGAAACTTTTTAGGAGAATGAAAACTAATAGTAAGGAAAATAACCCCCGCGAAATGTACAAAGGGATTAACGCCATCAGAAAGGGTTTTAGGAGTAGAGCGCAATTAATGAAAGACGAAAACAGGGACCTCGTAACAAATGACAACGAATTACTGTTGCTGTGGAAAAATTATTTCGATAAATTATTAAACGTGCACGAAAATAGCGAAGAATTAGGGGACGAAATTCACACTGCTGAACTCCATATGGAGGAACCGAGCTACCAAGAAGTAGATGCCGCGATTAAAAAACTAAAAAACAACAAAGCCGCGGGAAATGACTCTATACCAGCCGAGTTACTCAAATATGGGGGCGTCGAGCTCATTTTTAAAATATATAAACTAGTATGTGCCATCTGGAAAAATGAAACAATACCCGAAAATTGGAAGGAATCTATCATTATACCGATTTTTAAAAAGGGGGATATGACAGACTGCAATAACTATAGGGGTATCTCACTTTTAGCAACGTGCTACAAAGTTCTGTCGAACGTAATACAAGCTAGACTCACTCCATTCGCGGAAGATATAGTAGGAGATTATCAGTGCAGATTTCGGCGCAACAGATCGACGAGCGATCAAATGTTTACCATAAGACAGTTGTTAGAGAAAAAGTGAGAATTTTGCAAAACCATAAACCAACTATTTATAGATTTTAAAAAAGCGTACGACTCTATTAAGCGAAGCAAAATGTATCAAATTCTAGTACTTCTCGGTGTACCAAAAAAACTCGTGAGATTAATTCAAATATGTCTGGACTGAAGCACGGGAAAGGTCCGAGTAGGCGGTAATGTATCAGAACCCTTCACGATCCGCGATGGTTTAAAACAAGGGGATGGGCTCTCTACGGTGCTGTTCAATTTAACGTTAGAGTATGTCATTAAAAAAAAGCAGGTTAGCCGGCTGGGCGCAACGCTTAATGGAACAACGCAGATACTAGGCTACGCAGATGATTTGGATATACTAGGCGATTGTAGGGAAACGGTAGCAAGAAACGCGGAAATCCTCATAAAAGCGGCGGAGTATACGGGGTTAGAAGTGAGTTAATCAAAAACAAATTACATGATTGTGGATAAGCTAGGCATCTGCAGAGGGGAGGGAGATCTCAGAGTTGGGAATTTTACTTTTGAAAAGGTTAGCGAATTCAGGTATCTGGGTACGACCATAAATGATAGAAACGAGATTAATGTCGAAATAAATAAGAGACTCCATTCGGGTAATGCTTGCTTCTACGCCGCACAGTGTGCCCAAATGAGTATTTTAGTTTCAAAATAAAATTGCACAGCGTAGGAGCGATGAATCTTGATGAAATTTTTTGAGCCTACAGTTCAAGTTATGTAGAATATGGGAAAACTATACAGAAATGCGATATTTTAACCCCCTCTTTACTGCAAAGGGACAAAAGTGGGTATTTTTGTGAATTTGCTTAAAAAATCGATAATTTTGACTCTGGGGACAGTAAAACGTTTATATATATATATATATATATATATATATATATATATATATATAAAACCAGGAATAACTTTTCTTATATACTTTCTCAAAATTGTATCATTGACTATATACACTCAAATGACTGTATCGAAAATTACATGGTTTTGATATATCTAGTATTCCATCAATTAATTAATCCTCTCTTAAAAAAGAGATGACCGGATGTTTTGTAGCCGTTAGAGAAGCGATTTGAATGGTTGAGGAATGGAATCCGGTCTGAATATAGTTACAGCTTTAATCTGTCATAACTGTTCCGGACGTAACCGAGGGCTACTAGGGATAAGAGCAAGTGCAGCGTATTTATTCTTTATTAATAATGTATTTTACCTATTAGTAAATTTAGCGAACGTTTCTCCGTCATTTGGCTCTCATATGCGCGAATCGACAAGACGATTCGTGGCTTTAGGCCAATACGGTTAGGAGTGATTTTATAATCATTCCTAGACTGTCACGACCCCCTCTAGGAGTTTTACTCCGCGGATTTTGAGGGTCACTTTTAGTGCAGAGATGCTAAAGAGCCGATCTGTGACTGCCAGACCAGAGAGTCGATTGGCAGGAGGCGTTCGCGCGGGCACATGACTGCGTGTGTATAGCTATAGATATAGAGGAGCGCGCGCACTGCTTCGAGTCCCTTCGGTAGTCCTCGGGAAAGCGTCTTTGTTTTAGCGGGCCCGAGTTTTCGGCGGCGTTTAATGAGTAGAGCGTCAGTTCTCGACGACAACTTGTGAGAGAAAGTCACACCAGGACCGATCGTTAGGAGATTTCAATAAAGTTATAATATCTGATCAACAATGTTTTTACAGTTTATTTTTGAACCTTAATGTAGTCTTGTCCCATACACATAACCTCAAAAAATTGGGCGCGCGAAGCGCGCTTGATTTAGCTCGTGTTATACATAGCTTGGATTAATATTTACAATTATTTTAGATATAATGAAATTATCGTATATCAACTTCAGACAGGACAGATATCTTATTATGACAGATATCTCATTATGACAGAACAAAATGCTCATTTTTTGCGGAAAGTCACAACTTTTCACCAATTTTCCGAGCAAAAATATTTTTGGAAACATCAAAAAAGAATATTTTTTATTTTTGTACAATAAAAATAAATGTTTATTGATTGGACGTATTTAAAATCGTTTACATCACTCCCTTTATTCAAAAAGCTGATTTTTCGTCGAAAATTGCTATTTTCCATGTTTCCACTGATTACCCGAGCCACTAAAAATATTTTAGGACCTGGGACCGGGTTTTCCTTCAAACTTAATTGTAAATGTATATAAAAAAGCGGTGGTATATTAAAACTTAACGTTTTACTGTCCCCAGAATCAAAATTATCGATTTTTTACGCAAATTCACAAAAATACCCACTTTTGGCCCTTTGCAGTAAAGAGGGGGTTAAAATATCGCATTTCTGTATAGTTTTCCCATATTCTACATAACTTGAACTGTACGCTCAAAAAATTTCATCAAGATTCATCGCTCCTACGCTGTGCAATTTTATTTTGAAACTAAAATACCCATTTGGGCACACATTGCGCCGTGAGTTATTTACTTAAGTCGAGGCTGCTGTCTAAAAATGTTAATATAAGAATATACAGGACAATAACACTGCCGGTGGTTCTGTACACGTGGGCACTCACTAAGCAGGCGGACAACCGTTTTAGGGTATTTGAAAATAAAGTCTTGCGAAAAATATACGGGCCGAAGAAAGATGAGGAAACCGGGGAATGGAGGAGACTACACAATGATTAATTATTAACAGAATCAAGGGGCGCGGTAGCGCCCCGATTGGCAAGTATACGTTTTTATACACTGTGCCGTCGGGAGCGCGCCGCGACCTATTATACTTTGAATTTGCTAAATAATTTATTTACGTTTTACGAATCTGTATATTATTGTATGCGATCTGTTGTTGATGTTTATGTATGAGTATACAATTTCAAAGATTTTCATAAGATCTTTCTATTTACCGTATTGTTTTGTTAAGAAAATTGCTCGTTTGTAAAATAAGTTTGAAAATTAATTTTGCGAAATAAATTAATTTTTCGCCTCTCCGATTCTCTTTTTTTTCAGTCAGTCACTCATAAATATAGGTATAGGTACATAGATTATTGTAATTCTTACAACAACAACAACAAAGTAGTAGATATTATATTTGATTAATTATTTTATTACAGACGTATAGAAACTTGATCGCTGTACACTCAACGGTAATAAGTTTGAACGGCCGCGCCATGTCTTATCAGGTTAGGTTAATTGATCAGCTAATGCGAGTGAACACTCTGCGCGGAGCGGGAGTGCTCGAGTTTTTTTTCTCATTTCACGGCTTGCAGCCGTTTCTTTATCGCTGCAAGGGTCAAATATGCATATGCTATGCAGTTACATGCAATTTTTGGAGCCCATGCTTAGTAGCCGACAGAAAATCGCCTGTAGTTCCAAAATATTCTTATTCCCGGAAGATAATCATTCAGTGCAAGCCCAGCTGAGCTGATCGAGCAGCAAAACAGTCAATATTCCAACCAGAATTTTGCAGATGGAGAAGTCATACTAATATACTAATTATAGTCGCCATCTTCCTTTCTGAATTTTTTTAACTGTACCCTGGATTTTTTAACTCGATATGGTTCTATTTATAGCGCTTATTGAAAGAAACTTGGTTTTCCTCCTAGCAAATACTTTCTCTGTTTGTTATTAACAATAATAACGGCTAATTCATGGTTTATTGAAAATATCTCAAAAACTACTGCACCTACAAAAAAATCATCGCGATTGAAAGTCGCTTGAAATGCATAAATTATCGCATTAGACGTATTTTAGCGTAAAAGCAGTTTTTGCAAAAATGTAGCTCCTGGCATCATGTCCCTTAAATTTTTCAACTGCATATTTTTGTAATCGAGCAGCTTATTACAAATAATTTGGTTTTCCCAAATACTTTTTTTATTCATTATTAAAAATAATAATGGTCATAATGTGGTTTTTTAACAATAACTCAAAAACGACTGCTCTTATGACGAATAAAGTTATTAAAACTTGTTGAAGACAAAGTGCATAAAGTATTATCTAAAGCATTTTAGTGCAGGTGTAGTAGATTTTGCAAAAATCAAACCTAAACTTTTAACTATTTTATATATTGTAATTCAAATTGAATTTTTCTTACGCATCACGCAGATTGGGATGGGCAGGGCACGTAGCGAGAATGGGAGACGACCGTACGGCAGCGCGTGTTATGAAGGGCAGGCCGATGGTAACGTGACCTCTAGGTAGACTTAGACGTAGATGGGAGGACAACGTAAAAGCGGATCTAGTAGAAATAGGACGGGTGAGTGTCAATCGGAGAGGTGCATCTTGGGTGGGGTTGACACAAGACAGGGCAACGTGGAAGGCTTGCGTAGATGGGGCGATGAACTTTCGAGTTCCAAATGCCGCTTAAAAAAAAATATATATAAAGAACAAAATCACTCGCCGTGATCTCTATAATTTTTCCACGTGAAACGTGGCTATTATAAGCAAAACCGACAACGGAAATCCGCGGTCGGCCATCGTACGACACGAAGTGCAGCACGAGCCTCGGCAATAAAAAAGAAAGCCCGCCGATTCAATTAGCACCTCGAGTCTGCTATCTCTCTTGTCGGCCGTCGGCGTTTCGAGCCTCTTAACTGCAGTGTTGGACGATTAATTAGAGGAGCCTTTCGAGTTACGAGGCCGACCGGCCGTTTCCTCCTCGTGTCGCTCTGCTCTCTATATCTATACACGCAGCTATTTAGTGCAGCGCTTTTACGTCCGGTCCTTTGAAAGCCGGCACGTTTTCCACCTTTTTTCGCGTGGAGCGATTGTGCGCGGAGCCGAAATTCGAGTCTCTCTGTTATAAGCGAAAATAAATAATAAAGAAACGGGGCTTATCTAACGGTGCAGCTCGACTCGTTTGCTGATTGAATGCTTCCTTCTGAATAACCGGCGATTCGTCGCGCGCTACAAGTACGTATCAGCGTTAACGTTTTCCATTAATTCTCGCTGCATCTCGCGCCGTTCTGACAGCTGAATGCGCGCGGAGTAGCTTAGGTGTAATTGTTCAAGAGACACGCGCTCGCGCGCGCCCGTAATTGACAGTCGGAAAAAGCGCTACACCGATCTCCCTCTCTCTCTCTCTCTCTCTCTCTCTCTCTCTCTCTCTCTCTCTCTCTCTCTCTCCCAGCTGCACAATAATTAATGAAACCCTCTGCAGAAGCGGCAGCGACGCTCCCTTCCACGATCAACAAAAAAGGCGTGAAAAATGCAGCCCGACGTTTATTTTGTGTCGGCGTCGTTTTTATTCCGAGGACAGTGCGCGCCGACGTTAAAGCCCCTCTGAGTGTCTTTTAATTGTATTTATCTTGTCGCGATCTCCAGACTGTCGCTTCAATTTGTCGCGCGCTATATACAATGTATACGGCGTAAGAAGAAGCTGCTTCCCTTACGCTGTACTCGAGGCAAAGCTCCGAGTCCCCTGGTGCTAATTGAAATAACACGGACACGATGATGCGTGAAAGATGAGAGCTGTGAAGCCTCCTCCGTTCCACTATTTTTCTACGAGCGCGCGCCGCCCGCCTGCCAGTTCGATTATGCGCTCGGCTCTTGTTCGGAGTTTCTCATCACGACTGTTTGCCCACTTTTCGCTTCCAAGATTTCCGTCTACTACCAGCTACTTTTTCCTCACTTTTTCAGCGCGGCTATACCTATGTGCACAATAGTGCAGTATAACGCCGCTGTACTAGGGAATATCGTGCGTGCACCGCGGCTCGTCGAACCTAAGGGAAATCACATCGCGAGAGCGTCTCGGAGGTGTACGGCGATAGCTCGAGCGCGTGATCGATAAACTGTTGGCCGCCTCGCGCCCCTTTCATCGTCATCGGCTTATAATAAGCCTTTGTGACTCGTCTAAGGCTTCGCGCTCACTCTCTCCGATACAAACGAGATTCGCTCGATAAGCTCTCTCCGAATAGCGATCCATCTTGCTCGCGAGAGAGTGAGAGCGAGAGCGAGCGTTCACCCCTTTCGAGCTTTTTCTTTCGGAGCTTTTTTATCGGCGCGCCAGCGGCTGCAGTAGCAGTGGTAGTAGTCTGCATTGACATTTGAAAAATCGAAGGAGATTTCGCGGAGTGTATTATGAGGAAGGCTGGGAAATTTATTCCGCCCCAGAGCTGCGCAGACAGATGTGGGCGGTGTGTGGATTACGATGGGACAAAAATGATCGAGTTCATTCTTTTTTTCTCTTCTCTCTTTTACTATTTCCACTGCCGCTGAATTTCATTGTCTGCCGGCTCGGAGCGATTGATCGGAGGGAATAAAAAAGCCCGGGGACTTTGATTCGATAATGCGACGCGACGAAGACTCGGGATAGTCAGATATAGAAATAAAATTTTCGCGCTGAAAACGCACGATCTCCCTCTCACTCGCTTTCCGAGTCTTTGAGAGTCGCGTACGGACGTGTATATGCATGAGACCGGGTGAGCTCCGGCGAAGGTGCAGTACTCGAGATCCTGCCTAATTCGATGAAGGGTCTCTCGCTTACTCAGCGCGCCATCAAAAGTAAATTAAGTAAATCTTGCGGCGGCAGTGGCAGTGCTAGCTCCTTATAAAGCTCGGGCTCCTCTTCCGCGAGAGCTTTCTAGCTGAAATTTTGATTCGCTCACTGAATCGGAATAAGTGGCCGCTCCACGTAAATATCAATCTTCCTGTCATCCACTTGGTTTCGCGGCGCGCGCGAGAACCCTTAAATGCTCGGCCCCTTTCAAACGCGCAGTCTTGAGAGTCGTAACTCTATGTACTTATACACGTCGCGCTCTATATTTGTGTGTGGGTGTGTTTGCATCATGTGCGAGGAAGAGACGGTAGCGAGATGTGAAGCTGATCAACGGAGGATCGCGGAAGAGCGAGTTATTCGGATGACGCCAAAGCGGAAAAAGCCTTTCGTGGTATGGCATTTTTCTCCTGGTGAACTGGTGAAATGTCGCTGTAGGTGTGCGTATATGAGATCTAATTCGCGTGTTACCTAATTTCGCACTTATCGCAAGTCGAGATTCAACGACGTTCGCGTGTATGGATGCTGCTATGCTCTTTTTATGATTGCTTATCTTGTGTGCAGAATCATTTCGCGATTATTCTTCAGCTATCATACAATGATCTGTTTTGGTCACCGTAAAAAAGTTCTTTATACCGTATAGTAAAAAAATATAACTTGTATTGTATGTTTACGGAAAAAGGGAATAACGAGATTTCCAATAAATTACCATTAATAGCATAGCATAAAATTGCGGACATAGGTATATGTACATAAAAAAACTGATAAGTGATGAACGGAATGAAGTATATGATATGATGAATATAGGATTAAAAAGTATATAATTAAAATGTATAATCAAAAGTACATAATATTAAAAGCTTTTTTACTCTGGTCTGTCAATAGCGTATGAATACTTATGCTGGATGGAAATTTTCATGAAATCATCACCGTCATAAATCCTGCTCTATATATGCATATCTGAAAAGGCATTTGTTTTATTGTGAGAGCTTAGTGAAAAAAATCCTCTTAATAATTTTCAGAAAGAAATCAGATTACTCCAGCCTATGGAAAAAGATAATAGCGGAAGAAACACGAGAACTTTCATTAACCCAATTCCGCAAGGAAAATCATTCGCACGGCAGCAGAAGAGAGTAACCCACGGCGGATCTCAGAAATTGTACCGTGTCTAACCGTCAAAATTCATTCAGGCCAATACACACATACTCACACACAGATGACATTTATTAACGCACGTCCCGCTCGTAAAGAGCATTTAAAGCATTTATTAAGTTTCCTTTATTTATTCGCTAAGCGCGAGAGGCGCGTCCGGGCAAAGCTCTCGCATCAGCAGCAGCGGCGGCGGCTCAGCAGCAGTCGCGCAATAATAAAAAATTCTCCCCGCAGGCTCTCATTACGAATTCAGCGCGGGCTGTCGCACACACACATAGATACATAGCTACAGAGACTCAGCTCCCTCACATACTGTGCGGAAGCAGCAGCGGCAGCAGCAGCGGCAGCGCAGTAGGCGAGGAGTCATACCGACACAGAGAAGTATCGCGACGCCGGCATTTTATAACGTCTCCCGGCGCTGCTCGCAGTAGATCAGGCCGCTCGCAGAGGAGGAGTAGACGTCGAGAATGAAATTTAAGAACATCGTCGTCGGGACCGATAGAGCGCGCGGCCCGAATTCCTTCGCCATATAACACCCGCCGCAACGAGTATAATGCGGAATGCCATGAAGAAGGGGAGAGACGAGGCCGCAGGGTCAGCTCTCTCTCTCTCTCTCCCTGCTGGCTCATAATAAAACTGGTCACACGCGCGGGCATTCCTAGAGCCCTCAAGCTACCCCCGAGCTTTTATCTCTTTCCTCCACTTTCCTCCACTTTCTTGCGTTTACTCCCGGCCTTTTCGGCGCCGCAAGTTTTCCCAAATTTTTACACTGCGTTTAAAGTGTTAACTCCCATCTACCCGCCCTCCCTTGCCGCTGCTAAACTAGTTCGCTGGAAAAATGTCAGAGCGAGGAATAAAATTAAGGGATTCGCCCGGCGTGGCACTCGAAACTAATACGAACTTTCGGAGAGCGTTTCAGGAATCACCGCCGAAAGGAGCGCATCGCCCCATTATCCCCGAGAAGAATAGCAGCCCGAGGAAGCAGAAGCGAAGAGGGAGAGAATTATAAGTAGCCCATTCGATAGGAAATCGATGCCGGTATTTCATCCGTCGCGGCAGCGTCAACGGCTCGCAGCCTGTAAGTAAGAAGACGAGCCATCGTCGTAGTCGTAGCTCCTAAAATCCCTAAAACGATCGAATCCCTCAGGGCCGTCGTCGAGACGAGCGAGCAGAGCTTGCGTGCAAGCTCGTCCCTCTCTCTCTCTCTCTCTCTCTCTCTCTTGCGCGGTAACGATAAGCCGCTTCCCCCCTCTCTCCGACTCGTTTTTCCATACGCGATCCAAAGTGTCATGGGACTGGACCTGAATATCGGGTAAAAATCTCTCTCCCCTATCTCCCGTCGTTCCGGCGAAATACCGCGTTATACGCGCAGCATCAAATGTCTCTCGCGATTAAGCCGCGACAACGCAAGCATGCGGCAGCAGCTATACACATACTAGACTCGCGCGCGGGCACCGATGCTAGTTGGAGAGAGAGGGAGAGAGAGAGAGAGAGAGAGAGAGAGAGAGAGAGAGAGAGAGAGAG
>QLSS01000066.1:198390-223131 GCA_024372645.1 Trichomalopsis sarcophagae
GAGAGAGAGAGAGAGAGAGAGAGAGAGAGAGAGAGAGAGAGAGAGAGCCGCAAGAGAGGGACAAAGATTGCGCCGACAATCGTTTTAGCAGAGAGCTCATTGTGCGTGTCGCAGTTAATTTGCTCCTCCATTCCTCGCGCCGGGGCTGCTGGAGAGTCTGGGCGACGGACTGAGAGGCTCCTCCTCTTCCGTTTAGACTTTCTCTCTTCCGACGCTGCTCATTTCGAGATATATGAGCTAGAGGAGCTTTAAGTACCGAGGTATCTTCTGACACAAAGGCGGAATTACGTTGGCCGACACGACGACGACGACGACAACGGCGACGAGCGTGATTGAAAAAAAGGAGAAGAGCGCAGCCGGAGATGAAGGAGGTGCAGGCAAAAGAAAAATAATTCCGCCGACGGTGAATTGCTGCGCCGCCTGTCTCTCTCCCTTCCTTTTCGCTTGTACCTCTCGAGAAGGACGGCGAGACGATGACTATTCTCTTTTGCGCGATGCTGGCTTTTTTCCTCTCTACAGCTCGTTCTTTTCTGCTTTTGGCTTTTGACGCAGAGTCGAAAGCCTGCTGCTGCTGTATTCTTTTTAACTCTCTCTGGAAGCCCGACCGATGCTCCAGATCGAGAGGATCGATGATCGAAATTCGACCAATGAAAAATTTGACACGGTTCCAAGAATACAACCAACGAAGTACGTTTAATTTCTCCGCGAGAAGCGCAAAAACACGCTCCGTGCCAAGGAGGCGGATGTGGGAAAAAAGCAGGAAATATTGTTTCGCGTGTGCATCTAGATGGGGTAAGTTTTCGCGTCTGGAATTCGCCGTCGCGCTGCATAGCAGTGGCAGCTCTTTTCGGGAGCGATATGCGAGCGCGAGCGAAAAAGGAATACGACTGCCGCGCGACGACAGCACGAAATCCGCGAGGCCTTGAAATTGAAATTCGTCGCTCTACCAGAGAAAGAGCGGCTGAAGGAGACGCGAATCATCCAAGTTTTCGAATATGCGTTTTGAGCCTGTGTTATTCCACCTTTTTAGATTGAAAAATGCGATGCGGCCGAGCTTTTTTGGTTGAGAAAACGCGCGATAACAACAATAATTTCTGAGGAGGTGAACTCAATTATACGCGGCACGAGAGCCGGGGGAGAAAATCGAAAAGTTTCCTCCTCGAAAAGCAAAAGTTTCATTAACTTTTCTGGCAGCGGCGCAATCGAATTCACGCGCTTAATCCGGTTACAAGCACAACAGAATTCAGCCAAGAAAAGTTGAAAAGAGAGAGGTGGAGATGGAGAGAGAACACACGTCTACTCAAGAGACGGCGCGCGAAAATACTTTGACGTGCAAAAATCCAAGATTTCCAAACTCACGACGACGACGACGACGTCGCGTCTGTGGAATTAGCGAGACGCCGACGAGTATTATATAGAAACGTACCGCACACACACGTCTTGTCGAATCGGAAGATGAGTCGGACGAGGGGAAGACTAGACGACGAGAAAGTCACACTGCTGTCGACAACAGGACGCAAAGACGTGGGGATTGACGCGCTTGTGCGAGCGGGAGGGAAAAGCGCTCTTCTCTCTTTCTCGAGAAAATCGCATGAAAGAGGGGCGAAGAATTTCAAAGGCTGGATATAGCATGGCGAGGGGTGGAAAGAGCCCCGGCCTGAATGACTGGTTTTGAATCATTTTAATCGGCTGAGTTTTGCACACCAGCGCCAAGTATAGTAGCGTTTCAAAGCCTCGACTGAACATAATATCTCTCGCGTAGCAAGCTTTTATTCCATTCTCGGCGAGCTTTCGACGCGATTTTGAATTTTCCAGTGTCTGGAGGCCGGCTTTTAGTGTACACGAGCTTGCGGGGAAACCGCAAGTATGCTTTTGGCACTCGATCAATGGACGCTGTTTACACGTGTTAACTTTTGGCGGAAGCGATATATACAATCTACTTGAGCGTGTTTTTTAGTATAGTTGAAAAACAGTCCGTTTACGCGAATATTTGTGAAAGTTCGGCGCGACAAAGATAACAGCGGGAATTCCGCGAAAAAATTAAGCGCGTCGACGAATGAAGCCGTAAAGCAAAAGAAGGATTCCATACGATTAAAAAGGGTCAGCTGGCCGTTCGCTCGGCCGAGCACGAAAATTCTCCAGAACACAGGAGAATGAGACATAGCTCCTCCTCGGCTCTAGAGCAGCAGCAGCTGCTTGGGAGACTGGATTTTCAGAAACTCATCGGACCGAATGGCTGGATGGCACGCGAGCTCGCTCGCCTTATGCCAGTCGTCGTCGCCCTCTTTCTGTCTCTGTCTCTCTCTCTCTCTCTCTCTCTCTCTCTCTCTCTCTCTCTCTCGCTTCCTCCTTCGGGGCTTTATTTCTGCACTCGAGCGTGATACCTTCGTGTCCGACTCGACGCCCAACTTTTCGCGAGGCGCTTCTCTCTCTCTTTTCCCCGCTCGTCCCGGAAAGAGCTGATATTACGCGAGATTGCTTATTGAAATTTGCAAGCGAAAAGAGAGGCAGCGTGGGAAATTGAGCAGTAGCAGCAGCAGTGGTAGCCGTGCTGTACACAGCAGCGGGGCAGAGCTGCTTTATGGAAATATAATCAGTCGAGCTCACGCAGAGTCCAGAGCTTCTTTTTCTCGCGCCTCGTGCGAGTTATATACGGGTGTCTGTTTCCAAGGGATAGCTTCTCGTTTTCGAGAGCTCGATCGTTTCTGTTGCGTGCAACAGCTTGCAGCAAATTGCACAAAGAAAACGTCCTGCTGCGCAGTACGCAGTGAGCGCGTACCGGAGAGTCAATAACGCGCGCATACGGCAGGGCGCGCGAGCAGAGAGAGCGAGTTCATCGGTTATAAGGTCGATCCGTAATTTGACTTTAGCGCGGTACTGAATAATCGATACCTCTGAAGCCCAATTCCCGGAAATAGAGGTGAGCCAGATCGGCAGTTAAATTGGCTGGAAATCATCTAGCCGATCCGCGAGCCCTTTCTCTCTCTCCCTCTTTATAGTCGTAATATCCTACATGTACGCGCTACCTCAAACGCCGCACACAGTGCGCCATAACCCGACGCGCCAGTATTTCTATTATATTTTCATTACAGAATAGAGCTAGCGCGCGTCCGCGAAACGTAGTTATTCTGCTTCGTGCGCCTGCTCCGGCCGTTTGACGCGTGGGCTTTGCACTTTCGCGAGCTGTGTATACGTTATTATACGGGGTGCCCAGTATGTTGGTGAACTCGCGTGTCGTCATCGACTCTTCGGAGAGCCGTTGCGCGCAAAGGAGCTTTTATCGGAAGATTACGGCTGGCGCTTTGATCACGCGCCCATTGCGTACAGGGAATTGAAAATTACTGCGTAGTACGAACTGGATACGGTCAGACGCGCTCGGTGTTTGATTTCGATTTCTCAGCTTTTATTTTCAGTTCGTACGAATTATTATTGGAAACCGCATATTGAGAGGTCAATTCAATGCCACGTAATTAACGTACATTGTTGGGAATACGCGAATTATACTTCAGTAATTTAAGAATTTAATACAATGCATCATCAATTCGCGCGATGAATTTTTGACGTGGCCAGCGTTGGTATATCACAATCTATTCGAAGGCGGTGCGGTGTTTTGATACGTCCCTCCTCTATATACCAGACAGCAGCTTTCACATTTCAATAACGTCAAAATATTTTCGCGTAAAGAAAGAACGACGAGCCTCTGCCGAGCTCTGATTTGCATAGCGCGGCATCAGCGTTCTCGGGGTCGGCAAAAAGCTCGTCGAGCGTGTGTGTTCCACGTGTGGATATATACTTACAATGCAGATCAGTGTAGCTGAAGGACTGCCGGCGCATCCTGCCCTGGGACGTAGTCTTGCTCTTAGCGCTGAGTCGACACCACATGTTCACCTGGACGTACGACCACAGCTTGAGGAAGAGGATGGCGTACAGCATGCAGACGTACATCGCTCCGACTGTAACAGCAGACGAAATGGAAATATATCGATACGTGTATATTAAATTGCGTCGTATATCTGACTCGACGGGGATAGAATTTCCGGCGTATAATTCATGTGTAACACGATATAATCGAACAATGTAACCCTTCGTTCGAGATCATTTGGCCGGACGTCAAATAGCTACGAGCCTCGTTATAAATTGATCCGATTCGCTCTCCTGCGCGAATCTCGAATAATTCAATAGCCGTCATCAAAATTTTAGCGCGTGTTTTTACGGTAATTCGACTCCATGTGCGCGCGCTCGGGCGCTGTTGAATTTCATAAAGCGCTTCCACAGCGCGTGTAACCAGTCGCGTTACAAATTGCGCTGGAAAATCCATGGGAGCGCGCGAATGCTTTCGAAATAAAGTGACTCCAGAGGAGCAGCGCTGGCGTCGGCCATTCATCGAGCTCCGCTAAAATATTTATAGAGAGAAAGAGAAAGCGCGCGCGTAGTATCACAAAGCGCATTCAATTTCAAATATGCGCACAAAGAGAGATGGAGGGGGGAGGGGGAGAGGTCGGACACATCAACCGCCCGGCCTAATAGAATAATGCATTATACTCGCCGCGGCAGCTCGCGCGCAGTTATATAAAATAGCGACAATGGACGGGCTGTATAAAAGCGCGACGCGCGTATGTGTTTGTGTGAGGGAAGAAAGAAGAGAGAGGGACGGGTATGTGTATCGTAATTTTGCGGCGACATCGCTTCGCGTGCCGCAGGGGAGAGTCTTCGTGACGCGGGGACACGGCATGTGTCGTGCGCGCGGCGCTCGGGATGTCCCCTTTGTGTTATGAGTCGGCCGTGTATTACTGGGAAAGTGATGCCATCGTTTATTAATATGAGATCGCGCTGCTGCACGTAATCGACGTCGGTTCTTGCTAAATCGCTCGGCAATATAAACGGAACTGCCTAGAGTTGATATTGCGTGCTGTGGATTGAAATTTCACCGAGTTCAGCGAGCGTGTTTCGAAGTATTGTTTTACTTCTTTTTATGCATATGATATCGGATCAAATGGGAAAGCTGAAACGTATACGGTCGCGTGTAGCGCAATATTAGCAACAATTACGAGAGTTGACGTACGCATTGCAGCCGTTACGATCTCGCCGCAGTTGCTGCGCGATCAGCTCGAATTTGTACCCGAATCAAAAAAACGCACGTGTTATGGATTACAAGATCCGAAAAACACTGACACAGGCGGATCATGCAGCGACAAGAGCAGTGCGACCGCAAGACACACGATATAATAATTGGCGAATGTCGTGTCTCGTGTCTCGATCGCTGGTGCGCACTCGTATGCATACACGATCGGCCGGGATAAATCCATCCGCTTAACGCAGCGACTCTACTGCAAACACGTATACGCGCACACTCTGGCGTTTACCAATTTCGGAGCAATTGATTTGCGGCCTAGGCTTAATTCGATTGAATACGTCCGCTATACTATGTGCGGTTCTCGGTGTGTGAGTGTCGTTACCATGTGCGAGAGAGAGAGAGAGAGAGACCTGTAACAGCAGCGTGTAGTACAGCCCGCTCTTTCGGCAAACGCTTTTTGTCGCGTGTATCCGCATTCATTTGCTCGAACAGATTCCGACGGCGTGTTTTGACTCTCGAGCGCGTGGCTTGTAATGACTTTCGCGACTCGTTGTTTTATATCTCGTTTGCAGCACTGTCCGTTGTTCCAGGCCTCTCAGCGTCATCTCGAGAATTAATCAAGCGGATAAAGTACATCGGAGATAATCGAGCGAGTCAATCGTCGATTCGAGCAAACAAGCAGGTTCGCAGCGGCTTATCGCTCACGTACATACGGAGATCTCTCGCTGAGCACACGAGAGAGAGAGAGAGAGAGAGAGAGAGAGGGGGGGGGAAAGAATTTAATCCGAAATTAAACAGAGTCTCTCGTGCGCCGTGTAGACAGTCGAAATTCCCCGGATCTAATACGCGAGCGCACACATACACGCGAAAGAGAGTCCATTAATAAAGCAGCACCGAAAAAAAGGGAGCCGGGAGAGAAATTCCAGGCGCTATAGTGAATTTTTCAGGACATCCATTACGCCCAGCGGCAGTGCGGGAAGCGCGAGAAATAAGGTGGCCGGGCTATAGTCCATGATCGAAAGTAGCAGTGAAGTTTCTCTCTCGCGCCGTGTTTCACCGATAACGCGAGCGCGCGGCGGGATCGCATTGTATCGACTGTTGTGTATATGTACAGTATATACGCGGTACTCTCTCTTTCTCGCCCAGACCGCGATGCGCGCACTGCAACTTTCAACGTGAAAATACTTTCTCAATTTTCTCCGGACGGCCGCACGTCGCGTCGCTTCTCCACGGAGCCTGAGGAATTGCCAGTTCTCGGGATAGTTCGCGACGACGGCCATTGTCACGCTATCTTTCTCCCGACCGGACTTGCACTCGCGGCGTTTCGGCCTGTCGCGCTGCGTTTGTTTCAGCCTCGCGCGCTTAGTTTTAATCTGTATATCTATATATGTTAACGTATGAACGCGAACTACTGCCTCCGGATGAATAATCCATGAGCTACGCGCGGTGTATCGAGTAAGAGCGGCAGAGAGTCTAGTTCTTTCTCGGACCGAGTACAGTGTATTGTGTGTACGACAAAAACATCAGGGAGAGACTTTCCGTCGATGTTTCCGTCTGAATAATTCCAAAGTAGCAGTAGCGTCTTTCCCGGAATCTTCCGAGTGCACGCGCGCACAAGATGATTTCCCGGTGTATAGACGCTTGGTATCCGCGAGGCATCGGCCGTCCTCCAATTTGACATGGAATACACCTCTCTCGTTCTCTTCGCTCTCCTGCAGCATCGCAGTTACTGCAGCTACTCGCGCTCTCCCTCTGTATATACGTATAGGGGATATGTAGCTTTCAATTCCGCGGAGAGGAGAAAGAGGGAGATCGCATCGGATATTTTCTGTTTTCCGCTTTTATTCGCCGCCGCCGCGCCGTTATGGACTCGTCGCTCGCACGCTCCTTATTATATGGGACGTGAGCCGCGGTCCGGGAAAATCGTTTTTGCGAAAGGATCAACTACTTCCTCGAAGATCTGTATTTATGCAGCGCACACAAACACACACGCAACACAGAGCCACACTACTCGAGAGGAGAGAAGCTTATAAGTCTGAATTAATCAGGCTTGTCTCCAGTGCGAGCGTCGGCTGTATCGCATCCAACGCTCGCGAGCGAGCGAGAAGACCTACTAGTATGCCTTTTATTCTCGCTTTATTTATTCCTCGAGCTGCCTTCCATAGCCGCGCTTTTGTATGCGCACACCCCCGCACGACTCGCCGAGAATAATTAACTTGTCCGGACTTTAATTATAACGCCTGCATCCAGCGGCGTGACGAGCAGGCGAGTAATTTGCAGCGGCGTAATCGTCGCTTTCGCTGGAATAAGCGATTAGCGCGTAAAAAGCAAAACAGCTGAACGCGGGAATTTCGAATTCCTCCCGCGCCACTTACTGCAATCGATCAGCGTCTCGTTACCGCCGACACCCGCGCTCGAGCGCTGTTTCCCCGCTTCCTGCTCCCGGCGCGTCGACATGCCGCGAGCTCTTGTATACAAAGTGTCGAGGATCGATTACCTCCTGGCGTTATAATAAAACTCCTATACTTCGTTCCGCGCAGGCGGATCGGTCCAACGGACATTTGAACTCTGGCAGCCGGCGGAGTTGGCACGAGACTGTAATCGGCGCCGTTGCGAGCTTCGTCGTGCGTAAGGGCCTTATGATCGACTCCAATGCCAGAGCGAGCTCCTACAGCTGCCTGTGTGTGGGTGTGTACGCAAGAAGGAATCGATTGCACTTTGCGCGTTTGCGTCGCATAATTGAATCTGATTGGACTGTAGTCGAGAGAGACGACATTATTAGTTGATTCGTGTGAGGGGTATGGTCGGAGTTTCTACCAGGAATTTGGTTTACTCCGCATTTCTATTGTAACTCATCAATATTTTTAAAAGAAATACGCAATAATCTGCTGCGCGAGAAACGAATTTTAATTAAACCCGATGAAAAGTGATTTTCCAATAGTATATCAACAAAAGAAGAGAAGCACCGTTACCATTTCTTTGAATTAACTTTGTTCTCTCCAATCGAAGTATCGCTTCAGTTTAATTTACATTTTTGCGAAAACACGAGTATTAAAATGAAAGTAACTTTATGGAGCTTTAATTTTACCGTTGAAAGATCTCAAAAGAGTGGATTAAAATAAAATCCATTTCATCAGTTAATTAAAGGTTGTATGGGCATTGAAAATGCTTTTAAAAGTTATTAATGTTCTTTAAATAAAGCTGTGATTCTTTTGTTGAATCTACTTGCAATATTTATCAGCAGCGAATTCAATGTTCTGCTCGTTTTCTACGATGCGAAATGTTTTAGATCATTCCAAGAAAAAAGCCTCTATAGAAGAAGCAGTAATCGAACCAATAGATATAGATTTTTAAAAATGGTATAAACATTTTGATTAGGCTAGCGCTGATCCTTACCAAAGAAAGAACGATGATAAATCGTTGTATATCTAAAATTAATTGATGCGGCGCCTCCAGTTCATTCGGAATCCTCTGTCGAGTTCTAACGATTTTCACTCGCACGCACCCATCTTTACACCGAAAACCTCATAACACCAGAAAAGGTTCAGGGTGGGAAAAAATATCAAACAACGATGTACGAGCATACCGCATCATAAAAGCGATTAGCAGTTCAGCGAGGGACAGGAAAGAAGCGAGACGCGCAAAAATGTAATCGAGCGAAGCTCGCGCGCAACTCGTTACTTTTCATCAGTCCTTTCAGCGCGGCTCGTATAAAACCGAGAGCTAGCAGCATAATACAGCCTGTACGAGCGAAAGTCTCAGCACGTCCGGCGTAATGGCCCCCTGGGCCGATTAAATATTTGCGGCCGAATAAAATACGAATTCCCCCGTAATACAGCCGCGAATATTATCCGGCCTACTGCTCGCGGAGGATGGCCAGAAACGTTCTCCTGCGGTTTAACGCGACCGAATAACTTCGATCCCTACTGCAGAGGACTCGAGCAAGATCCCTACGCTCCCTTCCCGTCCGGAGAGCGAGCGTTCTCGGCTAGCCGAGCCAGTTTGGAAATTCGGGGAATCCTGACCGTAGTATAGCTAGTATCCTCTGGTCTTTCGGAGCTTAACGTCGGACGATATCCCGATCCCGCGGAGAGAGGGGCTCTCTGTGCAGCGGGTTAAAAGGTGGCAATTGACTCGTGCCCCTCTCGGGGGACTAATGCGCGCCGGATATTTTTACGAGCGGCCTTCGAGATTTTCCTTCAGCGAGTGCGTACATGATGAACGCGGGGTGCGCGGCTCTGAATTTTACGTACCGCTCGAGAGCTTAGCGTCTGCGGCTTTTAATTGCGCGAGCGAGCGCCCTTCGCATTAAGCGATGAATTATTGTAAGGAGGGTCGATTAAGCGGGGGATCGGGGGCAGAGTAATGTTATGCCGAGTGGATGGCCGCGATACGTATATATGGGGAAATCTACAGAAAATATGCAGTTAGAGTGCTCGAAAATCCGAAAAAAAAATTCGATGCTACATCGCCGCTACCACACTTTTCTTATCCTTTGAGGTCTATAGAACACTGAAAAGGCGAAGATCCCGCGATATCGACCTCGGCACAATGATTTCTAGGCGATTTAATTTTTTTTTCGTGAAATTTTCGTCGTAAAAATGCATGGAAAGTAGCCATTGTTCAACGGCATGTACTCAAGCTCTGGGGGTGCAAACGGTAAATGCGTATTTCTGGGATCAAAGTATGAGATAAAATCTTTAATTTTAGCCCTGGTGAGTTAAAAATAGTTGCTTACATTCAAAGTTCTCTTGGTCTGAAAATAGCGAAAAATCGAAATTTTTCATAAAAAACTCAAGGTAATTTTTTTGTTTTAAAATCCTAATAACCTTTTACTCGGGCGGTTGTCGTCACCCATCCGGGGCTTAAATTGAAGCTCCTTTCTTGTACTTTGATTTTACCAAATTAAATTAATATTTTATTTGTTGATTAGCTATATGTATGCTTATCAATTTCTTATGGAATTTTAAAAATCGTAAAATCGCCGGTTTTCGTGAAAAATCTAAATATTTTTGATTTTTTGCATTTTTTAAACGTAGACAACTTTTTACCTAAGCCACCATTTTTAACCCACCAAGGCTAAAATTAATGATCTTTTTCAGTACTTTGATCCTGGTAGAGGTATTTTCAGTTTGCGCCTCCCAGACATCGAGTACATGCCGTCGAACTATGGATATAATGGCGTCAAAGTAAGGTTTTAATTTAAAAAAAAATTTGTTAAAATTTGAATGAACAGGGAATCAACAAAGTTTTTTATTCCTATTCATAAATTTAATTATTCAAATAATAAACAATGTCTTTTATTCCTTATTTATTCATATAAAAACTTTGTTTATGGCCAAAAAAAATCGATACGCAGAAGGTTCATCCATACACAAATTCTGTGTAAAATAACTGCTCCGTTAAAAAATACTATCGGGAAGAACAAGTTCAGTATCAACGATAAAGAGTATAATGAAATCACGCTCATGTCTGAAAATTGTATTATGTACAATGTCTAAAATGTATTATGATTACGTTAGTGAAATAAAATATGCTCATTTAGATCATTATAGTTTTGAATTAACCTATAGACTATTACAGGATGCGTTTAATAATAAGTTCATACAAACGCCGACAACTTTTTCCCTGTTCATTCAAATTTTAACCAATTTTTTTTTTTAATTAAAACCCTACTTTGACGCCATTATATCCATAGTTCGACGGCATGTACTCGATGTCTGGGAGGCGCAAACTGAAAATGCCTCTACCAGGATCAAAGTACTAAAAAAGATCTTTAATTTTAGCCTTGGTGGGTTAAAAATGGTGGCTTGGGTAAAAAGTTGTCTACGTTTAAAAAATGCAAAAAATCAAAAATATTTAGATTTTTTACGAAAACCGGCGATTTTGCGATTTTTAAAATTCCATAAGAAATTGATAAGCATACATATAGCTAATCAACAAATAAAATATTAATTTAATTTGGTAAAATCAAAGTACAAGAAAGGAGCTTCAATTTAAGCCCCGGATGGGTGACGACAACCGCCCGAGTAAAAGGTTATTAGGATTTTAAAACAAAAAAATTACCTTGAGTTTTTTATGAAAAATTTCGATTTTTCGCTATTTTCAGACCAAGACAACTTTGAATGTAAGCAACTATTTTTAACTCACCAGGGCTAAAATTGAAGATTTTATCTCATACTTTGATCCCAGAAATACGCATTTACCGTTTGCACCCCCAGAGCTTGAGTACATGCCGTTGAACAATGGCTACTTTCCATGCATTTTTACGACGAAAATTTCACCAAAAACAAATTAAATCGCCTAGAAATCATTGTGCCGAGGTCGATATCGTGGGATCTTCGCCTTTTCAGTGTTCTATAGACCTCAAAGGATAAGAAAAGTGTGGTAGCGGCGATGTAGCATCGAATTTTTTTTTCGGATTTTCGAGCACTCTAACTGCATATTTTGTGTAGATTTCCCCATATACGAGCTTTTTTATTGAGCTTTTTCCGGTGCTTCTAATAAGCGCGCTCGAAATGGAAGGGTGTGTATCGGAAAAGTCGGTTTTTTACATTGGACGCTTGGACGAGTCCCCCCTCGTATTATTCTCTCGTGGTGGAAATATTTTCATCCGTTTTTTCCTCCAGAGTTCCCTTCAAAATCCTCCGAAAGAGTCAATTAAAAACAGCGAGTCTTTTATCTTTTTCCTTATCCGCCGCTTGTCACTCAAGCACAACAGCTAATCCGCTTGAACTCGCGCACCTATACATACAGTCAGAGACTTCAATCTTGGCTGGAAAATAAAATTCCCGTCGCTCGCTCGCTAACGTATACCTAATAAAAAAGAGCCAGGGCAAATCCCCTCGAGAACTTGATGAAATTCCGAAAACCATAAAAAGCCAAATCCACTATCGCCGTAGCGGCAAATATTAAAATCCCCCGGCTGAAATTCAAAAAAGTTCACGCAGCCCCGAACAGTGGGAGAGATGCGCTCGCGTACTGCTCTTCTAAGAGAGCGAGAGAGTAGCAGCGGCAGCAGCATTTCAATTTACAATATCCCGGACCAAGCCCGCGGCTTCTGCGCTTGACTCTCCGCTGCAGCTTTGATCCTTCCATCCGCGCAGGAGACACTGGCACGGAGCAGCAGAGTCGAGCAGACGAGTGCAGCCTCAGGCGCTAAACGCGGAAGCCGCGTGCGACAGCCGTTATACAAGGGAGCATCTCCATTCTTTCGCGTTACGCGTCGCACGCAGAGAGGGGAAACCAATTTTCCGGCCTAATTTCGGACGGATTATCCGGTATAAACGATGGCTGCTACATCTATGCGCTACACAGCTTTCCGCAGAGTGGGAGAGAAGAGTTCTGAAACGAGCTAGTTAACCTAACAGGTTGGCCGGGCTCCAAAGCGTCGTCGCGTCGTTCCATATGTAAATACATATCCTCTGCTGCTCTCCGGCTGCGGAGAGCCGGCCCGGCTGCCGCACCTAGATACACGTGTATAGCTCCTGCTCCGCGCCGGGGGTAGACTTAGAGTATTACGAGGGGATATAAGGAGGAGAGAGAGAGAGTGCCGCCGCCGCAGCGACACGAGATTACTCTAACTATTGTTCCTACCTGCTACGGCTGGATTCTCTCTCTCTCTCTCTCTCTTTCTCTCTCTGTGTTTGTACGCGTAACTTAAAACTACCTACCTACCGGCCCGAGCCGTTACTCCGATTAAGGCTTATCTTTCGCACCAGCGCAGACTTTTCGCGACGCTCTCGTTTGTACTTTGATATTTTCTCCCAAATAGATACGGCTGCAGACGCAATTTCTCCCCCTTCTTCTTTTTTTCGACAAACTCGCCGGGCTCGCAGCCACGTACGCACCTCCGAGCGCGGAACGATAACGATGTTACGAGTCCCGAGTACAAATGCAATTGAAAGGCAGTAGTCGCATCTTTTCCCTCAAGTTTTGCCCCCTATACATCGCGAGCGCGCGCGACGTACGCTACATACTTATATATACGGCATAGAGCGAGCGGGGGGTGGCCCTTTCAGGGGACTCGACGTTTCACGCTCTACTGCCGAACTCGTCGCGCGAAATTGACTTCTTCCTCGAGGGCCTTCGTACGTGCGTCGCAGCTCCCGTCGGCCTGAATTTTTCAAAGTATGTATACCCCCGATGCGCGCGCGCGAAAATCGCACACGCGTCAACTTGCTGCTCTCGACGAGGACGATGCTAATCTGCCGGAGTGTCGAGAAAGTCATTTCGAAAAATTCTTGATCGCTGCTCGCGCAGAGCACTTTCGGCTGATCCGCAGAGCCGGAGCTAAAAATAACAAAGAGAGGATATGATAAAACGAGGGCAGCGCGCGCTAGAGGGTTCACGTGCCACCGGAAATTACATTTGTACGCCAACCGGAAGCTCGCGCTCGCGTAGTCTCCTCTCCGCCGGTGTATGCACGCCCGCGCGACTTTGCACGAATTTTGAATAACAAATCGCTAATCCCGGAGAATCCAAGTGCTACAACAGCAGCAGCAGTGGTAGTAGTGCAGCAGCTCTACCGGTCCCTCGACGCGAATACCGACTTTCTTGGCGTAAGCGAGCAAGCCGGGAGGGTAAACAAGCCGGAATACTAACTGATGTAATAATCCGAATAACGAACTTGCCCCCCCTCCCCCCCCCGCCCCTCTCGCTCTTGAGCCGCTGTTGGCAACAAACGTGAATGCCCTACTTCGTTCTCAAGGATGTGCTCCTCGTAAATTCGACGAAGCTAGCGCAGGGAAATGACCTTCTTAACGAAGCAAAAGATGCGTGCCTAATTTGCAAGAAACTTTGATAGCCGTCCTATAATTTCGTTACACTTCGAGCTGAACTTTTCCTTCTTTGTGCGCAGCCTCGAGCCGTACACTATACCCTCCAACGCGCGCGCGTAATTCGAACCGCGAGCTGCGCACGGACGGATATCATTTAACTTCAATTTCGGAGTTGTGTCTTCTTTTATGTATTATACGACGGCGCTCGTCGCGCGTGCGCGAAAATTTCAGCCGGAGATGGCAAAGTTTTACGAACTTCCGTTCGCGGATTATGGGGCGCAGTCATCCGTCCGTTAATGATAGAGCCGCGCTTGTATATAAAATATGCCGCACGTCCGGGGCCGTCTATATACGTGTATATAGGGAGCGCGGACCGAGTGTGCGCGAGTCTAAGGACTTTCCACAAAACAATACGAGACCGAGTGGCACTTAACGCAGCGGGCAAATACTCGACTCACTTTTTGCGCCCGCTGCAGCGGCAGCCACCCCTCGTTTTTATTGCAATGCGCAGCGGCGGTGGCAGCGGCGAATGGGGTTTTGTACGTGACTGCGGGCTTTCATCGACCAAAACTCTCGAGAGCACCTCAGCCGCGCATATACCTGTCCAGCGTAGCATACACGCGCGCGGCTACACACGGACAGTCGGCGTATAAACCGTATTTTCCAACCAACTTTCTAAACAAAGTAATTAATCAAATTTCAACGGACAGCCGGCCGCCGTACTATTTTCGAACTTGTTTAGCGGGTGTTCGAAACTTCCGCCGCGAGTATGGCGCTCATCGTTTACCTGTGTACGGAGGTCGCTCGCCCAGCCAACTTGCGAGTGTGTGTATAAGGAAACTCAATTTGCCCGCCGACGATAGAAGACTCTTTCGCTCGGCGCTCTTGGAAAAATGATTAGCCGTCGAAATGACATTATGCGATTAATTAATCCGCGAAAGCAGCGGTGTACGATTGAGATGGACATCACGCGAGGCGATTCGTTCACACGAGCGACCGCGATGGCGATTCAGCTCACGTTCGAAGGCGCCGCGGCATCGTGTCCCTAGTTTGAAAATGCATGCGCGCACGAAGCTCGTCCGCAGGACGACGACGTGTTTGCGCGTTATTCTAAGCCGCTCCGGTGCAGCTCCGATCGCTCGCTCTCGGCCGTTTTATAGCCGAGTAAAAGCGAGCCAAGAATGTAGGAGGGGCCACTCGACGATACTTTCGAGTGCAGTGTAAGGAGCAGATGCTCGGCCACTCTCGCGCCACTCGACAAAATGCACCGACCCGAGCTGGGACTCGCGATTCTCTTCCGTTTGATCCGGCTCTGATCGATGACCGAGCTACCGGTGTAATTGAAACGTCGTCGGCTGAATATTTTAATTAATCAGCGCGCGGAAAATTCGCGCTCTCCCCGGGGGCATCGACGAGTCGCTCGATCATTCGGGGCCGCGCCGCGCGGGTAATAGATCAAGTCAGCGCTCGGCCAGAAGTACAACGAGATGCGGCGCGGCAGTCTTGTAATTACATTTGCATGCGGCCGTCACGGCGCTGTGTGTGTGTGTGTGTGTGTGTGTGTGTGTGTGTGTGTGTGTGCTTATATTCCCGCGTCGCGTTATTTGCATGCGTCGAGTCCTGGAATAAGGTGGATCATTGTTTAATTGTGATTATTATACGGAGATCCACAGTCTCCTCTCTCGACTATACACGCGAGGCGACTGTGTTTGTTCGATCCGGCTTTTGTACGGAAAAACGAAGGAGGTAGACTTTGTCAGAATAAATACGCCCTGGCGGCCGACGTGATTTAGACGAGTGAGCACACACTCATTGTCGGCGGTGCGCGCTCCGTTTTATAATCGCGGCGGGAGAGTCGAGCTCGAATTTTCCTCCCGAGTTTATTCTCTCACAGCAGCGCAAAGTTTGCTCGTTTCATTAGACGGGATTCCGAGACGTCAGGAAAATAAATAGCGCGTCGCGGAGGTGTGCGTATCTCGTGTAACGATGTTTGTCGCCACTGGCGAGTAATTCGATAGAGTTCGGGGGACGTAGAGGACGATGACGGTAACTCACTCAGACTGAATCCGGACTCCTTCACGTGAATGACGACCATCGGCATGAGGACCATCACGATGAGGTTGACGACGTGAAACACCATGCCGGGCCCGTGAGCCATGATATCCTGGAAAACAAAGTGAGAAATCAGCAATCAGAGCGCTGGCTCGCTTCGTCCAGTTCGCGAGAGTAAAGGAAGCGCGATTCAAAAACATTCTCGAGAAGCGTGTTACGTGCGCCGCCGGAGGAAGAAACTTGCGCGCAGCCCCTTTGAGAGAGCGCCGAGTGAATTGCGAGTATCCGTAGCTGCTGCAACAAACCCCTTGAACCAATCACTCCAATGTGAAGATCTCTTACTTGCGTCCGAGATACTCGACAAACTCTACAACGTTTACCGAAGTACCGGGGCTGCCTCTACTACCGCTGCAGCTCGAAGCAGCTATATACCTGTTTAACTCAATAGCTAAAGAGCGAGCCTTTGCTCTGCCTCCCGGAAGCCCGATTTCCCTTATTCCCCTCTCGCCGTGCCCGCCCCCGACATTGTAAATATAGAGAGCCGAGCGCGCGCTGTGTATTTGGCAAATTGCATTTGCCCGTTCCGACTGACTCGAGAAAATCAGCTCTGCTTTACGGCTTCCAGCGTAGCTCTTCCTCCCTCTCCCTCTCCGACGATTCCCGCACCAAAGGGTCCCTGTCCGACCACGGCGTAAAGCTCGATATCTAAATTAATAATCGAAGCAGCATCACAGCAGCGGCAGCAGCAGCGCGACGTTAATCCAGGCGCGCAGTTCCGAACTCTCCCGTCGTAAAAGGCGAGTCGCGGAAAGAGGACGCAATTCAGTTTTACGCCGAGACGTAAAGCTAACTACCGGGCGTTTTAGCCGACTTGGCCAGAAGACAAATTTCCATTTGTCTTGCTGCAGCTGCACGCGGAAAGAGCTCTCGCGAGTTTACGGAAGCAATTTCCTAGAGATGCAACCGCGTGTATCGATACACACACGAGTCCCCCCTGTAATCGATCGCGCCTCCGTAAGTGCGCACGCTGCATTTACGCGCAGCTCGGCTATTTGCACATTCTGCGAGCGACCGACGAAATTTGCAGGGTGGTGAGTACCTCGTTAATTCGTGTCAATGTTCCCATCTCACTCGCATATCCATACGTACGTGCCGCATGGATGTGGGGAGAGAGATCGACGTACGCGCTTTCTATCTCTCTCTAGGCGCGTATTCGCGCATCCGGGGAAAATCAGGAAATTCAGCTGGACGCGAGCGATGACGTGATCGATGACTCGGCGGAAAGAAGCTGACGCAAATAATTGACGACGTGTTGCGCGTTGGATTCCGATCTCCGATTTTCGGACCGCGGCTCGCTAATGAAGATGAAGAGCTTTTCGCGCGCGTTCGGACGAGCTGCGATTCTCGATTTTTCACTCTACTCACCATCGCCAGGCCCTTCTCGATCAGCAGGCACAGCATCACAGGAACCACGGAATCTGAAACCAAAGCAGGAACATCCGATTATTGTACAGTCTGTGTCTGACGCAACCCGTGCTCGCACTACTTAAACCACCGACGCTCGGTTCAGAAGTCGAAAATTCCCCGCCGTGACACGGCTGGCGGCGATAGTAGTGGGAGTAGACGGCGCAGCGTTCGCGCGCCGAGTCATGTCAGGACAATTGAAGAGCGACAAAAGGTGTCAATGCGCTCGCGCTTACACGCCCCCCGGCAAACATTACACGGCGTAGCGCTGCTGGAAGCAAACGAGCTGACTCACGGGGAATCGGTTTCGACGCGTCGTCTCGCAAGCTTGTCACTCAAAGCGCGGGCGACCGGAAACGCGCGCGACGGCATCAGTGCAGTGCGGCAGCGGAAAGAAGAGAAGGCCACTCGACTCGCGACCGGAATTGAGCGACAAGAAAGCGAGAGAAAGAATTCCGTGAACACCGAGTGTTTTCGAATTTTTCAGCCCCGATGCGTTCCCGAGGAGTGTAGGCGGATACGCAGAGGGGAAAAATAACGCTGCTGAACAGGTGGCTTTGCACGCGAGAGGACGAGCGTCTGGCATTATTGTTGAGGAAATTCCGCTCAGACGTTCCGCTGCTCGTTCTTTGTTATCTTGCGATCCAGGCGTTTTCGGCTATGTGGGAAAATGCGAAATCCACACGTGAGAATTGTCCAATTAGCGATGATTACGACAGCGCCAGACGTCGAAAGTATCACTCGGCACGTGCTCTTTGTTTTGTGATTCGCGTTATACATGCAGACGTGCTGTCGGAGCACTTTTTTACTTTTTTTAATTAAGATCCGCTAAGGGGCTTTCGAGAAACTTTCTCGTCAAATTTCTCGAGTATAAACATCTGGAATGCTTGGATTTTTAAATTAGCTTTATCACGTCCTCGTCGAGGGGCTTTGAAGAGCTTTTAATTGTACCGTGTGTGATTGACGAGCACGCTAGAGTTGCTTAAAATACAACGTTTCATCGTTAACCCGCCACTGAATCATGCATCTACGTCAATTACTCCGCTTTGGCTCTCTTTTCCTCTCAATAATCAAGGAGAATAAGAGCTCGTTCCAGCCGGCTAATTCGCACATTAAATGCACTCATAAATAAAGCGAGTTCCGCCGCGAGTGGCGCATAAAGAAAAGCCATAATGACACACGGCAGTGCGGCGTGGCGTCGACGGCAGAAACAGTAAAAAGCCGCGCGCGGGTTTATTAAAAAGCTGGCGTAAATATTCATCACGGAACCGCGCGGGCAAAGTCCAACACACAACGTTGCTCACTTGCGCATATAGCAGCTCTTTTCGAATCATCGTATACACTGCGAGGTGTACGACGCGCGCTTATTGCGCCCGGGGCTGAAAAATAGGTGGCCGGTTTTCGAGTGTCTCCGCGCGCGGCTGATTTTATTTCGCGTCTCGTCGCGGGACTCGAAGGAGCGAAGAGAGCCAAAGAGGAAGGGAGAAAGAGCTGAATTCGGTTTGCACGCCCGCGTCTACGTGTATGTGTGCGTTAAGCTCCAGCTCCCAGTGCACTAATAGAAATGAATGGAACGCCTTTACCGCGAAATTCGTTCTCGTTCCGCGGGCTCTCTTTTTAGCAATGTGGGGTGTAACGCAACACGGCGTGAAAAAGCAGTCCGCGCGGCTCGATTTGCCAGAAACAAAAAAGGAAGAGGAGATATAGCCGTGCGCGAGTAGCGCCGGCAAGAAAGCTGCGCAGGAGGATGAAGGAGAAAGGAGGCTAGAAAAGCTCTAAATAGTCGCGCTCTTCGTGCTACGGTTACTCTTTCGTTCGGTGAAAGCAACTAGGGAATTCCTCTGTACACCTGGAAACGTACGAGCATTAGAAGTTACAGTATTATAGGCTTTAATTCCTCGAAGCTGCACGGGAATAAAAGTATAACGCCGCCGCGGGGGGCCTAGAATTTCAACAAACTGACCGTCAAACTTGCTCGTCGGCGATTCGGCTTCCTCTTTTTTTCTGCGGGTTATTTCGCTGTTTTCCTTTTTCCTCATTTTTATCGCGCTCTGTCGGCTTTGAAGAAACTTTTTTCCACCTGGTATAATTACCGATTTATCGCGGCGTGATTAAGACGCAGCTCCTTGGGAGCTGAGCTGAACTAAGGCACATAAAATTTCTCAGAGTAACCGAGTATAAATATGAACTTTGTACGTAAAATAATTCTGCGCTAGCTGTTTATTACAGCTGATTATAAGGGCGCTAATTAAAAAAACCTTTTCAATCTCGAGTAGTTACATGAAACCGCGTGCTTAGCGTCTTCTTAACAAAGTTCCGTAAAGCCGTAAAAAGTAACTCTAGATGAGAGTTATTAATACTATCTTTTCTTAGCCTTATCAGAGGTGGCACATCTTATTTTAAAGACCACTTTGACATTGTGCAAAAATAATACCCGCTGCCAAAAAGTAGGACACTATAGATATCATGCTTACATGTCACGTCATCCTTCTGAATTTTTTCCTAAGAATAAATAAATTGCTCAATATTTTAGCATAACGCAGCGGAAATACGCGCAGGCCTCGTCATTTTATTTTTATCTTGATTTATCGGAATTTCGAAAACATCCTTCAGGTCACGTGGAAAATTCGGCACAAAAGTTGTCGACATATATAGAAAACTGAATATCTAGCCAAGGGTGATCGACGGTAACTTGATTTATAAGGTAAGGCCGTAAGTGAGAAACGCACATTCATTTATACTTATATACATACACAAAAACATAGGTACATATATATCGAGAATTCTACGGGAAAAATGCCATTTTCTGTGCATGTTTAGAACCGTGCAAAATTACGTTCCAACATCGAAAAAGTGCCTTGTGACACTGTTTTCTAAGCCCTTTAAATTAGTGGGAAAATAGCCATTGTTCAACAGAGTATACCTAAAAGATAAAGGCACAAACAGAAAATGCATTACGGTAGAATGGAAGAACGGGAAAAGAGATCTTTCGATGATTTTCCGCATTTTCAGTTGTGCGTAACTTTTGACCAAATTAAGCATTTCCAACGCATTTTTTTTAAATTCAAGCTCTTTTCCCGTTGTTTCATTCTACCGGAATAAATGTTCTGTTTGTGCCCTAATGCATTAGGTGTATGCCCTTGAACAATTGCTATTTTTCGACGAATCTGAAGGGCTTAGAAAAAAGTGTCACAAGGTACTTTTTCGACGTTGAAACGTGGTTTTGCATGGTTATGAACATGTACAATAAGAAAAAAAAGTTGCGAACGCGTGCCATAACATTTGTTTTTTTCGGTTTCTCCAGCCAGAAAATGGCATTTTTTCCGTAGGATTCCCCATATACTATAAATGACTTTGTTAACAAAAATCTTTCGCTATTTTTTAATTTTTTAATTCGCAGATGAGTGTAACAAAAGATGATTTACTGAAGTATTTGCAAACCCAACAAAGACTTTTAAGTAAATTTAAACTCAGGTTCCTCAAAGAAACATACGACACTTTTTGACCAACAATATTTTGTTGGTCAAAAAGTGTCGAAAAAGAGAAAGCAAGGTCACAAATTCAACTTATTTTAATATATAATATAACAATTATTGAAAGTCTTTTCTACGTCTTATTGGACTGGACTCTGCAATTGAAAGTATCAGTCGAAACTGAAAGTATGGCTGATACTGTTTTAATTACAAGTAGTTTCACCAGTGACAAGGGCGATCCTTACTAAAAAAATGCTATCCAATCCAAAAGTAAATAATCGCTATGTTAGCGACAGAAGGAGTCACTCGGAACCAAGATGTTATAAGTACAACCCAGATTGGTAAAAACAATCATGGGCCAAAGGTATTATACATTTATAAGGCTTCTGTAAACCTGTTGCATAAATATGTGTAATTTCTAAAAAGAATTTATTTTTAGGTTGGCCGTCAAAAAGTAAGGATTATTAGAAGCAGGCTCATTGTGACGTTTGCAACAAGGATTGCAGAGTTCACCATGCGGACTTGGAGAAACATGGTTCTATGGCCACCCACTTGCAGAACATGGAAAGAATTCATGTAAAACAGAAAAAGATCACAAATTACCAAACGGATTCGAAAAATGAAAACAAGATTAGAGACATAAAGTTGGCACTATTTTTAGCCTGTCATAGCAGTATCAAATCAGCAGATCATCTATGCGAGGTATTACGAAATTTAAAAATGAGTGATTTAAGACTGCGTAGGACAAAATTACAAATATGCTTAAGTATGCAATTCAAACGTCCAAGCACCGTTAGAGGGCACTATTTTCAGCGCTGTTATATTAGACCACGTAATACGTGGAGGCAGAAACTAGAAAAGAGTAGAAAAGCATTTAAATTCATATTGTAGTATTCCCTATATTCAACATTATAACTTTATAATAATTTTTTAGCAACAACTTTCTATCTCAAGTCCATACTCATGTAATATTTGTATATTCACATTTTGTTTGTCGTCTGCTTATTATAACTTTCAACACTTTTAGAAAAATCCACTAGGTGTGACACTTTATGGGAAACTATCAATATAGCTTGTGATGACAATGGAGAATTCCTAAAAAAATTTCATTTTTATGTAAAACTTGCGAATATGCGTTGGCTTGAGCGTTATAATGCGGTAAAGGTGATACTTGAGCAATTTTTTAAATTACAAACTTTTTTCAATACAGTTGCGAATCAAAAATCTGATAAATGCTACACTGCTAGGCAGATATCAATTATGCTTAATAATATTTCTATACTATTATCTATACCTAAGAATAATTAAACCAATATTGTTCGAAGGCAATGAAGTAAACATTTTATTTCAAAGTGGAAGTGTTAACGTAAGCGGCGCTTAAGATGACCTCATTAGTCTAATAATTCTCTTTGCAAAGATAAATTTGAAATCTTCGTACGTATCAGACAATATTGAAGAGCTTGCAAAAACACTATAAGATGATAACAGTATGTTACCATTAGAGAAAGTTGAATTTGGTATCGAATATAAATATGCATTATTAGAAAATAAAGAAAAAATAAAAGAGAAAGAGCAAGACGTTATTGAAATCAGAGCTGTCAATTATATTAAAAAACTGTGCGTTCAGTTAATTCAAAGATTACCAGAGAACCTAAAATATTTTCGTAAGTTAAAAACTTTGTCCCCTTCCTTTTATCTAAGTCCTACAAGACTGCGGTTTGAGGATCTACCGTTCTTAGAAATTTTTGCTAATAAAAGCGAATTCGGCTTACTAGAATCTCAATATAATAAATCGTTTTCTGTAAATTGGTCAGAGGTGTTGAAGGTGTTTGGGCAGAAATTTACATATTTAAGAATGCAAGAGGAAGATTTATTTTTCGAGAGCTTGCAACATTTGTACTTCATTGCTAAGCTTACCGTCCAATAACACTGTTGTCGAGCGCGTGTTTTCAGTGATGAACAGCGTTCGCACAAAATTTCGTAACAAGTGAATGTTTATTTTAAACATGAAACTCTAATAAACCTGTGACTTATTCATAATAAATACATTAACGTAATGAACTGGTTTGTAAATTAATTATATTGGTTCCTAAAACAATGATTAGATTTGGTAATTTAAAATTTTATGATGTGCGATTTTTTGTGCGATTTTGATAGGTTGAATTGGCGGTTTCTGGCGATTTTGTCACCGATAGGTGGCGACATAGGCTTCTCAGCATCTGGCAACCCTGGTTGCCGAATATTTCCAGAAACTTTGAGTTTATTTAAAATTTTTCTTATCTCAAGCTCTGAACATGTTCCAATTAATAGTCGTAACGAAAAATACCGACAGAACTGCTTAAATGCATAGAGCACTAGACGCTCTCTCAAAATCCATTGTACAACTAATTTCGCGCGTCTCGTCACAAATTAGGGTCGCGGTATACTCACGCCCTGGATGCTATTTGCGCGTGCACGCACCCGAAATCTCTCGCTTTAAATTTGATTATTTCGCGAGTGCGCGCCTGCCGAGTGTAATTCGTTCGCGATGCAGGCTTTACGATGCGATGCTGAAACAACGCGTCGTTTACCCTCCTGCACACACACACATACACATTTGCAGCCCGTATATATGAATTTCCAAATGCATTACAGGGATTGAGGAGAATACCGAGTGAGAGAGAGAGAGGGAGCAAGCGAGTAGGCGCAAAGGGGAAACAGTGCTTTTCAACTTTGGTAATTAAGGAAATTAGAATTTCAAGACGCTAAATTATCGCGTCGACGTTAATACGCGGCTGTGTGCTTCAACGGGGCGACAAAAGTCCGACGATGTTTCATTTTCAAGAGATGAGCGAGAGACAGAGCTGTGTGTGTACGCGTTACTTAATAACGAGGACTATTCATTCGCGGCCGCTCTACCCAGTTGTGAAAATAAAACAAAAGTGCGGTTTATTTTATTCTGAATCCATCGTTCTTTGGTGCGAATTATTGGATTTTACGCACCGAGAATTCCCCTCTGCGCGTGAGATGCGTCCATGATCTAAATAAACCGCTTGATTTTACTGTAGGTTTTCCGCGGCAGCGATGAATAGTCAGGCCTCATTCATGCATTTGACTGGATGTCGCGCGCGTGAGATTATTTATTATTCGCCGAGAGCCATTGTGTTGGTGCTGAAAAGCACGTCTATTTAAAAATATATAATGTGGGCTGTTTTGTTTACACTGGCGTTTGGCATGAATATACGCTTGAATTAAATAGTAACGGTAATTCCTTTTTGCTTTTCCAAAAAGAATGCTTTGTAAAAGGTGAAAACTTGTGTAAGAGAGATTTTCATGCACTGTAGTTCTTTTTTTTTATTAAACAAAAATTTAATGCTCGTATATAAAAGTGCGTAACAAATTATATAGGTATCGTTTTTATGAATATTCATCGTTCAAAAAGCGTGCAATCAGCTTCTTCCGTCTTTTTAAGGAGGCGCCATTATTTTGCTTTCTTCTAGAGGAAGCTGCGACGTTGCACTTCGCAGTCGCGCGAAGCACACGTTGTTGTTTCTTTGTTGTTGTTAGCGCGGCGAGGAAGAGAAGACGATCGGTTCCAGCGAGGCCCGTGTGTTCTCGGACGCGAGTTGCATCCCGGGAATACTTGGAAGTCGCTGGCCGTTGTGCGCGAAAGTGAGCCGCTGATTCGCGCGTGGCACGAGACGAGCAGACAATCAGCACGTCTCGCGCCTCGCGCAGCCAATTAGGTCGCGTTATCAGACGGGCCCGGCGGCCGACGGCGGGACGCCGAGCGCGCGCGCGGCAGCGTGGCTCGGCAGTTACGTCTCGAGCCTCGTCGACAGAAGTTGACGAGCGATCGCGCGCGACTGTGCATAGTGAGAGAGAGAGAGAGAGAGAGAGAGAGAGAGAGAGAGAGAGA
>QLSS01000066.1:223231-236485 GCA_024372645.1 Trichomalopsis sarcophagae
GAGAGAGAGAGAGAGAGAGAGAGAGAGAGAGAGAGAGAGACGGCCGCGAGCGTGTGAGAGAGAGTGATAGATAGGTCTCTATTTGCTAAAGCAAAAAGAAAAAATAATATAATAAAGATCATAAAGACTGTGTCGAATACAGTCTAACAAATATATAAAAGATATTGTCATATAAAATCACATGAGATCACATTTTGTCATATTTAATTATCACATTAAACTCCTCCAGTACTACGTTGTGCACTTAAGGTTTGGTCAAAGACCTATCTGTATCACACGTTTGAAGTCAAAAAAGAAGAAAAATTACGTAATACTGGAAGAATTTTACGGCCACGGGCCGAGTCTGACTAGATTAATGAAAAAATACAGCGCCAGAGGGCTCAGAGTTGTCATGATTCAGTGGCCAGCAGGTGCCGCCGTAATGCCCCTTTGAAGGAGGCGAGTGATGGCTGGTTTCGCAGAGCAGAAGGGAGAGAGTTCCAGAACCGAGCACCCTGGATCTGGAAGGCCCTAGCCCCGGTTTCAGTACTCACGGTAGGGATGCTCAGCTCCGGGGGAACTCCCCTACCGGAGGGTGTGGGCTTGTGTTTATTGAACAATGAGGCCAGATACGAAGGCTCACCGATCCGGGTTATTCTGTATAATAGAATGGCCTCAAAGTAGAGTCTTCTGGAATCGGTGCAAAGCCATTCTAGACGCCTCCGGTAGGGACTGATGTGTTCATCCCTCCTAACTCCGAAGATGAATCTCACACACGAATTGCTCAGTCTCTGTATCCGTATTCGTTGTTCGTTAGACACGTCCAGGATAGTCACAGCACAGTAGTCGATGTGTGGTTGTATAAGTGTCTCAACTAGCCTTCTGCGGAGAGTCTCAGTGGTGCAGTCCCCGATAAACCGCAGGCTATATAGGGCTTTATTTACTTTTTTCGTGATAGCATCCACCTGTGGTCTCCAAGTCAGTTTGCTATCCAGTACAACACCGAGACTCACGACTGTTTCACTGAATGGGACGATCACAACGTCCAGCAGCGGAACCCCAGGCAAGTTCCATGATTTAATATCATTAACGTTCTTCATGGACCCGAAAAATATAGACTTGGTTTTGCCGGAGTTATGCCGAAGACCGGAGCTCTCCGCCCAGCCAGAAACCAGCCGCGCCGCTTCTGCCAGTCGAGCCACGCCGTCCAGGAAATTATCTTTGTTGCTGTGTAGATAGATCTGGAGGTCATCCGCGTAAAAAAGATGTTTAATTGTGTTGCCGTCGAGTATGTTTTGCAGGTCGTTGACATAGAGGCTGAACAGCAAGGGTCCCAGGACAGAACCCTGTGGAACTCCCAGATTGGTTTCAAGCCATTCTGAAGCTCCGCTTTTATTTGAAATTACCATCTGAGATCGTCCCTGTAAATATGATTTAATCCACAGGAGAGCCGCCCTAGAGAACCCCAGCTGCCTCAGCTTACATAGTAATTTGGAAGGTGAGATGGTGTCAAAGGCCTTGCTGAAGTCAAACAGCAGCTTAAGCGTCACCTTCTTTTTGTCAATTGCCATGCGTACGTCGTCAGTCAATTTTATTAACGCTGTTTGTGTGCTGTGGTGTTTTCGGAAACCGGCCTGGAAGGGGTCGATTATATTATTTTTATTAAGATACTCCGTGATCTGGGTGTGCGCGATCTTCTCGAGTACTTTTGAGAGGAAGCAGAGCAATGCAATCGGACGAAAGTCCTTAACATTGGAAGGAGCACTGGTCTTTCTTAGCGCGATCAACTAAGCCTGCTTCCAGATACTCGGAAAGATCCCCTGAGCGAAGGAGCAGTTAAAAAGATTAAGAATAAATTCGCCAATGATTGGGAGGGCCTTGACGACCACCCCGCGTGGAATACCATCGACACCCCTCGCTTGCGAGGAAAAATGTTATATAGCAAGGACGACGTCACCAATACCAACAGGGCTAAAAGTAAAGCCCTCCTCGCCTGCAAGCACAATAGTGTCCGTCGCATTGTCTATATTTTCGAGAGGTGATGCCGATACTCCCGCGAAATGCTCGTTCAGCTCCCCTGGCGTAAAACCAAAAAACTCCTCCTCCTTACGCCCAGGCAGGAGGCCGAGATGACGCATTACCTTCGAGATATTTCTTCAAAATCCTACGAAATAAAGAAAAATCCTAGCGCGTTCGAGGCGTTAGGTGTTGCGCACCTGTGCTGGGAGGACAGCGTCGCAAAGCTTTGTAATAGTAAAAATTTCAGTTTCGCTAAAACTTCGTAGAAACACATTTGGCGGTGTTTGGAATTCGAATCATGCGTTTTTAGAAAATATTCGTGCGGATGGCTGTGTGTGTACCGTTATGATTCTGGGACCATCCGACCGATTGTAATAAAATTTCGCATGCATATATATATATATATATATATATATATATATATATATATATACAATATAGTCAACAATAGTGTATCTAAAAAAGCATAAAATTGATCACTTTTTTCCTAAAAATTTTCAATATTGACCGATCCGTTTAATAGTTATGATAAAAATTGTGTTTTTTTCAAATTCATATTTTTAAAACATAATAGTCAAACGTTTTGAAAAAAATTATGATCGTAAAAACGATAATATCTACTTGCTGTAAAAATGTTAAACCATTTTGACGGTTAGTTTTCGAGCTTAAAATCAAAAACAAACAAATTGTTTTCTATGTCGTACGATTACGGGAGTAAAAAGACTTTAATTAAGTTCAAATTTTGAGAAAATATCGATCTTTTGATCACCTCGGATAGGTTATTTTTGCAGCTTATGAAACCGTTTAGTTAAAATGATATTAGGATTCAATTTCTTCGTCTCTCACTCTGTATACCCTGTATAACTCAAAATTACTATTTTTGTTTATAGCGCGATCTGTACATGTCTTCCGTTCGCCTCTCCCCTACCCCTACAAAGCTTCGTGACACTGATTAGCATTTCACTTGTCGTTCAGACCTTATTCAGAATTCTTTATTGATCGCTCACTCGTACTTTATAACCGTACACTTATCATAGGTACTCAATACAATACTGCAACCTTGAGTAAGTAAAAACAAGAATATTTTTAAGATGTTTGATTTTCATGCATATTTGAGTAGTATGTATCATCAATTTAGGTTTTATTTCCTAACTCAAGCCTTCTAGGTAAGTTTATCTTTAAGTATAATTAATGTACTAAAGTCTTTCTCAGTATAATCTACCACAAATCGAGGAGAAAGAAGGGCACCAACAAGATAGCAACCACCTTTCTAAGCAGCTAAGAAGAGTTGAAAAGAGAAAACGATCAGCCAATGCAGTAGACGCAGAGTAAAGAGAAAACAACCCAAATGTCCCGAAACTCCCAAGAGCTAGCATACCAAAAAAGAGTGTTCCATGAGGAAGATACGTCGACAGCAAGAATATCGCTATTCGGCCGTCAACACTCTGCTACTCGAAAATGGACGCTGATGACAAGCACTCGCTAGATTATTATGATGCACTTGTTTACAGCAAACCGGAAAAGTAACTGGCACGGAGACTGATAGATAGAAAGTTGAATAAACTTTTTAGCTTCTTTGAGCGGCCGGCTAGTCCCAAGCAGAAGGTTGTATCTTCATCTTCAAGCGACTGAATCTGAAAGTTCAGATAAAAATTATTCAATCGGTTCCGATATAGTAACTCTGAAGATAGTTCAGACAGTCAATATACTGAATTCTAAAATCTGTGTAAAGATGTCAAAAATGGAAAAAAAATAAATAAATACATAAATAAGAAGGATAAAAAATTTAAGCTCAACATCGGTACCCTTAAAATGGATAGCTTCAGAAATTAAAATAGAATATACGATAAAGAAAAAATAAGAGAAGTAATTTCCTACAACTTACAAGATTCTTTTCATTGCATGTGTCTTTTATCATTTTATGGGGGAGTGCGCTTCAATAGAACAAGTATATCAGCGTATGCAAAATGTGTCTCGGCAGAGCACCAACTATTACCGACACGCACAGAGATTTGTCCACGGCCGCGAGCTCTGATAGTCCGACGCTCTAGCGTAGCACCTAACAAAAGATGCTACGTATGGGTGCGATGCAGGGATTGAGAGGATCGTTTCGCGGTCGATTTTTTCTCACCATCAGTCGAGTGCCCACGTGGAAAAAATGTATCCAGTCTGTATACAGGTTATATACAACGAATTGTATACAGACTTTATACAAAAGTGATCGCTTATTTTATCCAGTATGTATACAGTCTGTATACAGGCTATATAAAATTGAGAAAAAAACAAGAACAATTTTCCTCGGTTACCATGGTAATGATTCTCGTTGATAAGTCGTTGACAGGGGAACAGCACATCCGAATTTTTTTCTATCCAGTCTGTGTATAGACTGTATATAGACTTTAAGATAAAGTATTTAAATTAAATTAATCTCTTGTATTATGGCATTGGCTATCATGGACCTTGAGCCCTTAGTTATAAGTATAAAGCAATATAAATATAAAACAACAATAAACTGACATTCTATTCTATTCTATTCTATTCTATCCCTGATGGCACTTCGTCCTGCTGACGAGACAACGTAGACGGGCAGATTCGGCAGAACTTTAGAAATCTCTTTCCAAATATATATCTTTGTGAAAATAAGTTTGCGATATATTAAATAAATATAACTGAAAAATATATTTGTTTTGTGCTTTACAATTTTTCTTGTGTCTTCGCGCATTAACGCGGGAGTAAAATAATATCAACAATCCTTCAAAATTTAAATGCATGATTTGAATTATAATCTCGATAAGGTAGTCATCAAAAGTGATGACAAAATAAAGCAGGTGTATAAAAAAAATCCAGATGATCCTAAATATATCCCATTAAAAGGCAGAGGGCGTGAAGAAATTGAAGAAAAGGAAGGTAATCAATCTGTTGAATCTCTCTTATCAAGAAAGTAGTAACAGAACAACACTGAATTACTAGGAGATGGCCATCCTACCAGGGTAGTAGTATACAATGAGCACACGTTTACTACAAGGTCCGCTCTGGAGGAAAATATAGGAATCGTTTGCAATTGGAATCCTCTGATTTAAACGACCTCTTTTAAACGTGGATAGATGAAAGTAAATTGGACGATCCCTTCCTAAGATTTGTTGGTCTAGATTTGACAGCGCAAATGTATGCAGAAAAAGATTTTTCTTAACACGTGCATGAAAAAGACGTTTTCATGCATCTAAAGTGAATAGTAAGCTGTTCATTTCGAGCATGCGGGAGGAAATGGCTATTCCCTCCCACTACTCACAAACACTCAAGATGAATCAAATTTTTGAAAATTTTTGAAAGAGAGTGGCTTACTACTCTAAATGCGCAACTTACCATTCACTCTATATATATGAAAACAGGTCTTTACAAGCACTAGTCAAAAAAGTACAGTGTGTAACAAGGGGGGGAAAGCACTTTCTACCTCGAGTGAGATGTGAGCCCGAGACTCTAACTCGTGCTCAAATCTCACCCTCGTTAGAAATAGCCTGTTTCTCCCCTAATTGCACAATATACTATTATTTTATTATCAGGTCAAAAATATATTTTACATATTAATGCAACTGAATCTATAGTATGAAAGCTAGAAGACCTAGATCACAATCCTATATTTTATTATTGCAGGCACGATATAGAAGTAATTAAACTAGCTTATATGCTTAAGTCGGAGTATCATACAGCATCTATTGGTAATTGGCTGAATAGTTTTAAGTATTTTGCTACGAAGGCTAAAAAGTAGCTAATAGCAAAAATTATAGTCACTGATCATGCTTGTGCTACAACACACTCCATTATTAATCAACGAAATATTATGAGTATTGAAAGGTACTTACAACTTACATTTAATATTTTAAAAAATAAAGCAAATCCACCTACTGATTTTATATGTGTAAAATTATGTTTTGCTGACTTTTTGCACAATGTAACACAAACTATTGACAAATTGTACGTAGCCAGAAAAGATGATGAAGAGTATCCAACACTTAAGGGGACGGATACACCTTAAATAGTCAAAAAATGAAAAATTCAATTTGTTGTTTATATCTTTCCCAAATTGGTTAAAAAATGAATAAAGTATTAAATATATTCAGATATAATATAAAAAACATAAAACCATGTTTATATGTGCCATATTATCAGGTATGACATTTCTTTGAAGGCCAAAATTTAGAATTTCCATTTTTCAGCTACCGCAGACTAACTTAAGATTTAGGCTTCGGAAAACACTTTTATACTAATAGATATACTTTAACAGTCATATAGTTTCCAGATAGAAGTGGGGTTTTACAAAGAAATATTATTTTAAAAAAGTTGTCAGGATATTAAAATAAAATTTGTTACTATTTAAAGTGTTCGAACAATTTTTGTTGGTTATTTTCAGAAAAGTTTTTAAATAATATTTTTTTGCGGCGACGCACGACAACGGCATTAACAGATTAAAGCGTCTTTCCAGAAAACTTGCTTCCCCGAAAATGGCGACGAGCATAGCGGCTCAATAAGTGCGATAGGCTAGATTTGCGTGCTACACGAGGTATGTTGTGTGTAGCGCGCCAGCGTATAGGATCTACGCAAATTCTGTAAGCGTAGGATGTGTGGGCCATGCGTGCGCGAATGAACCGTAAGTCAGCCTGCAGAATTGGATACTGAGGTAGGGGCCTGCTCTCCCCGGAGCGCGCCCTCTCACACTCCGCAAATGCGGATACCGGGGGGGTTTTTGCGGCCCTATAAGAGGTGAAGTTTTAGTGGGTATACCTGGCGATAGTCCCACGTCATGAGAGTCCCACACACGGGGAGTCTCGCACGATTCCTGACATGGTGCATTGAGCATTTCTCCAACTGTCCGGATAAACGAAAAAAAAAACTTCCATACCATGGATTTTTCTCTACTAACATAGTGTATTTTATTATTTATTTTAAAATTGTATGCTTATCCACCGCTTCCGAGAAAAATTGTTCAAACGTTAGTTAACTCTTTCGAACATTTTATTCATAACATTTACTTAAGAAACATAATGCTTCTCAATCAGTAATACACAATGTACAAACATATATAAATTTTGATAATACAGTCTCCGAACCGTTTAATTCTAATATTAAGATTTTATCGCCAGTAAATGCGCATGCAATTGACATTTCTTCGCGAAGAAAACAAAACGGAATGTGTATACGCATAAATGAACATAAAAAATCAAATAACACTTAATTTCCGATCACATCAATAACTTGAATCACACTTTTAATTTCAAAAATTATCACATGAAAGACGGAGAAATTAATTCAAACAAAAGACTAGTTTTCAAAATGTTACACATACACTTACAAGAAAACGGAATAAACAAGAAAGACGATACACAAAATTTAAATACCCCATACACACAACTTATATAACAGCTGAAAAGAAAACAAACATGATGGAACATGATGGAACAAACGTTATAGAAAATTATAGTTTTTTCTTTCATTGGAAACCAGGGTCATCCTCCCACTTTCGAATATTCCTTCTTATTATTTTGTACAATATGAAGAGGAATCCAGATACTTATAATTACGGTATACAAAGGAAGAATGGAGAGATTTAAACTTGGTTGAGTTTTTATGGATACATTTCTAAGATACATTTCTGTTTAATAGAGGCTTGAAGAGGTCCTCACCAAGGACGAATCGTCGCCAAGTAGTTATGGAACATTAACTTGGAAAGATCGACATCCAAATCAATATTTTGATCACCACCGAGGAATATCATCGGATAGAGGAAAACACATTTTCTCAATAAAAAATTTTCTTTGCGAAGAACTTTAAAGAGTATCTTGAGAGGTTCCCGAATTGTTAAAATCTATTCTACAATATTGCTACTGCTGCTCGCTCGCACGCTTCTTATATCTACTTCTGTTGCTCTGATGCTTGTGAGTTACGAATAGCCACCTAGTGGAGCTTATCCGAAGTTCACTCTTTGTCTCTTGGGTGGCGATTATTGCCGTCTCACTACATTTTACTGATTGACAGCATTTATGTGTGATTAAAGACAGCTTCGATTAATGCAAAAAGCAAATTCTCTTTTGTTGCGAAACGATGTTAAGGACCATTATACTTTGAAGTTAGTAAAATAACTAAAATGAAAATGTAATTTGAGTCATCAAATTGTTTTTATGAATCACTATACATATATTGACTTGTATTTTATGTACAGCAGAATAAAACAACTTTATGGGCTGGACACACGAGTTTGCTGTTGACGATAACTAACATATTTTATTAATAATTAATAAAATTATTTCGCACTTGATCGTTCAAACATTTTAAAAGGTAGTGGAAATATCTCGTCGTATAATAAGTGATAACCTAAAATATACTTCGATTTTATTCTGATCAATCACTTGAAAATACGTGCTATTACAGATCGAATTTAACTATTTAAAATTTCGCAATTCAATTATTGCGTATGCGAATTTGCAACGAAATTACTCGCATGCTTGATTACGAAAAATTGACAGACCGAAATGAGCATTTAGTAGTAATAGACGCGATTGGCCAGACCGACGAAACGTTGTATCAATAAGCCAGTACAATGCCAATGTAAATTGCCGAATCACAATTTCATGAATGATAATCAACTAAAATACTGAATGATGGATTGTGCTTTGAGTTACTGTTTACGTACATGCCAGACACCTGGTGATAAATCAAAATTTGGTTCGCCATTGCGCCCCTACGAACTCGCCGCTGGTTCACCGCGAAATTTTTTAATTACGCGCGCGCGCGCAATTTAAAATTTATTCGCACTAGCCTACACACGGACCAAGACTGCGCAGAAATATTTTCGCAAGCTCAGGGAGAGGAAGCGCGAGAGAGACCCGGATGAAACAGAAAATTAGTTCGCACGGCAGGAGAGCAGCACGTATAATCCATTTCTCCTCGTCGGCCGAAAAATCCCAAAAAGCCGGAGCAAGCGCAAAAAAGGGGGGCCGACGTGGTTAAGCTATACAGAGGCGCGCTTGCGTACGCCGCATACCTGGCACTGCACACAGAGGAAAACCGCGAGCAGACCGGGGGGAATCCAAAGTTAAAATAAATCCCGCGGTCGAGAGCTGCCTCGCGCATTATTCCGCTCGTTACGAGGGGGAAGGCAGTGGCGTCTTTCACGTTTGCTCTTAACTCGTTAAGAGCTGCGAGAGTTACCCGGCGGGTTAACTTCGGGATGCCGGCGTCGTGAAGTTGGAGCCGAAACTTAACGCCCTCTCCGAAGCCGCGGACAAGCGGATACGTGCTGCGGTACACGTATATCGCGAGAGTCTTGTTACGGGAGCTCGTCGATTGTCCCGAGCTATCGCTCCATCTCCTCTTGGATCTTCTCGCGGTGGGACTTTTAACGACTTTTATGCTTTGCGCACATGTGTATTGACTCGAAATCTTCATTTTTCTTCGCATAAAGTTGGCATTTCCCTTTAGAAGCGATAAAACACGAGCTCGGGAGTATGAGCAGAGCAATCGAAATAAAAGCAAGAAAGGCGTTCGCGTATATCGCGCTATTACCCGGTCTCAGCCGCGAAAATCCTTTTTGCATCGACTAAATTACATAAAGTCGGGGGCGGGGAATTCCCGTACACAAACGATAAAAAACGACGAGCATAAAAGAAAAAGCAGAGAATATAAAAAGAGAGCTGGAAGAGGGAGAGATAGAGCGCCGCACGTAGTCGCGCAGAAATGTATAAACGTTGCGGTGTGTGCGCGCCGGTCCTCGTCACAAGCAACGTCTCTCTCGACGGCTGTATTCTCACTAGCTCCCCGTATTATACGTGTATCTCAGGGGCGTCGCGTCGTAAAGTGTGAAATTAACGCGCGGCAGCTACGTGGACCAAAAACAGGACGGACTTTTTCCGGATACACGGCTCGGCGTTGCCCCTACTCCGGCCTCGATCAACGAGGCCGTATACGCTTTTATTTCCGAGCGACAGCTGCTTTTATTACAACCTCATCAGACGTGGCGTAACGACTTCTGTCCTTTTTTTTCCTCGTGCATACAGCTCGAATTCCTTCGTGGGTTTTGAGTCTCGAAATCTCCGACGAGGGATCGCTCAACAGTAGCTCGTGTCATCAGCGCGAATACGCGAGAGCGCGATTAATATCGTTTCCAGAACTGCCTCGCCGAAAACATGGTTCCTCCGCGGGAGAGAGCGATTGGCCGTGCGCTCCCGAGGCTAATGAAGCGCCGGTTCTGGTGATATAATAAATTGGCCGATCCCCGCCCTGCTAACGCGATTTAATCTCCTCCTCTCTGGGCTCTCCTTCCCCCTTCCTTCTCCCGCGGCTATATACATCCGCGAAATAATTAATCCCCTAATCGCGCGGCCACCGCGGAAAGTTCGCTTAAAAAGCAATCTTGACTCCCCCTCCCAAGCGGTAGCAGCTCTTTATATCCACGCTATATATACGCGCGCAAGGGGGTCGGCAAATTATTATGCGAAGCGCGAGCAAAAGAAAAGAGCGCAAGGTACATAATGCGCGAGCGTGAGCGCAAAAGAGAGAGAGAGAGAGAGAGAGAGAGAGAGAGAGAGAGAGAGGCTCGAAGATTCTGAAATATGAGGGGCTATTAGCCCGACGGTTTCTCCCCTCCTTCAAAGGCATTACCAACCCTTATACGCGTAAATAATGCAGCTTCTTAGTCGGGCTTACCGCGCAAGCTGATATATCCGAGACAGGCCGCGAGCGCCGCTTAAAGTCCGAGAGAGGAGAGAAACTTTTTTCAGCTCCCTCTTCTTTGTTGTGCTAGCGCTCTGCTGCGCGCTGCGCGAGCGGAAGAGATGTTATACGGAATGAGCGAGGGAATATTGTGCTGCACAGGAAACTTTTTATACACGTGTAAAAAAGCCAGGCGCTCGGCTGCACTGTATTCTTACTGTATTTATATGTACGGCGGAGCCGCGACTGAATTATGCGCTGGGCCTTTTTAAATAAATTGTTGCTCCCCGCAGCTATAGCTATATTGCGCCGATCTATGTCTAGCCGGTCTTTTGTTCGAACAAAAGACGGATTTTCAATCTCACGTCATCGTCGGCTCTTGAATGTACGCGGGACCTCCTGGGGAGTCATCATCAGACGAGTGACGACGAAAGAGCGTGTATATATATATATATATATATATATATATATATATATATATGTGTATATATATATGTATATATATGTATATATAAATATACCGTCGGCCGTGTAATAAATCCTCGGCCGTGTGCGAATAATACGGAGATAGGCGCGGGAGGTCTTTTTCATTTCCGCGCTAGTTGCGCGAGCCGAAATTCTAATGTCGCGACGGAAGAAAAGCCGCCGCCTCCCACCCCACTGCGCTTTGCAATTTCTTACGTACACTGCAGCCCCGCCGCTTCGAGCGCGTGTCATCTGCTGTTCAAAGCGTCATCGACTTCTTTGCGGTCTCTCTGAGATCGGCGTTTTTTCTGGGATATGAAAGCCATATAAGGCGCGTGAAATAATAAAAAGTGAGCAGCACATGCGCGCGAGATCGAGAATTGTTTTTCTTTATCTCGCGAAAAATGACTGGGGAATAGTGATGAATGCTCCGAGCTGCAGCTAACACGGCCGTACCTATCCCGGAGATATTCTCATCGAAGTTTTGTAAAAGCGAGGAAGATCCTTCTTAATCAAGTTCCGATTTTCAATCTCGAGCGGCTCGTTCAGCCACTCGTTTCTTCGCTCGGGCGCAATCGATCCTGACAAGTGCCAGTAGCTGGAAGAGGCTATACAGCCGGACGTGCCAACTGTAGACGGGGTTTACATAACTGCCGGCTGGGATTTATACATATTTAATGCCACGATGGCTTTTTCACTCGTCCCCGGCGAGGATCCGTATTAATGCCTCCTCTCGACTCGATCCATATTTGCTCGTTTAATTGATTGAGACGAGCAAGCGCGGAGAAGCTTTCTGCAGGCGGTTCCGGGCAAAAAGACGAGCAGAGCGACGCAGTCGACGACTCGGCAGCGGAGAAGAGTTTTTGAGATTACTTGTCGGACAAGCGTGTATAATAGGTGCGAGAGAGGCTGAAAGACGTTCACTTTTCGAAGGCGCGGATGCTCTTAAGGAAATTTATTCAACTTTTATCCCTTTGGAAAATCTCGGCGGCGTTTTTATTCAGCGCTCTCCTAGCTCTTTCGCGGACTAATGAAATGTGCCCGAGTAATTTTACCTCTCTCGCGCGTTCACGCTTTGTGCGAGTTCTAAGCTGTCAAAAAATGCGACTGCAATTAAAGCGCCCGGGAAAAAATTACATTCTCAAGTGTTTTTGTCGCCAAGGACGTCGTAGCAGTCGTAGTCGTGCGCGCGGCAAAAGGAATATTTAAATGCGCGACTAGCGTCGGGAGATTTTTCTCCTCGCGGCAGGTGAATCAAGCTACTTGCGTCGACGTGAGTTCTTTCTTATACTGCGCTTTTTCTCTCTCTCTCTCTCTCTCTCTCTCTCTCTCTCTTTATTGTTCGCCAGCTGAGAGAGAGAGAGAGAGAGAGAGAGAGAGAGTATTTCGCCCGGGAAAAAGTGGAACTCGGCGCTGCTGCAGGCCGGGGGATTAATAGCGAGTATTTAACCGGCTGCTACTGAGGCTGGAGGGGCATTTTCATGAAAATGAGGCTGCTCGTCGACGTCGTCCTTTTTTATTTCAGTCCGCGCTGCGTACCTCATAGCCTATAAGGAGAGATTCTTCTTCTGTGTTAAAGAGAAGAAGGGAAACAAAAAAAGAGAAAAATCTCCGGCAAAATGAAATACAAAATTCATTCCGAGTCTCGGAGCGTGTAACTCGCGCTCCGGCGAACATCAATAGGACGAAGAAAGGCTGCGCGCTCAGGAATCAAATGAAAAGCCGTCGAAACTGCTATACCGACCCTGTACCTTCTGAGAGGAAAGAAGCGAGAGCGCGACCGCGGAGGGATAAAACTCAAAGTACACACGACGAGGAGTGAGAGCAGGGATAGATAGAGAGCGAGAGAGAGAGAGAGAGAGAGAGAAAAAAAGTCAACTTACAACAAATCAGCAGGATCGAAGGGTGCTCCTTGCCGCCGTCGTTCTTGCCGCTGAGGAAGAAATACCACTGCCTCGGGTCCACTCTGATCCCGTACCTGCGGGCAAAACGAGAAATCGAGAACTGGAAAAAAGAAGTGTAGCAAAGAGAAGGAGAGAGAGAGAGAGAGAGAGAGAGAGAGAGAGAGAGAGAGAGAGAGAGAGAGAG
>QLSS01000066.1:241312-259617 GCA_024372645.1 Trichomalopsis sarcophagae
CGTGAGAGTGAGAGAGAGAGAGAGAGAGAGAGAGAGAGAGAGAGAGAGAGAGAGAGAGAGAGAGAGAAGGAAAAGCTGAACTTTGTTCAATTTCGTAATTACATCGGAGATGGATGAAAAATGAAATTTGTAATGAGGGTCGCTCTTCTGCGGGATTAATATCCTCCCTCTACTGTGCGATTGAATCGTTCTGGTTTTATTTTGAAACCCGGTATAAGTTTTTATGAGAACGTTTGTTTTCGCCGGCATTTTATATGATGTATTTTCAGTGATAAATTCATCGCGCGCAATAATAGCCCTTCACATGTTTCTACAAATAATGAACCATATATTTCTGGACGTTATTAACTTTTCCAATCACAGCCAACTCTCGGAAATTAAAAATCGAACCGTTCATTAGTTTTCGATCCAGTTCACGGCAATTCTCGTTCGAAAAAAAGGAATGTTATATATAACGAGCTTCGTCGTTAAAAAAGACAGCTAATTGTCAGCGATTGCTCAGAAATTATTCATCGCCAGAGAAAGACCGCATCCACGCGTAAAGAAGCTCGTCACGCCAAGATCCGAAAATAGCCGACTGCACCCCCACCCTCACGCACACACATCTCGACATCTTGGCTACTTTACTATAGCAGCGCACTGTACGAGCCACGCGAATACGGGCTGCGACAAGTGGCTTTTGTTTCAGACCCCGAGTCTACCTCCAGCTTCACCTCTTGCGCGCGAAGCTATTCAAAATGCATGCATTGGGACAACGACGACGACAACGCATTGTTAGCACTGCCCACTTATCCATCCCAAGACGCGCGCGCACGGCCTAGTGGAATCTTTAATACGAGCCAAGCCCACTAAGGCCGCTTGTTGTACGGATAGCTACACGCGTGGAAAGAAGTAGGGGAGGGAGAAATTAAAGCCCTTTTCTTTAAAAAATTCACTTTCGCTGGAGGACGTGTCGAGTGTGCCGCTGCCTTTTTTCGAGAGCTGCTGCAGCAGGATCGATGTGGCCAGCGGGCCGCGCGTGGCGCGTTTAATAAGTCAAATGGAAAGGGTGCGCGCGCGATATTCCCTTTTACTGCCGCGAGCGATTGATGCTCTTCATTTTTAAAGTTGCCTTTCGCGCTTCAAGAGTCGCGCGCGACTCTTACGCCCGAGCACGCTCTGCATACTCGCCGCGGAGTGCGCCTACGGCGCGTGTAAAAATAAAAAGCCAAATATATGTATGTAAAAGCTCTCGGATATAAATATCTCGCGTCCCGCTGAGCTGTTGGAAAAATTGATGCTGCTCCTTCCGCCTGACATTTATCACATCAGCTATGAGCAACATGCGACACACGCGCGTATAATACCTGCGAGAACAAGAGAGCGAGTATTAAAATTTAAACGGTGCACACAAGCCCGTGACTCGACCTCTCCGACGCAAAGTGTAAAAAGTTTCCCAACCTGCGCGCATGCGCACCCGCGGGAAAATCCTTTGCTCCGACGCCGCGTTTAAAGAATCGTTTACCCAGGGCATGCTCGACTTTTTCGACTCTTTCCGGCGTCGTCTGCATCGCGAGAAAATATACACTATACACATAGCTGCGCGATTTTCGCGACGTGCCCTCGATCTCGCGCTCTCTCACTCAGTCGAAGATGTATTCAGACGGCGTGCGCTCATCCACGCTCGTATATACGCAAGATAAATCGCGTGTTCTTCGCTCGGCCCAAGAAGCGATGCGATACCGACGCTCGGATCCCTCTGTATTTCTATACACACGCGTATTCGAATGGCACGTATATCTAGTCTTGAAGGGAAAAAAGAGGCCGCGATGTTTGTCGGCGTTGCGATGATGATAACGCGCGCATCCGAGGAAGCCCAGGAGGCGACTCTATCGCCACGCAGCTAATGCGCTTATGTTCCTACGTGATTTATTGCCGATCATTTGTCACGTTCCGCTTATTATAATACAGGGACACGTACGCGCGCTTTATTCCAAATGTGCATTTGTTATACACACTCGATCGGGCGACGAGAGTTGCACTTTTGACCCGATCAAACATTCACGCGAAAGAGTGCGCGCGACGATGCATAAACTATACACCCACACACGAGCTATCATGAAAGGCGAGAGAGAAATTCGAAAGTTGGCTACTACACGTTTTCAGCATCTCACGTCGGAGTTTGGACCCGTGGATCCCCTGGACTTTTTAAAGATTTACAAAACTTTCGCGATTGACTGGATTTTTCGCCAAAGCATCGAAGGCTGAGCTTCGCAGCTGGCTGAATGCTGGAGCGCGCACACACGCGCGGACGCTCTCTGCACCTTTGGACGAGTTTGCGCGCCGCACCTCAAAGTAAAAAGCCTAGTGAAAAGTTCGTTCGCTCAAAAGATTTTTCTAACTGTTATACCATACCACTACAGCGCCGGCTTCGAGGAAAGGAAAGAGGTACACGGCCGGGACGGCCGAGAGTTAATATGTATTAAGAAAAAGAGAGAAACACAAGACGCGCTTCCCGGCTTCCGGGTAGTAGAGAGGCAGATGGTACGTATAGTCCATAGAAAGCCTCGTAGAAAGCAGACGTATGAGAGCAGGCATTCCAACCGTACGCTATACCTAGGAGTTCGTCGGATTCCACGCTCGGAACTTCCGAGAGTCTCCAGCGCAGCCGCAGGTGATCGTTCCGCGTCTTAATTAAGAACTCTTCCCCCTTTGTTCGACACGCTCTACGTCATACGGGGGATAATTAAGGCCACATCAAGTGGATTCTGAATCTTGAGCGTGAAGTTCGACCTAGCCTGAATTCTTCATTGCCCGAGTCAACGTGTAAAGCTCGCGAAATGTGCACACAACGCGCACGAGATGCACTCTCCGCCTTTGGCCTGCAAGTATTTGCTCGATCGCTGCTGCTCCGAACTTGCTCTCCCACTGCCACTGTCCGTAGCTCGTACGCGCGAGCGCGAGCAAAGCCCGAGAGAGAGAGAGAGAGAGAGAGAGAGAGAGAGAGAGGCGGAAGACGGGAAAACCGCATAGGAAGTAAGAACTGCGGTGTATAAAGCCGACACGACAATAGAGCCAGACAAAAGCCAAGCTCGAAAGTGGCTGGGCCGAGCTGGCTGTTATATGGTTCTAAGAAAGCCAAATGTACGAGCCCGTTTAAACATTGATATTGTTAAGAGGATTTGCGCACTTCTGAAATTCGCGAGCGATTTCCGGTTTTTCGGAAGGAGCCGAGGCTGCACATTCACCCAACTCTGGAAGGATGAAATTTTAACCAAGAGAAGAAGCGCAGAGCTTGCACTCACGCGCTTCATTGTTTTCTGATGAGCGAGTGGGCTTTCGCATTTCAGCCGAGACTTTTCCTCGCTCTAATGAATTGTTTGTCGGATTCCTATACGCATCAGTTGCACGCTAAATGACTACAGCGGATCGGAATCGACAAGGCTGGGCAATATCGCGAAGTACCCTGCGAAGCCGTGTAAATTAAACTTGGAAAAAATGCGAAGTTTTCGAGCTCGGCGACAACGATTTCTTGTTTCCGAGTGTGATATGCAAATTTAATTTTAATGCGCCGGGAGACGGGAAATGAGTTTGGTCAAGGAAAATAAGAGAGAAGCCTCGCTTTATTTTTCATTACAATTCAAATTACATCACGGCAGTAATGAAAGACGAACCTCTACTTTCTCGGGACGACGTCCCTGCCGCTTCGGTATACATATAACAGTGCTGCACTGCTGAGTCTTTTGAATGCTCGTGTCTGCTGCTGCTGCGCAAGAAATAACGAAAGGGCGAGAAAGTGGAAAGGGCAATTAAGAAAGAAAAGCTAGTGCGCGCAACTGTATATCCCCGGGGCGTGCTGAAGAATAAGGAGAGCCAGAAGAAGAAGCAACAGCAGCCTCAATTCTTGAACCGGCAGTCAGATTTAGAGGAAGGAAGGAATGCTGAGAGGGGGTTGAATTGTGAGAGGGATTTATGAAAAAAAATCGCGCATTAGAGAAGATTGGCTTTGTCTTTTTGTCCAATATGAGTTTGTTAGGCAAGATGTTTAGAGAGCTTATTTTGGATTTATTATGTACTTATCTAATTTTTTTCGGCATGTACTCAATGTATAGAATTATAGTACGGGACAAATTCTTCTATTTGAAATATAGGAATCAATAAATAACCGTTGAAACCATACTGTTAAAAATAGCCACTAACTTCAACGATATTTTTCACATTAAAGCTGTTCTTCCGTACCATGAACTTGCAAATGTAAATGTTTCAAATGATTTTTAAATTGCATGATGTACAATAAACAACCAAAATCGCGCCGTAGGAATTAGGTGTGCTATTATTTCGAAAAGGCATTTATGCATATGTTGAAAGGGAGGTGCACTACACGGAGAGAAATGTATCACTAAAAATTACTATTCTGTATACTAATCAGGGCACGAACTTGGACCTATGCAGAAAATTTAGTATGTTTGTGTGAAAATTTACTATACATTTATCAAAACTTACTATATCAGTATAGTAAAAATTGCACTTCGCTCTGACTCGCTGTGTTCCGCCGGAAAAAATTATCGACAGAGCTCAAAAATTCATCGTAAACTAAACCGACGACAGAAATTAGCCTGTTCGCTTACTGCCGCTAAGGGGTGTCTCGTAAACTCCACTCGCAAATGACGAAAAAACTGTTGGGTTAGTATATAAGGAACTTCCAGATCGGAACATTATATATATATAAATGCGATTTGTCTAGCGATGCGTTGTTAGGTTGCGACATGTGAAATGTGTAATAATTAGCTTGAGATATATGTAAATTAGGTTAACTGCGAGATTGAATGTGACAAATAAATAATGAAAGAAGAAAGAAGAAACATTAATAGACAAGAAATGAAAAGGACAAAAATATATTTTTAAAAAGATTTAGTATCCACAAAATTTGGTATGCGGTATAATAAAAATTTCTATGTAGTATAGTAAAATTTGATGATTTGAAATTTTACTATACCGTATACTAAAATTTACTATAAGTCGAGTGCGTGACCTCTTTACTATATTGGTATAGTCATTTTTGATGAAAATTGTAGGAATATTTAGTGATACATTTCTCTCCGTGTAATACACGGGAAAGTTACAAACTTTAAAAACAATGGAAATTTTTGAATTTTTTTTTGGCATGAAACAAATTTAATCTATCAAAACCAGCAAAATTGGATGATTTATTTTTTTTTTATAAAAAATGCTTCGCGCAGCATACGCAAAAAACTTTTGCAAAACACGTCAGTTACTCTAAATTTAATGGATAAAAAAGCCCGAAGCTATAACAAAAAGTTCAACAACATTTTTCGTTATATTATTCATATTTCACGTAGGTTCAAATTTGTTCAAATATACAATATATTAATGATTTTTAACAAACTCTTAATCTTAATTATTTTACTGAAGGAGCACCCCCCTCACAAAATCAAATCATATAATTTTCATGAAAAAATTTAAACCTCAATATTTTAAATACCATAGGGTCCTTACAGAAATAGTCAAGGGTGTACGGGGGGAGAGATAAAGAATTTGAATCCTGATATCTTTTAAACTAAACGGTTTTATAAGCTGCAAAAAGAACCTAGCCGAGGTTATCAAAAGATTGATGTTGTCCCAAAATTTTAACTCCCGTAATCGTACGACATGATAACCCCATTTTCATGATACGTGCACGAAAAAGGTTACTTCCCATGTATGTAAAATGAATGGAAAATCAAGTTTTTCTTACCAGCGGGCAAAAACTATTCCCTTGGAAGGAAAAAACTTTATCCTCCCAAGGGAGCAGTTTTTTCCTCACTCAGCAGCCTATTCGATGGATGTGTGTCTCTTTATGAGTATTTTCAAAATTTTCAAAATTTTCAAAATTTTTGAAATTTTTGAAATTTTTGAAATTTTTGAAATTTTTGAAATTTTTGGAATAAGTGGCCTATTCGTACACTTATCATAAAAAGTACGGTGTGCAACAAGGGAGGAGTGGCTTTTTAAGACTCTAGTTTTGAGCACGAGTGCTCAAAACATCGCCTTCGCTAGAAAAAACCACTTTTCCCCCCTAGTTGCACAATATACTATTTTTTTAGTTGTCAATTTCCAGCTTAAAAACTATTTATCAAAATGGTTTAAAATTTTTACAGCAAATAGATATTATCGTTTTTTATTGTCATACATTTTTTCAAAACTTTTGACGATTTAGTTTTGAAGATATTCAATTTTTTATTAAATTACCTCTTTTATCATAAAATTTGAATTGAACGGTCAATCAGGAAAATCTTGCGGGAAAAAGTAAGCTATTGTATGCTCTTTTAGATACACTATTACAAAAATGTTTTTTTCAAAAACCAATAAATGGCTACAGTATGTCCATAAAATGGTCAGAATCATAGAACAAAAATGTTCCCAAATTCAGAATCAGAAAATATATATGCATGCCAAAATGTACGCACAGCCATCAGCACGGACATTTTCTAAGAACGCATGATTCGTATATTCCGAACACCTACAAATGCGTTTCTACCAAGTTTCAGGGAAATTAAAACTTTTACTATTACAAAGCTTTCTCTTAGGAGGAAGCCATATTAGTGCGAAATCTACTGTTTCCTTAAACTTTATTATTAGTACATTACACAATTAGGGGCAAAAGTTGGCTTTTTCAAGCGAGAATAATGATTGAGCACGAGACGGACACGAGTGCTTAATCATCATCCGAGTCTAAAAAAGCCAATTCGCCCCTTGTTGTGTACCGTGATTTTTATAATCAGGTCATCGCTAGCGCTCTTTTTAGCCTGCCTAAAAAAGCAGAATATCGAAAATTCAAAGAATTTAAAAAATTTTTTAAATTTTGAATATTTAAAAAATTTCAAAAATTTTGAAAATTTTGGAGGAGAAAGTGCTGTCAACTGTAGCCCTAGGGAAAAATACTTTCGCCTTAAGATATATATATATATATGTGTGTGTGTGTGTGCATGTGTTTGGGTGTGTTTGTATGTACAACTTCCGACTCGTTCTCCTCCTCGTCCGTTACAACTAAAAACGCCTTTCGCCCAGGCTTGAAAAACTCGACTTTCGTTCCACTTTTTCGTAGGCGAAAAGCACATTTTCGATGCACGAGTTATGAAGAATCTTTTTATTCGGCATATAAAAAAAAAATCCTTTGGTTCACCTTTGAAGCCGTATATTTGCCCGCACTATTTTGAAAACAAACCAGTTTGAAATGAATCGGCTTTTCGATAGAACTTCCATTAGATGGAATCCAAAAATCCGACAAAAACAACAAAGCTCGTCAAAGCCGAAATGCTTTAAAAAACATCTGAAAATTGAAAACACTGCGCAACCATCACGTGGAAATAGCTTTCGCAACCGCAGCGAACTTTCTCTTCCTGACCCGGCATCAGCAGCCTCTCTCACACACACACACTCACACACACACACACGCAGCGCGAACAACGACGACGACGACGACGCGAGGCCTTAATCCTCGGCTCTTGTTTAGCCGGTTGCGAGACTGCTATTCGCGCAGCTTGCGTAATTACCTGCTCGCGAGCTTTCACGCCCCTCCGCAGGCAGCCGCGTGTATGCATTCGGAATTTATGGGAGATTGCGATAATTAATAGAATGAGGGAGGAGGAGGAGGGCACGCTGCACGCAGACAGTCGTCGAAGCAGACAACAATCCGAGCAAAGTTCCGTACGCACCTCTCTCCCTCTGTTCTCGAGTGTCTCTTCGTCATTGTACACGCAAACATGTGCACATGCACATCGGCGCGAGCTGGAGAGAGAGAGAGAGAGAGAGAGAGAGAGAGAGGGAGAGAGAACTGTCGGCGTGAAATATCATATGCATGAGCGGTTCCGTCTGGGGCGGAGGATTTTTTTCATACTCTCGCTGTCTTTCTTCCTGTGCGCGGCTGTGCTGTCGTTGGGGGTTAAATTAACGCCTCGATGGGGCGACGCTCGCGCGTAATAAATCAGCCGAGCATTCGCTTCCGCTTAACTGTCGCTCGACGTACCCTATGTAGAGAGTACAAACGAGGGAAGCGCTGTGTTCTCTCTGAGCGCGCTACTTGCTCCACTGATCATGGGGCTGATTGATCCTTGATATACGCGGGCGTTCTTAGCAGCGACTATTATTATGCGCTGCTGGATCAAATTCCGCGCGGAGCGTTACTCGAGCGAGTTCGCACGCGAAAACAACGATTTCATCGGCCCAAACGGTAATGGCGCGCGCAGACCGAGAGTCCGATTTTATTGCAAAACCATGTACGGATAACGTGTAAAGCAGCGCACGTTGGTAATGCACCGCGGTGGTCTGGCAATATCCGGCCGAGCGAAACTTTTCCTCAATTAATCGCGAGAAATAAATCCCCCACCCCGGCGGCCATTGTCCGCGCGGAATCGAAATTCAGTCGTTCGTCGCCGCGGGCGCTTTTATTGAATCTCGCAAAACGCCGCCGCAGCCGAGCGAAGCTTTCATCTAATCTGCCGATACGAATATACAATAGAGAGAAAGCGAGAGAGAAGCTAGGCTCGAGGCCTTTCACAAAGCTTCGACACTCGCGCGCGAGCATTTCAGCGCGGGAATAAAGCTCCGATCCGAAGGATTACAGTGGCCAGGCATCAAACGAGCCGAGCTTTAAACGCCGTGGTGCAGGTGCCCGGTTGCATCGGGAATAATAGCCGGACAGCGACGTCCAAATAAAGGACCGTCGTCGCTCTGCTTTTTCCCGACGAGAGAAAAAGCTCTGCGCTGCACACGCGGCCACTGTTTTGGTATAATTATCCGAGCGTAGAGCGTCGCGCCGAATCTCCAGTGTAGAGCCAATGGCTCGTGAATTTTTTTCGTTCGCTTCTCTACTGCGCGGGAGATCTTCGATGAGCGAAAAAAAGTGTAGAGTTCACGCATGGAATAAATATAAACGCCGAGGCGTAAAAGCCAATTTACGCCGCGGATCTGCATCGTTGATTATGGACTCGGCGCGCGGAAAAAATCGAGCGCGCTTCTTTCGTGCGCAGTACTCTGTTTTCACGGCCGCGGGGATGCGTTTTGAGCTTGCCGGGCGGAAAAAATTCGATTGTTCTTTTGCCGCCGTAAATAAGGGAGTCGATGCGGGACAGATGGTCGGTTCCTTCGTTTTTCGGGAGAGGTCTCTTCTGAAACCGAGTCCAAAGTTCTCTTTCCGAGTCAGAGACAGTTATTTGTTTGTGTTGGTTGATTAACGACTGAAAATTTCAGACGGAATCGAAAATGCACCGGAAGCGGCATACAACTTTGATTTCGACGATTTTAAATGATTCAGGGCTGCAGCTGCTTATCGCAAAAATAGAAATAAACAACGTCGATGCATTAGCGTGCAGCTGCCGAGCCAGTGATTCATAAATTAAAAGCTTCAATTTGCAGTAAATCGAATCGTAGGCGGTCTATACAGTGCAAACGCCAAAGCTCGAAAAACAAATTTAGCTTTCAATGAATATCATTAAACGGGGCTCTCCCGGGTCGTATCAATTCTTAAAATTCTCCCAATAAAACTTGCGAGAGCTCTCGATGGCCAATAACGCGCCCCCGGTTGGTCATTAAAAATTCGATTACGCCTCTCCGCCCTCGCTCTCGCGGAGATCCCGTTCCAAGATTGCCGCCCCCTTATGACAACACACGCGGCATCGAGAATCGAAAATTGAATTTGCGTAATTCCTCTCCGCGCGCGTGTATCGCTGAGAAATTCCCTCCGCTCTCGAGCTGCTTAGCAGCGGCGGCTGGCTGGAATGGCTCTATCGCGATTCTCCCAGAGACGAAGAGTCGCGCGCGCGCGAGCGAGCGTTGTACGATAGACAAAGAGTGCAGAGCCAAAGGCGTCGAGACGGAGACTATTTGCTTAGCAGCCAGCCAGCCAGCGTTTATGGGATACAAGGGGGGTTATTCCAGCGGGGCTCGTAGCTAAAGCTTAAAGCTAAAGCAGCCGGCGCGCTACGGGCTGCGAGGCCCCTCGTAAAAGATAAAGGTGCCAAATCTTTTGTTTCCGCGTGTGTTTCACTGCGCCTTTCCGAGGCTGGCATAGAAGAACTATCGCGCGCCCGAGAGTTTTCATTTTGGATGCAGGAGAGATACGGCAAGAGATTGGCCGCTTTGTTCGGGCCCAGATTGGAAGCTCGCCGCGACATTGTTTTTCCATCCCAAGCAGTGCGTCTGTTTGACATTTCGAATGCGATAACTGATACATAGTCGCACCAGTGGTGGCCAGGTATATGCGGAAGAAAAGCGAGAAGGAACGGCTGCCGCTGAAGAGGAAGCACTTACTGCTGACGCTCTCGAGATCCGCACACAGTGCGGAGGCGCAGCTTCGAGAGGAAATCGAGAATACCGGCGCGGCGCGGCTCCATCGCACCTCTGAGTATCGAGACGGGGGAGAGGAGAGAGGAAAAAACGAGGAGCCAGCGAGCGCGAAAATGGAAGTAATATTCCTCCGTTCCATATCTTGAAATCGGAAATTTCCTCGGAGTCTCGAATATATGTATTTAAAAAAAAGTCCAGCAGGTGTTCGCCAGCTCGCTCTCTCGCGCGCCACTTTTGGAGCCTCCTCTCGTTTATGTAAATTGCTTTTCGCGAATAAAAACGACCGGGATGTATCTCATGCAATTTTTATATGGCCCACGGTATTAGGCCGTATACTCTCGCGCAGGGTTCGTCGGAATTTTTTTCTCCGCCTCGTCGATACGCGCGCGCACTTACTGCCTAATGGAACGGCGAATTTCCGAACTTTTCTTTATTCATCGATATTTTTTGGGGATGCGCGGGTTCGGAGAACGAATTTCGTTGTAAGAGAGTCGGACAGTTTATTTCTGTGCTGCGTATGAAACGAAATTAATACGACGCGTAAGTAGCTTCAATCCGTGCTCGCGTGCATTTCGCAAGGAAAATATCGCGTTACTACGCAGCAGCTTGTACTTTCCAAAGACAGAAAACAATAGGGCGACGATGCAGCGGCGGTGTTTCTTACCCAGCTGCAGCGAATCGGGACGGAATAGAAGCAAAATAACGACACAACGGAGAAGCGGAGAGAATATCCGAGTGAGGGGAAGAGAAAGCTGTACAAAAATACTTGCACTTTTTGTCGTGCGCGCGATGTGTACACATACTCTTATTCTCGGGGCGTACATTCCTGCAGCGAGGAACAAAACACGACGCGCTGCTATACACGTTAATCCCGGGCGTTCCGCAGTGCCCCCACCTCCCCCCGCCACCCTTTGTATAGGCGCCTCTCAAAGCTTAAACGCGCTGCATGTGTGCGCGTATGTAAAACCAGGAGCCGCCTTCCTTTTTTCGCCAGCCTGCAGCAGCAGCGCCTGGGATGCACACGAGAGGACACATTGAGCGAGAGATTAAAAGTTCTGGGGGATGTGCGGAGGAAAATCTCGACCGTGCTTAGTTATTGCGTCATTTTTTATAGACCGCCGCAACGAGGCTTTCAGCTGGGCAGAGTGCGCGAGGTGCGGTCCTCGTTAAAATAATTTGTGAGAGCGTTGTATTGCTCGAGGGAGTAGGGACAGGTCGATCCGATTAGTCGCCGGGAGCCTTTCCTCTGTCGTCGCGCGGCGGCGAGGAAGCTTTTCGGGGAGAAAAAAAATTCCATTCGGAGTTTCAATTTTTCGCAGAGTTGCCGCGGCCCTCGAAGCTGAGCTGATGCGGAACGGCGCGGAAAAAAAGGAGAAACGCGCCCGATAATAAACAAGATTTTAAGACCAGTGAAAAACCTACGAAGAGGCTTTATTTACGAGGTAGAGAGTAAAGCCCCGGCGGCCATTATCTAAAAAGCACTCGCTTCGAATTTCCAAGTTGTTGGCGCGTTGACTCTCAATTACCGCGAAATATACTTCTGGAAATAAAAAAGTTTCCGCGGCGTGCGGCGCAGCGCGCGTCAAAGGGTCAAATAAACTACGTTTTTTATCGACACTCAGAGAGCCACCGCCGCAGCTTTCGCGCTCACGAGAAAAAAACTCGCCGGAGAAGAAACGCTCTGCGCCCCGCTGCTGGAGTAACGAACTTTAATGCGTCAAGTGCGAAAAAACGAAAATCACGCTCGCGGAGCTTTCATCATACGGCGAGCCTCTTCGGGCGACGATCGGTATATAGGTAGAGAAAGAGAGAGAGAGAGAGAGAGAGAGAGAGAGAGAGAGAGAGAGAATGAAAGAGAGGAATGGGGGAATGAAAAAAAGAATAGCTGCAGCTCTGAGAGGGTGGATATAGAGCTTCAAGCGGAGAGAAGAAAAGCTCTCTTTTTTCTCTCTCTCTCTACATTTCTACCTATCGCGAGCGCGTCTAATTGCAAAGTTGGACGAAAACAAGCAAGTGCTCGACAAACAACGAGCCCCAAGTAAATATAACTTCCGTTCGTTCGCGGAAGGGAGAGGAGAAAAAGGTATACGTAGGCGTGTCCCATACGAGAGACACGCACGCGTGCTTGCGGAAGCTGCAGGTATACTGTACACAGCAGCAGAGTAAAGACGCTTGATGAAGAGCGGAAGGAAAAGGATCGGCACTTTCTCTTATAGAAAAAGCGAGCGCACTATCTCTACAAGTCACTATACTGTCTAGCGTTTTTTCCCTCGCCCACTCTCGAGCTGAGTCATTCAAAAAAGAACGACGAGGAAGACGACGACAGTGGGGCTCTTAAAATGATTTCGAGAAGGACGGATCTCTTATTTGCAGCTCATTACAAGGCTCGCGCGCGCGCTCGCGTCGAGATTCTTCTTCTCCCCTTGCGCGTCTCGCCTCCTCCTCGGCTTTTTTCGCTCGCTTTGACTCCCACGCTAAGGAAGAACCGACGGCGAGCCATTGTGTCGTCGGCGGCACGCTTTCTCTTTTAACTACGCGCAGAAAAGTTTTACTTCGTTACGGGGCGTTATGGAGCTCCGCCGACGGTGTTTTTTCCATTATTTCAGGAATATCAGCCAGCGCGCTCTTGTAATGAAGGATTTTAGGTCAAGTGTCGTTTAGCGCGACCGAGTGCTTTCTCCCCTGGCGAGTGCTTGAATAATTCGGTTTTCCGAATCCTTTGTTTGAATGGCGGAGCAGAATGCTTGTGGAACACGACTAATGGTTCATTCCTGCTGCGTCTTTTTTTTGATGATTTTTTTGGATAAATAAATTGTTTTTCTTTTGCTTCCTCCAAGCTTTGTAATAGTAAAATTTTGAGTTTCGTCAAAACTTCTAGAAAATACTTTTTAGTGTGTTAGAAGTTCAAATCACGTGTTTTTAGAAAATGTCCGTATGGATGTGTGTATGTGTGTGTATGTATACCGTAATATTTCTAGAACTAACTATTTTTTATTTTATGGCCAATTTCTGATTTTTGAAAAACACTATTTTGCGTTTCTTTTAATCATCCCATCGTTACAATAATTTAGTATGTAAATGTGGTGGAAATATCAAAATGTATGAAGAAAGTTGTAATGGATTAGGTGAAAAGTATAGTATTTCTTGTGATAAGTGTAAACATAATATTTTTTTTAATTGCAAGATAATTGGTAAAACATCAAATATTTATGAACTAAACAGACGTAGTATTCTTGCCATCAGAATACCCGACAGGTGTCCTCGAAAGCCTCAGAAGTTTTTGTGGAGTGATGAATTTTCCTGCTCCAGTGCAAAACTCAAGTTTTACTAAAATCAGAAAACAGCTATTAAACGTTACCTGTGATGTTGCTCATAAATTCATGACTGATGCCATTGAAGAGGAAATTAAACTTACTCACAATTCAAGCAAAGAAACTGTTGCAGTTGATGATTCCAATCAAGAAGCTATTCGTCGATTGAGTATCGAAAATTTAGAACAGGAAGATATGTCAGAGAATGAATCGGAGTTGACAAATACTCCAAACTAAGTTGTAGCTTGTACGCGAAATATAGATGTTCAAGGTGATACAATGGTGTTTTTACAATTATTGGACAAGAAAGTCGAAAAATTATTGATATTGAAGTGCTTTCCTCATACTGTTTACAGTGCAATTTATATGAAAAAATTCATGGATTTGAAGGGACTCCAGAATGGCAAGAATGGTTTAGTGCGCACTTACGTATCAATGAAGCTGAAAAATAAACAGTAATGAATTCAAAAGAAGCACGAAGATTGAGAAGGCAATTAAATATTCCCACTGCTAAGAATGAATATGTCAGTGGCGGATACTGACATTTTATTTTAATTGTAAGTGGCGTGTATAAAAAGCACAAATACAACATTTTCAATTTTTTAATTGTAATTTTTCATTCTAAGATTATATGTTGTGTTTACAGATTTGGCTTGGCGTATTCAGAGGTCTAATAAGTATTGAGACGCAATCAGATAATTAAAAGTATTATGAGAAGTTATCAAAAAAGTATTGAACTATACCAGCCGCTATTAGTAGTCTCAGTCAGTGATGAACACAAAAGTTTGCAAAAGTGTAAAAAAGGGAATAATGTGATATATATTGAACAAAAATGTAATTTTAATTTAAAAAATAGTGAAAATACTTATAACTGTGATATTTAATGTTATTTGACAAAAGTTAATATTGAGATGATTAAGTATTGTTCACTGACCGCAAGATTCAAGCGTACTGAAGCATCGTATTAGAACAAATCAATGGTTATTTTGTTCGTTGTGAGTGTTCTCATGGTCCGAGTGTGGGATTTTGAAAAAGAAGCTAACCTTAACAAATTGTATGTAACGATAGTCAAAATTTTCAATAAAATCAAGAAAAATACAAAAATTTTGACTTTCATTCCATCAAACTTTTTACGGCTAGCTATTTTTTTAAAATCCCAGACTCGGACCATGAAAACACTCACAACAAACAAAATAAATATTGATTTGTTTCAATATGATGCTTCAGTACGCTTGAATCTTGCGGTCAGTAAAAAAACAGCATGCTTATTAGCATAGCTATTTTTTAGCATATAAGGCCATACAAAAAAATTTGAAACCATTATTTTTTGTTTTTACTATATATAACATAGGTTATAATGTATTTTAAATCTATCAGTTTATTTATTTATTTATTTTTTTTAATATGACAACATAACAAACCCAAACATTATTTTAAGATGGTTAGGTCCCCTTAAAAAGGAAATTGAGTTTGGCTGATTATGATCTCTCGGACAAATAGAACAACGTAAGTGGATAAAGTGAAAGTAGCGGTAGATTAACATAAAATACATATTACGATTTTTAGTCATTAAAAGAAAAAGCATGGTTTTTGAATTACCGAATTCGCGAATATGATGATTTTTACTGGATTTTTATGTAGGATAAATTTTACCGATCTAGTAATTATCATTGTAACAGACTTTCAACATTTCCTTGTAGTATAAACGTATATTTCGGATATATTAATCGCCCATAATGTAAGTATACATCGTCGCTCCGTACAAAGACTAGCAGAGTACAAATTTTCAAACGAAAACTAGCACAACTCACGATTTGTCGCGAAGAGTAGCATTGTTCAGAAATGCCGCCAAGAGTAGCACAACTCACGTATTCCCCGCGAAGACAAGCACAACTCGCTACTTATATTACTTAAAATGTGAGTATTTTACGTTTTTATTGGATTATTGGGTTAGTTAAGTTCATGAAAACCTTGGACAAAGACAGACAAACCTCAAAGTTTTAAAAAGCTTCGAAAATTTCTAAAAAAAGTGAACAATTTAAAAAAATGCTTGTAAAAAATTATTGTATTTATGAAAACAATTATAAATTCGGTAAAAAGTTGTAAATTGTGAACATTTAAAAATGTTCTTTAGGGAAATTTTCGCAAAAATAGGGAAATTTTTCTAGAAATTCGTTGTTTAAAGTTTGAGCTGTGCTAATTTTTGCAGCAAATGCGCGAGTTCGCGAGAATATCAATGCTCCTATGTTCCATAACGTTATAATTAATCGCTTCAATTAATTGCGCATACGTTGAAAAAAAAACGCCTGCTCATACCTCTCTATTAGAATCATTAACTACAATTGATGCGAATTCCAAAAAATTAGCTTTTACGCAAAGCCATATGCATGCATATCTGCTTATACATTCAGTGAAAAAGCTACTGAAGTACTACACTAAGTAGTCAGCGAGTAATTTAGTGCATATTCGCCGTCAGTCAGCTGGTGAGTTCATTAAACAAATTATATGATTTAATTACATCAGCTTTTTTTTTGCACCTGGACATTCCCCCGCACGTGCGCTCGTAATAGATATCTGCAACAGTAGCAGCTTTAATATCAAGCGACGACGAGCTGGGCATATCGAGAAAAACACTAGCAGCCCGAGGGGAAGAGAGACTTATCGTCGACGAATAGCCAAAGAAAATTGATTAATTACAAGAGGCGCAGTATTTCAGCATTACTGATGCTCTTTCTCTCCTACACCCGGCGAAAGGCCGAAGAGGCAAATACTAAAAGCGTCAAGGGCTCGGGCTCGCATTTGCATGTCTCTCTCTCTCTCTCTCTCTCTCTCTCTTGGCTGTGGCTGAGTCGTTTGCTCGTTTTAGAAGATTAATAAGTTTATCTAGCGCCGCGTCATTCGCGCAAGTGGCTTTTTGCGCCCGATCCCCTCCCTCTTCTCTCGACTCAATCTCAGCGCAGTGTGTATACAGATATAGTACAAGTCGCTCCGCGTCTGTCTGTCCTACGGCGAGAGATGAACAAAAAGGGATGGAAAGAGGATAGAGTTGTAGCGCATCAACGTTTTTCGTCTCCTCCTCTGCTTCTTCCCTTTAGCTTTCGTTTTCGGCCGAGTGAGAGAGAAAGAGAACGAGTGCAATGTATAACACAAAAGTAATATAGAGAGGCTTACGCAAGAGGATTGAGCGGCGGCTGCCGCGCCAAAAAGTTATTGGTTTTTTTCTACGCTGCGGCTTTTTATGCGTTGCTAGAAAAAAAAAACAGTAAGGCTGCTCATCAAACCGAGTGTCTGGCTTTTTTTATACGCGCGTCTACGAAAAGATTCGAATTACCGGCGTTATTCTTCTTTTTGCTCGCCGCTGATTTTAATTTATGGATAAGGCGCATTTGCGAGCGACAGAAAATGTATACGTTACACAGATAAAATGCGTCAATTCACATTGTTTTTCTATGCGTGAAAGTGTAATGAGCCACGATAAGATAAGACACAGCGAAACGTGCAAAGTACGTATATTACATAACGAGCGCCGAGTTTGATAATGCCTAATCCAAGATCGCCAACCCGTGAGTTTGTACAAAACAAGCAAAAGCTACTATTACGCTTCAAGGTCGCTCGTCAATAAGAGAGCTCGCGCGCGCAACAGTATGAATTATGGCTGACCGGTGATGATGCTACTACGATAAAAACGCGCGCTAAAAACGTCGTCGTTCGTGCACAGATTCGAATCGTCTCATGTGCTGCGGGGAAAAAGGACTGTCACAATCGCGATATACTGCGCGCTTACACAAATTGTAAAATATCACGATTCCGGCATGAATACATGGCATAGTGCGCGCGAGACTTGTATAAGACTTTAAAATCTCATGTTTAAAGGCCGTCCCGAAAGTGTTAAATGATTTAAATTTAATTTTAATAACAGTGAAAGTTGCTCGCGGGAAAAGAGAGACTTGCCATATAATAGGCTTGACTTAAGTCCGCTTTCAACAGCTCTCGAGCAAGAATTAACATTTTATATCTACACCGCGCGCTCGAGATTCTTCTATCAGAAGAAACTGTATTGATCGACCTTGTCACCGCCGGCGAGAATCTATATTATCATCATAGGCAGAAAAAATTTACGACTACACTCACTCGTTTCTCTCCTGGCCGAGATATGCACTTATCGCGACGAGTAAAAATATCGTCGTCGCATAAGTCATGGGTATGGTCGAAAGAGGCAGATCTATCCAAGCTCGCGCGAGCAGGTGGGCCTTATATTTCTCGGCAGTTCCTTGTCGTCGTCGACGATTTGACTTTGAATAATTCATGCCTCGACTCGCGACTTTGGGCTCGTCGCTTCGTGCATACGAATGTGTACTACACGTGTATACGCGTATGTGCAGTCGTCACCGAGGACGCCCTCCCCTATCACCCCCGAAGTATAGACATATATATGCATTCGAATGTGTACATCAAACATGCAAAAATGTGTCCATCAGCCCCGAAAAAGCCGTCGCGCGTCAGACATGCAGCACTCAGCTGCGAGAGACGTAGGGATTTTCACTGTATTATGCACGAAACTGGGCTGTATAACATGCATGATAAATCGACGAGACACGAGACTAGAGCTTATACACATAATATATATATATATATATATATATATATATATATATATATATATATATATAT
>QLSS01000066.1:260017-272645 GCA_024372645.1 Trichomalopsis sarcophagae
GCGCGCGAATTGTTCGGCGGATTTCAGCGCAGCAGCTGGGAAAATTGGTTATCCGATGAGCGAGAGAGAGAGAGAGAGAGAGAGAGAGAGAGAGAGAGAGAGAGAGAGAGTCTATAGGAAAACCGCCGGTGAATTAATTCCCGCGAATACAGCGGGGAAAAAGCCCGGGCGAAATTCGAGTTCTAAATTAGTTCTCGACCCCGCCGTCAAGCTGTACGCTAACGAGGACCAATGGAGCAAACTTTATTACCGAGTTCGGACAGCTGGACTCTTTTTGCACAGCTGTCTTATCTCGACAGGTGCTGTATGAATAAAACTTTCCCGCGAAATTGTTTGGAAAAATTTAGACAGGACATCGGTAAAAGCTCGTTGCCCGGTTATAGACGCACTTGAATAGCGCGCGCTTACGCAGCGAGTAGACGAAGACGGAGCGAAGGGGAACCAATCCATAACACACGCCGGCGCAGTAGGTAGTGAGAGAGCACTGGCCGAGCCGGTCTGTTGCCCAACATCAGCTGCTCTCTCTGCTTCCGCGATAAAAGCAGTGTCTTTATCGACTGGCTGAGAGGTTAGGGTTTTCGGTTTCCTGTACATTTTTCGGGCTTAACGCGTCGACTGCTATCGCTCGCTCCTGTTTTGGAGTCGTTTCCGACGAAGCGGACATGCGGGCTGTGAATTCACTCTACTGCAGGTGCTGACATTTCGCATTGCTTCTGCTGTAGTCGAACAATCGATGCTAAGGACACGAATAATTGCGGCATTTGTGAATCAATAGCGCTCAAATTAACCTCGCATTACTGTACAGTAAGTTTGCAGAACTGTATTTACCCATGATGATTCAGCGAAAAAAAGGATATCCATAACCAGTCGATATTTTCAACGTTGAAATATCGTATAGTCGATGTCGACGCAAGATTAATTATTCGAAGCAACTTTTTTTCCTGGATAATAAACGCCAGCTCAAGTATAGCCACCGGCAAAAAAAGCCAGCGAGCAACTAGTAGTCGCGGTGAGCGCTTGTGTCAAGTGCAATCTTCAGGCGAAAGAATACACCTGCTAAAGAAACGTGCGCGAGAGCGAAACACAGTGTCGGCACAATAAAGCCCTCGCGAGCAGCCACACACATTTACATTGTAGCATAGACTATAGGCACCAACACGCGGACATCCCACGCGAGCGAAATCGAACGACTTACGGCTTGTCTGGCTGAGACCTGCGTGCTCTCTGCTCGGCCTTCTGAATCTCCTCGGCGCGGGTGACGCTCTTGGTCCTCCTCAGCCGAACTCCCGAGCCCTCGTGCTCGTTCCCCGTCATCTCTGCCGAAGGCTCTTCTGTCTTTCCTGCGAACACTCGAGCCGATTCACACACGCGCACTACACAACTCCCCGTGCGTATATGCTGAGTGCTGGCACTGAACGGCCGGGAGTCGCGGCTACTACTGTGCGCTGCACGCGCTTTCTAGGTTAGGAATCATCGAGAGCGCGCGCGAGAGTCGAGAGGCGAGTGAGAGACGTGAGACGAAGTGCGGAACTGCGGACGTGTGTCCGCGGCACGATATATCAATATCACACACGAGAAGGCGCTTTGGTATGCGTGTAGCGCGCTTGATCATTGATGAGGCTTTGAATTATGTACGCGTCGCGCGGCGCGTTTGCTATTTGCTTGTTTACGCGAATGCTTGGTCTTGATTGTGTACTTTCATCGCGAAAATGAATATTCAAACGATAGCGAGTCGCTTAGTTTATTCAAAATCGCTGTTCTTGTTTCAATCTCAAGTACGTGAAAATATAGTTTAGTGTGGATTATTGTTTAAAACACTTTCCCTGGAATGTCTAGCTAACGTTCTCGATGATGATGATGATGATGATAATTCTTTCCAAGCATTTCCAAACTGTTATATCAAAAAGCGCAACGCGAGGCGCTCTTATCTCCACGAGAAGTATCACAAATTATCACAAAAATTTCGTGCATCGCAGCGTAAATTGAAAGTTTATTAATAACCAGTGGACTCCTCGAAGCTTCATTATAGCCGCTCGTCTGTCGCGCGATAACCGCACCAAAGTACACCGCGCAACCGAGTCGATAACCGCACACCACTGCATGCAGCAATTAAAGCCTCGTCATCTTCGAGCGCAGCCTCGCGAGCCGCGAATAATCTCATCAAAGTAGTCTAGTCGATAATATATAGACGAGTTTCCTCGAAAAGCAAGCCATCATCGCGCGCATATCTCGCCGAACCCCCATCGATCTCAATATACGGGCACGAGCTATACATACATGCGCGCTCGTATAGTAGCTCCTTGCTGTCTGATTAATTAGCGGTATGTCGAGAGGCACGCTCGCGATTGCATAATCGCGCAGTCGGAATAGCATACGCGGCAACACGAGCCTCGGATTCCCGCTCCCGGCCGTCCGCGTAACATTCTCAAAATGTCAGGATCGCACGCGCACCTGTGATGCGGCAATGCTATACTGCTGCACACACAGATACACTATACCGATATGCACCAGCGGGCAATAATCGTCTCGCAACGAGGGAGTATATTACACACACTGGACAGTGGACGGATACGCTTTATGTGTGAGCGAGACATCTCCAGCGGATCTTTGGTAGCCTGAACTTTGTATTATTAAGTTCGAATCTCTCTGGCGGCATTGCGTCATTCCAGCCGACGTCGCATCGCGTCGTTGTGCGAACGATGTCTTTTATCGATACATGCGAGCGAGGTGCGAACACGCGCGGTATTTTTAATACGAGAAATTTCGCGCGCGGATGTCACGCGGTCAGCCCGAGGCTGTTGGCAGATTTTTCGCGTCGACCGATATGGGTGGAAAGTATTTTAGCGATTTTGGGTGCTTGATGAATTCGCGCGGAGATCGAAGAATTTTCGCAATTGTAGCGATGCGCAATCTTTCGAGTCGCATTGTTGTTCGATCAGGAGTTGGATACTTATTGGAATATTCGAATATTTGGCCGAGTTGATGCTGCGGATTTTGACAGGCTTGTTTTAATATGTAGTATGAATGCGAGGAAACACCTACGGAAGTTAAGCACATTCAAAAGTCCAAAAGTAACTTATGAGCTCCATTTTTTGCAATGTTATGAGATACCTATAGACCGAAAAGGCAGTTTTCAACTCTCACAAGAATATTGTTTAAATGCTAGGTTCTTTTTCTTATGATTCCAAATATGTTGATGAAACTTCATATGAGTCATCCAACGAAAAGTCGGACACTTTCCTATCGAAAAATTGAGCTCTTGCAATTTTGAGGGCACACGAACCAGACCAAGTTTTTTACATGCGTTTGGGCATACAATATGTAAAAAACATATGGGTGCCACCTCCAAACCCTATGCCAACAAAAAGTTACGGGACAATTACTAATTACCAAAAATAGCCTTTAATGCGCCTCGGGTAATTAATTACCTGGCCGAGTAATCGTTATTTTTTACGGCATTAATGAACAACGGAGCCCCAGATCTTTGAATTTAAAAACAATCGTTGAAAACGACCGTCTCTATCGAAAGTTGCAAGCAATTTAAAATAGTATATTTAAAAAGCGTCGTATATGACAACCAAAAAGATAAAAAAACAGCTATAATTGATAGGCATATATATATATATATATATATATATATAACTGAATAAACAATTAAAAGGTTGATCGAAATTTTGAAAGCGATAGTAAAGACCAAGAGATTAAATTTGAGGGCTGTATGGTTAAAATTGAACGTTTGGATCAAAAGTTATAAGGATTTTAAAATTGGGAAAAATCGCTGATTTTCGTACAAAAACGAAGTTTTCATGATTTTTTTCTATTTTCAAGTCTAGACAACTTTTTACCTAGACAATTATTTTTAACTCACCAGCTCTCAAATTGAAGCTCTCTTTTAATACTTCTATACTAGTGATACACATTTTTCGATTACGCCTTCAGACACTGAGTAAGTAAAGTCGAACCATGGCTGATTTTCGTTTATTTTTCCCATGTTAAATTCCCATAAGATAATGTAAACTGCTCGACAAAAAAATAAGTATTTCGAAATCGCGGGATCCCAAGGTTTTTCGGGTTCTGGATGGCCTAAGGAACCTAAAAGAGTTGGTCTGGTAGGTATGCCCTCAAGTTTCTATTTCGTTCACTCAGACCCCCAAAAGTATTCGGTTTTTTCTGGATTTGTACATATATGCGTGTTAGATTCAAATTTGGTTTTTTCTCTTCTAATTTTAATCTTTCTAATTTTAGTACAGTCCGAAATGTCACAACGCAAATCGGAATACGCCCAACGATATAAGCAATAAAAAATATAAATGCAGCAAATTTAATGTGACTTTTGAACTCCAACGACACGGATAGCGATAAAAGTTCACCTTTATACCGCTCGCGCAATTCAAGAACATACTGATAAATCATGATCTGGCTTTGTCTTCCTTGATCTCGTCCTTGTTCTGGTCTTTGTACCCGTCATTGTCCCCTTGACAGCTACTCCATCTCAAATAAAGTACTTTCATCTTATTATTGTGTTTGTTAAAAAAAACAGTTTTGCATCGAACAAATTGTTAGAAAATTTGTCTAACTTAAAGTTTACTGAAATTAGGTATATTTATCGAAATATGGTATATTTAGATTTATATTTCTTTAAATTATATTGTGACTGATTCTACTATAAAAAAGAAAGGAATCATTATTCTATTTATTTTCTGATGGGTCATCGATTGGCCAATAAGATTACGAGATGGATGGCGGGATGCGCGTAATAGTTTGTTTCTAACCTATAAAAAGGTTTAATATAAAGCAGAGCGCGCGGAGCGCGCATTGATCTTCCTAGTTGGATATTAAAAAGTCATAAATTTGCTCAATGTGTAAGCGTCGAAAAACTTTATAATTGGAAACAGTTTTTTTATTGTGTAGTTTATTTAAATCTATAAATAACAAATATGTATCTATTATTTCTTAATTCTATTCATATCCCTGGTAGAAACGGTATCCAAGTTATTTAGAAGTTCTGTGGTTGTCAATCTCAGAACTTGGTAGTTTTCTTAGTAAGTTTTTGTTACAAGATATAACGCTTTTTATTCTAGTTTTTTGGCAGTTTTTAGATTGAGTATTTTTAACTATTTTCTTTCGAAGATAGTTGGCGAAATAAGACGACACAGGTGCTCATGGTAAATAGCGATTCGTGGTTAGAAATAGAAAATCATTACTATCAGGCTTGTATTCGAGTATTTCTTAGTGAAAGTATATAGAATAATGATTTGCGTGCGGAAAATCATACGAAAAATTTCAAGAGACCTGGGACTCGAACCCGAGCCCTGCACAAGGAAAGCCGCGCGCCTTAACCAACCGAGCCAAGTAGACGTTGTCATTTGACCAACTAAGGCATTACTTTTTAAAAACAGCTCAATCTAAGAACTGTCAAAGAACTAGGATAAAAAGCGTTAGATCTTGTAACAAGAACTAACAAAGAAAACTACCAAGTTCTTAGCCTTTTCAGCATTTTAAATCGGCCAATTTCTACCAAGGATACTATATATCGAATTACGGCTCGAAATACAGGACTAGTACTACATAATCCAAGACTAGTGTATTTTCTTTCATAGGGTAATAAAGCGTAAAATTCTAAGCAAGGTAAGCTATTTTATATTATTTTTTTATTATGAAATTTTTTTTGCTGTAACCCGGCTAAAGCCGCGTAAAATTTCGGTGATATTGAGAAAGCATTTCCCATCCTCACCAACTTCAATCGTAATCATCCCAACAGGTGGTCGTTATCATTAGGTTAATGTTGCAGTTTTGTAATCATTGACTCATCGTGTTACTCCTTACAATAACCAGCAACTTTTGCATCGACAAATTTTGAGATAGTGTGAGACTACGAAACGTGCTAATTCGCTCAATTAATGATTGTGATGTGCGACGGACCGTAAGCGTTCGAGTGAAGAGGCATATGTTATGCCGAGCAGTCGGAGTAACAACGATTCTATGTCGCCTGGATGCAACCAGGCTCAGGGACGTCAAAAATCCTAAGAATTGTCCCTAAAGTAACCCCTTATAATATTGTTTTGAATATCCTAAAATTAAACCCTCAAAGTATCCCTTCAAGTATCCGAAAATTTAACCTTCAAACTTCATATTAGGATACATAAGGGGACCTAACCACCTTAAACCGATTTTTGAAAATCAAATAAAAAATTGATAACAGATCAGTTGTCTACTGTTTTTGGGGAAGTTCTGTGGTTGTAAATCTCAGAACTTGGTAGTTTTCTTAGCAAGTTTTTGTTCTTTTTAGAACTATAGTGTAGGATATGTATAGAACGCGTGGCGACAACAGTCTGTACAGAGAAGATTGTCTAAGCGAACCGTTAACGGTGGCGGTAGCAGTAGCGCCAGGCTGTCCCCACTATCTCGGGAGCCGCTCTTGCATCATAAAACAAGCAGACTAGAATCGCATTTTCAACGGCGATGGCGAGCGGACGGCAGCGGGTGCGTGCGGAGAACAGCATTTAATATGGTGGTGCCGGGCGGACGATGACAGCGGAGCCAGCGCCGGCAATCTTGAACATTGGCGGACGATCCAATGAATTTTAATCAGTCCTTTTTAGGACTACAAAATCAATAACGTAAAATGAATTTTGCTTGCGAGAGATAGATAGATAGATGAGTCTTTATTTGCTAAAAGCAAAAAAAAATAATACAATTTATGTCACATAGACTGTGTCGAAACAGTCTAACAAAAATATAAAATATAATATATAAAAATACCGTCACATATAATCTCGTAGAAACACATTTGGTCACATAAAACTTTTCAAATATTACTTTCCACAGTTATGGTTTGGTCATAGACCTATCTGTATTGCACATTGGAAATCTAAATTACGTAATACTGAATGGATTTTTATGGCCTGAGGGCCGAGTCTGACTAGATTAAAACTAGATTAAGGTTAAGATCAAGCGCCAGAGGGCTCAGAGTCGTCAAGATTCTGTGGCCAGCAAAAAGGAGAGAGTCCCAGAACTGAGCACCCTGGACCTGGAAGGCCCTAACCCCGGTTTCAGTACTCACTGCTGAAGTCAAACAGCAGCATAAGCGTCACCTTCTTTTTGTCAATAGCCATGCGTACGTCGTCGGTCACTTTTAATAACGCAGTCTGTGTACTGTGGTGTTTTCTGAAACCGGCCTGGAAGGGGTCGAGTATATGATTTTTATTAAAAGAAGACGAAAGTCCTTAACGTTTGAAGGAGCGCTGGGTCTTTCTCAGCGCGATCAACTGTGCCTGCTTCCAGATACTCGGAAAGATCCCCTGAGCGAAGGAGCAGTTAAATAGATTAAGAATAAATTCGCCAATAATTGGGAGGGCCTTGACGACCACCCCGCATGGAATACCATCAACACCCCTCGCTTGCGAGGAAAAATGTGATATAGCAAGGACGACGTCACTCATAGTATCAGAGCTAAAAGTAAAGCTCTCCTCGTTTGCAAGTAAAATAGTGTCCATTGCATTGTCTATATTTTCGAGGGGTGATACCGATACTCCCGCGAAGTGCTCGTTCAGCTCCCCCGGAGTAAAACTAAAAAACTCCTCCTCCTTACGCCTGGGCACGAGGCCGAGATGACGCATTACCTTCCAGATATTTCTATTTTCATCAAGGGCGTCTGATAGTTGTTGGCGAAGGAAGGATTCACGCTCTTGAGCAGAACGCATGTCGACCTCGTTTGTGAGTCGAAGGACCTCATCGAAAAGCTCCGCTCTCCCCGCGCGCTCATAGCGCCTGAGTGTAGCATTGCATTTATCCACGAGGAGCCTCAGCTCTGGTCCAGACCAAGGAGCATATTTCCTACGTGGGCAAACCGTTTTCAAAGGCGCCAATTCATCGATTGCTAATTTTATATTTTTATTAAGAACGCATAAAGCGCCCCCCAGATCGGTTTCGATAGAATTCATGGCTGTCCAGTCACAACAAGACAAGACGTCGACAAGACTAGTTTTGTATATGCACTTCTAACCCCGGTACGAAAAAGTGTCACTCGTAGGAGTGGGAGCGTAGATGTCTAGCGAGACATCTATGACACAATGCTTGCCGAAACTAGACAGCCACTCATTCTTAGAGTCCAAGATCGTGTCGTTTTCGTCGCTCATGATGAGGTCAATCCACGTGTGAGACGATGAGGTATGATGTGTGGGACCATGCCGGATGATCTGAAGAGATAACTCTTTGGACAGACGCTTGATAGTAGCAGCGTCGTCTGATTCAGATAGTAAATCCATTATGATCTTATGACTAAATTTGCCGCATAAGTCCCGCAATACATCAAGAAGGTCTGAGTCCTTTTGCATCGGAATTTTCGGAGGCCTGTATATAACTCCGAGTAGTACCGAAGGTGAGTCGCCCCTTTGTACGCTACAAAAAAGGTACTCTGGGATTCCAGGTTTTCCTAAACCCATAGTATCAGAAGAAGCAAGCTTTTTGATTTTCAATCGATTGCGCACAAACAAGGCGACCCCACCTCCGATTACATTTCGATCCTGCCTAATGATGGAAAATCCCCCGATGCTAACTAGGCTATCATCCACAATCGGATACAGTCATGTCTCCGCAAAACCAAAGATGTCAAACGAGAGGCGCTCTGCCAAAAAATTACGGACGATCTCAATGCGAGCCCTGAGCGAGTTCTCATTGAGAAAGCCCTCCCTCAAGCCACTCCCAGTACCCGGCGCATTGACAGGGGGTCTCGCGAGTCGTATGGCGGGCGCAGGTGATGATGACTATGATGACGACTGTATGGATGTTAGTGCAGATGATACAGTCGTCAATGATGGCGACGATGTCGGTAAAGCTGCAGCCGACTTGCCTGACAGGTCCGACTCAGGTGCGTTACACGAAGTAGTGTCGTTTACGTCCTTTTCAGTGACTGTCATGCGTATCTTCTGTCGTCGAGGTTGTTTCGAGCTGGCCTGATACGCCGCGCTCACCCCCCCCCCCCCCCCCTCCCTACGCCTAGCCAGGAACCTGCCACCCGCGTGCCAGACATACTTGAAGCCTAGTCCCTGTGCAAAGGGCCTTAAGTTTTCGAACTGCGAGAATTTTTCTTTGGACAACATTTCATTTATAAAAACTTTATGTCCGGACAAGCAGACAGCAGCCTCCGGGTCTAGAACACCGGGCTTGATATCGTTTATGGTCAGGTAGTTGTTTAAATAAATAACTTTCCTGACTAAGCCGAGAGAGAGAGAGAGAGAGAGAGAGAGAGAGAGAAACAGTTTTTTTCAGAACTCTAATAGCGTAGTGTTCGCGTATTATACGTCTCCGCATAATATATGTATCACCTAACACGGCGCGCAAAGAAAAGAAAGAGCGCATGCGTAAGCCCTTCTGCGGTCTGAGATCGATTAGCGCGCGCGAGAGCGTCAGATTCGTTTTGGCATCGATCGAGAATAGTGTGATCCGAAGCCTAGCCTCTATTCACGTATAGCCATTTTATTGTGCCTATCGCTGTAATTCGAATTATAGCTTTTAGTTAATTACTCGCGTGTGATTCCTTCTTTTTTCTATAATTCGTGTAAATAAAGTGCCTGTAATTCCGTGTGGGCGAGACACAAGCGTGCTGTCATCGCATAGCGAATCTTCGCTATAGGTCCCGGTCTCGACGACTCGACGAGTCGTCTCAAGCCGTTCACGGAGCGAGGGCTGAGAGAGAGAGAGACAGAGACAGAGACAGAGACAGAGACAGAGACAGAGACAGAGACAGAGAGAGAATCATCACAGGCGGCGATGCGAACGGTCGGCTCTTACCAGCGCAATGCGTCTCATCGACCCAAGGTCGCACGGAATTTCCATCAGTCCATTTCAGGACTAGAAATATAATTTAAACGTAAAACAAACTGTAAGAAGTAGCTTTCTTGCGAGCGCACGCTTGTACGGGAGACACTATCTCGCACAATAAAGAGCGCGACACAAGAGCTGCATTTAAGAGTAGCGAGCAGTCAACGGCGGTAGCAGATTTATCTCTCTCTCTCTCTCTCTCTCTCTCTCTCTCTCTCTCTCTCTCTCTCTCTCTCTCTCTCTCTCTCTCTCTCACCCAGATCACGGAGTATCTTAATAAAAATAATATAATCGACCCCTTCCAGGCCGGTTTCCGAAAACACCACAGCACACAAACAGCGTTGATAAAATTGATTGACGACGTACGCATGGCAATTGACAAAAAAAAGGTGACGCTTATGCTGCTGTTTGACTTCAGCAAAGCCTTTGACACCATCTCACCTTCCAAATTACTATCTAAGCTGAGACAGCTGGGGTTCTCTAGGGCGGCTCTCTTGTGGATTAAATCATATTTACAGGGACGATCTCAGATGGTAATTTCGAATAAAAGCGGAGCTTCAGAATGGCTTGAAACCAATCTGGGAGTTCCACAGGGTTCTATCCTGGGACCCTTGTTGTTCAGCCTCTATGTCAACGACCTGCAAAATATACTCGACGGCAACACAATTAAACATCTTTTTTACGCGGATGACCTCCAGATCTATCTACACAGCAACAAAGATAATTTCCTGGACGGCGTGGTTCGACTGGCAGAAGCGGCGCGGCTGGTTTCTGGCTGGGCGGAGAGCTCCGGTCTTCGGCATTACTCCGGCAAAACCAAGTCTATATTTTTCGGGTCCATGAAGAACGTTAATGATATTAAATCATGGAACTTGCCTGGGATTCCGCTGCCAGACGGAGTGATCGACCCATTCAGTGAGACGGTCGTGAGTCTCGGTGTTGTACTGGATAGCAAACTGACTTGGAGACCGCAGGTGGATGCTATCACGAAAAAAGTAAATAAAGCCCTATATAGCCTGCGGTTTATCAGGGACTGCACCACTGAGACTTTCCGCAGAAGGCTAGTTGAGACACTTATACAACTACACATCGACTACTGTTCTGTGACTATCCTGGATGCGTCTAACCAACAACGAATACGGATACAGAGACTGAGCAATTCGTGTGTGAGATTCATCTTCGGGGTTAGGAGGGATGAACACATCAGTCCCTACCGGAGGCGTCTAGAATGGCTTTGCACCGACTCCAGAAGACTCTACTTTGAGGCCATTCTATTATACAGAATAACCCGGATCGATGAGCCTTCGTATCTGGCCTCATTGTTCAATAAACACAAGCCGAGACCCTCCAGTAGGGGAGTTCCCCCGGAGCTGAGCATCCCTACCGTGAGTACTGAAATCGGGACTAGCGCCTTCCAGGTCCAGGGTGCTCGGTTCTGGAACTCTCTCCCTTCTGCTCTGCGAAACCAGCCATCACTCGCCTCCTTCAAGGGGGCATTACGGCGGCACCTGCTGGCCACTGAATCTTGACAACTCTGAGCCTTCTAGCGCTGCATTTTTTCATTAATCTAGTTTTAATCTAGTCAGACTCGGCCCGTGGCCGTAAAAATTCTTCCAGTATTACGTAATTTTTCTTTTTTTTGACTTCAAACGTGCAATACAGATAGGTCCTTGACCAAACCTTAAGTGTACAACATAGTAATGGAGGAGTTTAATGTGATAATTAAATATGACAAAATGTGATTTTATATGATTTTATGTAACAATAATTTTTATATATTTGTTAGACTGTATGCGACACAGTCTTTATGGTCTTTATTATATCATTTTTTTTGCTTTAGCAAATAAAGACCTATCTCTCTCTCTCTCTCTCTCTCTCTCTCTCTCTCTCTCTCTCTCTCTCTCTCTCTCTCTCTCTCTCTCTGTCTCTCTCTCTCTCTCTCTCTCTCTCTCTCTCTCGGCCTATAAACGGCGAGAAAAACGTGGAAGTATCCTTTCAACAATGCAATAGCTGTAAACAGCCAATACAGCATAAAGACCCGAAAAGGTGTGAATATTGCGACAACAGCAGCAGGACAGCGGCAGCACTGTACCCGACACCGCTGAGATCTGCACCCTGCGCAAAGAACTGGCAGAGGTTAAAAGACGCCAAGAGCAAACCTCAAACAGCGTTGTTGTTGTCTCGGGTCTATATTATACCCGTGAGACCTCGCTGCACCTCCTCGCCTTTTCAGTCGTGAGCGCGCTTGATCCCACGGTCCTAAGAAGAGACGTAGCATCCGTCAGGACCATGGGGAGGCTAGATGCAACAACCAACACCGCCAGGGGTGGTGGCAGACTACCACCATTAGCCGTCACCCTCTCCTCAGGCGCGCTCGCACGCTCAATCATCGTCGCCAAAGCCCGAAAATGCAAGCTGCACACCAGCGAATTGGACGCAACTTTACTGGAGGAGGCAGGAGCCCTGAGCCCTGAACATCAAGGGCTCATAAACATCAATGAGCTGCTGCCTTCAGACGTCCATAAGCTTCGTTCAAGGGCTAGGCTGGAGGCCAAGAAGAGGCAGGGCTGCCGTACCTTCGTCAGAGATGGGAGATTTTTCATACGCTGCAACGATGACAACGAACGCGCCACCGTCATCAACACCGACGCCGAGCTGAATGATTTTTTAGTCCGGATACCGCCGGCCGTCGACGTCGTTCAACAATGAAGCTATCACACACACACACTTCATTCCACCACATCCACCATCAAACTCAGCTGCCGTATCTACATCTGTTTCTGAGGTATCTCTGTCCGAAGGTCTA
>QLSS01000066.1:277785-297022 GCA_024372645.1 Trichomalopsis sarcophagae
GAAAACGCGACGCGGACGTGGTGCACTGGGTCCTCGAGACCTCGCCGGATCTAAGGGACAGACTACGCGAAAGAGAGAGGCTTTACCTCGGGTGGAGGAGATGTGGATACAGGACTACGTCTCCCTCACCCGTTGCTATAAGTGTCAAGGCCTTGGCCATATAGGCAAATTCTGTAAGGCCAAGGAGGAGACATGCGGACACTGTGGTGGCCAGGGACACAAAAAAGAATCGTGTCCCACAAAAGATCAGCCCGCGAAGTGTGCTCTCTGCTCGCGCAGAGACAAACCGAGCGACCACAGTGTCATGGACCCGAAGTGTCCTTCGTTTAAGTCGGCCTATGACGCGTACACGCAGAGTATAGACTACGGGGGCCCAGTGCGGTAATAATGGCCTCGACGATTAATGTCCTCCAGCATAACTTGGNCACGGCGTTCGAGAAGGACGCAACTTCCTGTTCAGAACGGGAAAACGCGACGCGGACGTGGTGCACTGGGTCCTCGAGACCTCGCCGGATCTAAGGGACAGACTACGCGAAAGAGAGAGGCTTTACCTCGGGTGGAGGAGATGTGGATACAGGACTACGTCTCCCTCACCCGTTGCTATAAGTGTCAAGGCCTTGGCCATATAGGCAAATTCTGTAAGGCCAAGGAGGAGACATGCGGACACTGTGGTGGCCAGGGACACAAAAAAGAATCGTGTCCCACAAAAGATCAGCCCGCGAAGTGTGCTCTCTGCTCGCGCAGAGACAAACCGAGCGACCACAGTGTCATGGATCCGAAGTGTCCCTCATTTAAGTCGGCTTATGACGCGTACACGCAGAGTATAGACTACGGGGGCCCAGTGCGGTAATAATGGCCTCGACGATTAATGTCCTCCAGCATAACTTGGGTAGAGGGAAAACATCGACGGCGGAGCTGCGGGATGCCGCGGCGACCGTCAGGGCTTCCGTGTTGCTTGTGCAGGAGCCGCACGCGCGTGAGGACATTGGGGTGATAGGACTTGGCGCTTTGTCTAACAAGGTCCTCACGGGCGCAAAACCTGGGGAACGTCCCTGGGCTTTCATAGTGATCGCGGATCGCTGCCTGGACGTGGTGGTCATCCCGCATCTCAGCAATCCCTTCTGCGTGTGCGCGTATGTGTCTACGGCGGTGGGCGACTTCCATGTCGTCTCAGCGTATTTTCCACCTTCGCAACCGCTGGACTCGCATCTGCGCATGCTGGGGCGCATTCACGACGGTCTACGCTCGTCAAAGGTTATACTCGGTATCGATGTCAACGCGTGGTCAATGCGGTGGGGCTCCAACACCACCGACCGTAGAGGTCAGGAGGTGGAGGAGTTCCTAGCGACAACCGACTGGCTGGTCGTCAATGAGCCTGGCCACCCGCCGACGTTCTTAACGGCAAACGGCGAGAGCCACATTGACGTCACGCTAGTCGGAGCCGGGCTATCTAATCTCATTCGCGAGTGGAACGTCAGGGAGGGTTGGACGAGCAGCGACCATCGTGTGATACAGATCACGTTGGGCTCACCAGAGCCTAGACAACTTATCCGGATACCGCGTTTCAATCTTAAAAGAGCAAATTGAGAGGGTTTCAGGCACTTTATTAGGTCTGTCCCCTGGTGGAACAGGGAACTCACCTTCTGGAAGAGGAGGGTAAACAGGGCGCGCAAGGCATTTCAGGACGCCAGGCGGTCTTCCGGGGCGCCGGCGCTAAGGAGGACTTACAGCGCATTAAAAAGGGAATACAACAAGAAGGTGTATCAGGCCAAGACGGGGAGTTGGAGAGAGTTCGTGACCCTAGACGGGAACGAGGATGCATACGGTGTTGCGAATAAAATCATCAGGAAACGGTTTACTCCGGACACGGCTCTCTCCAGCATTAGCACGCATGGGGGAGCTACTCTGGACTGGCGAGATACGGCCGATAAACTGCTTGGCGCCCTTATCCCGGACTGCCCGCTGGATGACCGAGTGGACTTGCGTGAACTGTGTCTCTCTTTCCCGGAGGGTGAGGCGGGGGCGTGCCCCCACTGGACTGCCGGGGAGGTGACGAAGGTCATCAAGTCTCTACCTAGGAGTAAGGCACCTGGTGGCGACCTGATCGAGGCCGCAATGATTAAATCCCTAGCGAACTCTCCTGAGTTCATTGGGGCTCTGGTGGGCCTATATAACAAATGTCTGGATATTGGAGTATTTCCTTGTACATGGAAACGCGGACTTATTCGGGTACTTTTAAAGTCAGTCGAGAAAGACCCGGCGGATCCGGGATCGTATCGCCCCATTTGTCTACTGCCACTGTTTGGAAAAATACTTGAGAAGCTAATAAAGCTACGGCTGAATGGGGTGTTAAACCACCCAGAATATGCCTCTGTCCATCAGTACGGGTTCAGGGCTGGGCGCTCCACGGAGGACGCACTTTACGAGTTAAGGAGGAACGTGAATTCCTCCAGTAAAAAGTATGCCTTGGCACTCCTTTACGATGCCAAGGCGGCTTTTGATCATCTCTGGTGGCCAGCACTGCTTCACGAGCTTCAACATAGAGGCTGCCCGAATAATCTTCTGATGCTAATCGGAAGTTATTTGTCAGGCCGGGTTGTAGAACTCACCGGCAGCTACAACTCTCTGGAGAGGAGAGTGACGAAGGGCTGTCCTCAGGGATCTATATTGGGTCCAGATTTCTGGAATATCGTCTTCGACACTTTGTTGAAACTCCTGGAGGGCCTTGACCTGAATATTAAAATCATCGCGTACGCGGACGACCTACTGGTCCTGGTAGAATCTGACAGTCGGAGACTGTTAGAGGTCTGCGGGCAGGAGGTCACAGACACGGTGCAGGATTGGTTCGTCAGGAATAAACTGATCCTCTCAGAAAGCAAATCAGAAATGATTTTGCTAAAGGGAGCTCTACCGTCAAGGGACCCTATAATCAAGATTAACAATAGAGCATTAGCGTTGGCTGAGAGTGTAAAGTACCTTGGCGTCCATGTTGGTGAGAAATTCTCGATCACTAAGCACCTGCTAGCAGCAGGATCCAAGTGCCGGTTGGTCTTTGATCTCCTAGCTCGCTCTGCCAGAGCGAACTGGGGTTTACGGTTCAGAGCACTCGACATAATGTACAAGGGGATCTTTCTTGCGGTCATGTGCTACGGGGCGGGGGCCTGGGGTGATCTCGTAAAAACGAATCAGCACAGGCAGACGCTCCTCAGCATACAAAGGGCCATACTCCTCCGGGTCACCAGGGCCGGGAGGGAGAGATGGCGCAAGCACTCCAGCCCGACGGGCCTGGCAAACCCGGGGCCCGAGCAAGTGTGAGGGTGATATGGAGGCCTAGTGTCGACTAAGCCCGATCGCGAATGGCAGCCTGGATCTGGTCAGCGGCGTCTAGTGAGCCGGCTCACGCGCGCAACATACGCCGCACCATCTTGGCAGACGCGAGCGAGCCGAGAGGCGTGGAACGGGAGCGGACTACCGCGGTAAAGAGAAAGGCGTATTTTGGACCCGGCGCAAAATGAAGAAGGCTACTTGCAGTCACCGAGGCTGTGGTATTCCGGCCTCCCTGTATGACTAGTCTAAGGTATGGACCTCTGTTGACGACTCCGCCTCCCCGAGGTCCCCGCTGGTAACGTCGCTCCCTTTCGGGTCCATCTTTTTGGGCCCCTAAGGGTGCGGCGGCAGAATGGAGTCGCCCCCGGATGGGGGGGGGTCCTAGCTACTCTATGAACGGGCCCAGCCCGTGAGAGTGGCGGTTTTTCCAAGCACGACTTTCCTTGGGGGTGTTTCTCGCATGGATGGTGGATGGGTAAACCTTGATTTGAAGACCGGTGATATAGGGCCCCGCCCGAGGTGCACCATGCCCCGCCCTATTGGCGAGGGTGTCCTTCACATTACATGTTACAAATAACTTGAATCCGGAGATAGGACGAGTCAAGGGTAGAGAGCGTCCTTACACACCGGCTTCAAAAGAACCATTCGCCGAGTCACCGAGAAACGCGCATAAGACTCGACGGCGGATGTCGACACCTGTTCCTCGAGTCGAAGAAATTCACTGGACGCCTTCAGTTCTCGAAATTCGTAACAAGACAATCGAGATAGAGCGTCAGAGAGCATCTCGCAGCCGCAGCGAGGAGTGGCAGCAATAGCTGCGGAAGCTCATGCGCGAGCCACGCTACGTGAGCCCGAAGCGAAAGCAATGAGCCATGATGAATAAGCATAATCGTCTCTTTTCAGGGTCACCAAAATTATTCAAAACGTAGAAAATAAACTGTTTTTCCCTCATCATCTCCCTCTCTCTAGATAGTTAAAAATGGCTCTAGAAAAATAAGGCTCATTCGATAGTCAACGTTCGAGATGTGCTGTCCACGAGGCATAAGCGCAGTCGAAAGATCGACGAGTGAGATCAAGTGAGAATTTCATCTGCATCTTAGCGATGATTAAGTTCATTTGGAAGCACTCGCTCACATTGAACGAGACGACATTCGTGATCGTGAGGAAATGTTTGAGGTGTTGTACTACATCCAAACTTTCTATCTCGACATGAATGAGCACGACGACGACGACGACGACGGCAGTTAGCAACAGCAGTAAAAAAGCATATCGGCCCTGTGCCGTATAATGTAGAATACGACTATATGCCCCCACCATCTCCACCACCACCACCTTTAATTATAAATATCTGCGCGAGCTCGAGAGAGAGCTCATTCTTCGCAGACATGCCGAGACGACGACGACGACGAGTCATCAGACCCAGCGACTCTCCAAGAGCACGACCGCGACAAGAGCAAGATTCGACGAGACGACGACTCTTCACGACATCTGATTGGGAGACGTAGGTGGAGATCGGGAGGCCTCATTCACCGTTCCTAGTGGCTTCTTAGCTCGGTACGCGAAGAATAGAGTCACCGCCACCGACTGACTCGTCGCCGTCATCCTCTTCATAGTCTCTATAATATTTGAAGCTATCCGTATCGGTATAGAGCAGCTTACAATTGTCGCCCAATCGACTCCTCATGTAGTCGTAGTGGAATCTGTACACGAGCGACTTGGAAAGATCGAGAACGCTGAGTCCCACGTAGATTGGCTTGGTGATGCTGATCTCGATGCGAGCCAGTTGAATCGCTGCGAGGTTCTCGTCAAACACGGAGCAGCTGTGGAAATGTGGCTTGGCTATCAGAGCCTCAGCGCCGTAGCGACCTTTCCACTTATTCACGAGCTTCACATCGACGCGCTTCCGCTCGTTTTCCATTGTTTTGCCGTAGACCGCGTTGTTTGTGAATTTCAATAAATTCTTCTCGAAGTCGTTCTGGGCTCTCTTGCGCATCTCGCTATTGAGATCGATGTAGTCCTTGAGCCAGGCCTTCTGATTGAAACTCAGGGCTCTGTGAATTTTCTTCAAGCGGAGACCATGCTTGAGCGCCTGCTTGAGACTTCTGTAGTGAATGACGTAACGTTCTTTGTCGTAGAGCGTAGTCATTAGCTTCTCTTGCTTCGACTCTGGTCCTACCCTGTGCTCTGGACACAAAGGCAAATACTTGTGAGAGTCGTGGAGTTCCTCCGGGTATTCTAGATCCACTTCGAGGATGTAGCCGATGGTACTGTCGTCGGCCACGTTGTAGAAACTCGCGTTCTCGATGTCCTCGATCCATTTGAAGCCGGAGCAAGGCAGGGATTGCGTCATGGCCCATCCGTAGAGGTTATTAACGTCAAAGTACATTAAGTACTTAGACTCCTTTGCCGGATCGTAGTTCTCGACCATATACTTATTGTTGGCCTCTGCGTAGCGATTACAGCACTGACTCACACCTCCGCGAATGCCTCGCTCGATAAAGAGTAGCATCTCGATATCGGTGAGCAGCTCGAGTTCTACACCCGTAAACTTGAGCATCGCGTCCCACGAGAGATCGGGTGTCGTGTAGTAGTGAGCCGCATCCAGACCGTAAGCCTTCATGCAGTTGTCTCGAAAATTCTCAAAGATCTCGGTAAGTAGTAGCACATCTATAATGTGACAGGGAGACACGTCAAACTGTCCTCCGCCATTATTCTTCAGCATGTAAAGATTGACCGAGATCTCGTTCTGTCTCTCGAACTTTAAGATCTGCTTAGGCATGACCAAAAACTCGATACCCGTGAAATCGAGCTCGTTCTCGAAGGGTTTTTACTTGCCAACATGGCTCGAATTTTTCTCAGCCGGATGCAAGTCTGAGAGTATGGTCCACTTGAAACACTGGTCGTCTGCGTCGTTTTGCACATTGACAGAGGCTTTCTTCTTCTCGATCGGTTCCGGGAGTTGGATGTAGGAGCTGCCTCGCACGGATTGAACTTATTGATATTCACCGTGAGATGTAGAATAGAATGAAGCGATCAGCCCGAACCCTCCTCTTAAAACTCCTCCATGTCTTTTTCGATGGACTGACTCACGTTGCTCGAGAACCACGTATCGAGATTCGTAGTCTGGAAGATCGACTGTGATTTCGTATTAAAATACTTGATCGCAGTCGTCTCCTCCTCGGTGGTGGTGATGACGTACTCGACGGCGAGCTCGGTATTGACCTTGATCGACTTGTGTTCGGCCAAAGCGAGTTCGATCTGCTCTTTGAAGAGGTTAGCAGCTTCCTTCATGAAGCTCTTGATATCGATGTGCTGCACGTTCGTGATGATGCCACTTCTGATGCGGCTTTGAAAAGCCAAATGCACATTATCCCGGGTGATTCACTGCTCCAGGCCACCGCCTTCAAGAACTCTCCAAACGCTCTGGAGATGAGCGTAAAAGTTCTGCAGCTGCCGAATTTTGCCAACGGAATTCGTTGGCTGCTCCTCTAGCAGAGTGTTCAGCGAATCGATGGCTGCTCGCGCAACATCCATCCAACGCTGGGTGTCCTCGGCGTTGGCGTCAAGACGAGAGCACGCTTTCAGATTGTCGATTGTGAAAATATAATACTCCGCGGAGATCATGTTGTCGCTGCGGAAATAGCTTCAAGAATTAATGCTAGCGCTCGCTCGCGACGACTTAAATACACGCCGTCAGCCTGCGCACGCGCTGGAGAGATGGCAAGTATAAGCTTGTTCTACGTTATTTTTTTTGTCGTAAAATAGACTGCCACAGAGAAACGCTCGATGGGAGAGCAATTTTAGCAGGATCGATGACTTGAAATTGTTGGAAATAGTGTTGGATCCGACGTGCATCGGAAATCTGTTGAAAGAGACGTTCCTAACCAACGTACCAATGAAACGCTATCACCGACGTTTTAGTTGAAAAGAGATACGCTCGCGATTACAGCAACTGGCGAGACCATGTTGCGAATATTATTTGTGGTCTATGTTCATACATACAGAGAATTTATTCGTTGATCATTAGCACGAATTTCACGAGCAATTTCAAATAGTTTTCAAGGCTTTTCGCGCGGAAGTTTTAATTTTCCACGAGACTGCGTTCGAAGCCAGTATGTTGGCCGACGAGGAGAAAGATGAATCAGTCAACGAATAGAGTATCAAAGTAAATAAATATGTTTGCTTAACAATGAAAATACTGAAAAATGAGGGCACGGAAAACTTGGAGATCTATAATATAGACTATTCTCGAAAGATGAAACCAGCAGGTTTAATGCTTCCCTGAGAAGTGAAATACGACTGATAATACTTTGTACCCAAAAGGGTAAAAAATGAAACTAATCGATTCTACTAGTTAATATGTTATCGAGTATTGAAAATAACTTTTAATTTACGTTCGTAAAAACTTTATATTCCCCGCATCTGCGAACTTCATTGATAGGTGCGATAAAGTTGGTACAAATAGGAGCAAATGAATCTATTTCGAATAATTGCAATTCAGACACGCTGCTACTCATTTACAAGACAAAATGAAATGAGAATAATATAGGTTTAATATTACTTTTTCAAAGAGGGTTAACATTTCTAAAGATAGATATTAAAAATGCTCTATATGCAAAAGGCTTCTGACGGGGACAGTATTGATCAGTTGAATTTGCCAATTAGGTGTTGTAACGATCGTGAAAATACTGTTCAGCGAGTTGCGACAAGTTAAGACTTTAGTGCTGGTCTAAGCGAGTGTGAGTTAGTCGCATAAACAGCTGAAAAGTATGCAGTCTTATATACTTTGATTTTCCGAATACCAATTTTCGTAGAGTTATAGTTAGACTAAATTACACACCACGGAAATAAGTGACATCTTTGAAAGTTATTTTTCTAGAGTTTCAATTACTTTAGCTCCCCTTATCTAATAGCAAACTCTATTTCTATATCTGCAATATCAACACTCTTGACTCTTATAAACTTTATGATTTTTTAAAAACTTATTGTCACCTGAAAATTCGCTTTTATCTACATGGACATACCGTAGTAAATAGCTGGAATACTCCATTATGCGTGGTGTATCAAATTAACTAGAATGATAAGGAACTTCTAGATGTAAGTAAATCAACACCTCGGTATGGATAAATCAATCAAAAGCAAATTAAAATGTTTCAGAAATAATCTACGATAATTACTTTTCTTAGATCCATCCATTGTTAATTTGTTATAAACAATTTAATTGGAATGAGTATTGCACTTAAAATGCTACACTTTTTCTCTTTCAAAAATTACAAGAGTTTGTCACGTGAGCATATAATACTCATCTTCGTAAACATGCCTGTTTTCATGCATGTGTTCAAATTTTGATAGCCAAAATATTACAAAAATACATGTGGTAAATCGAAGCGTGTTCTCATACATTACTTTGCCAACAAAAACGTCAAATAAAAGAGGAATATAAAATTTGAAAATCCAAAAATGTTTATGTTTCAGCGTCGACGAAATTAATCGTAGCTTATCAGTATTTCATCCGAAAAGTCGAAAATGCACTCATCACGACAGCCAGAAAAAAGACTCCCTTTGCAGTGTATACTCCCCAGCGCAGCCGGCAATTTTCTCTTTCATTTCCAACTCAAACACACATATATTCATACATGCACACAGAGCCCGACAGAGAGAGAGAGAGAGAGAGAGAGAGAGAGCCGATGCGTTGCACGAGGCAAAGCCCAACTCCGCTGCAGCACGTAAGCGCGTCGTTCGTGATTTATCTCGTTCAAAGGATTTCTGCCGTTGCACATACAAACACCACAGTGGCGGCCTCGGCGTCCTTGATTCGGCGCGTTTCATTTAGCGCCAGAGACAGCAAAGTATCGACAGCTGAAACTCGCCCGAGGCTGCTGCCGAGAGAAACAGGGCTGCGCGCGCGGCTGCTACAGCAGTACCACACTAAAACTTGATACTTGTATTAGAGAGCGCGAGCAGGATATTACATGCCAGTTTATAACGGGTGAATTTCGTGACGTACTAGCTGCAGCGTGTTTGCCACGCGACACTTTCCGAAACGACTCTCCGGCGGCGGCTCAGCAGCGACGGGATAAATCCACGGAGGCCCTGCTAATGAATTGTTCCTCGCTTACAAGTCGCAAGCCCCCATTAATTTTTCTTAAACCAATTTATGCATAGCTCTTTGAGGTAGCTTTCTATCATCGTTATATACATCAACGTGGAAAAATAGACGTACAGCAGTCACGGACAGAAGATGGAAAGCAAAGCCTAATAAAACACACTCGGCTAGGGTAAAACGAGTAAAGTTCGCACGCGCGACATCACCCTAGCGACGCAGGGTCCGGTCGTTAAACCGCTGCTTTTATTAACGATGCGACGCTTGCGCGCGTTATCGACGATGTTCGATGGGCTTTACGATCCGAGGCCACTAAACTTCCTCCAGTGTAATAGGCATGCAACGAGCTCGGCCTATCGTTGGACTATACCTTTTCCTCCTGCCGCGCGTCGGCTTTATCAAAAAGCGCGATGGGATTTTCATATACCTGGAAAGGAGCAAGGCAAGCACGATCGCACTCCCGGATGACCGATATACGAGATGCGATCCTTTTTACAACCCTCGGCTTGCAACGAGCTTGCTATAGAGAAATGCATGAATTTTCGAAAAAAGTCTTGCAGTGCTCTGGGTTTTATTCGTAAATCATTCAATTTATGAAATATTCTAAACGCAATTCTATAAATCAATGTAGATTCTTAGGTAATACACTAACACACTACTCAGAAATTGACCTCTTACTGAGACAAAAAATTAAATGTCCTCGAAGACCAGAATAGGAAACAGGCATGATATTGAAATCACTATTAATTTTATTTCCCTTTGTAGATGACAGCTAAGTAAAGTGATTCGTAGTGAAATTTGAATCATTTAACGTGCGTTTCTACTATATTTTGAATATTTAATTTAAAGACCACACACAAAAATTAACGTGATTGGCTACAAAATCAAAATGTTGGCGTTTACTTGGTACAATACATATGCAAGAGTCCAGCGTCTAAGGATGATAACCCTCATACCTTCCTAAAACTAAGTATGAGAGCTTTCCGACTCTGACGAGGACTCAGTCAACTCGTCGTCAGACACACCCGGTTTATTTTTTGAGAAATGCATATGCGGTCCTTTTGTTATCGAAGTTAAAAATCTTGGTATTGTAATAAATTTTAAATTAACTTGGAAGCCGCACGTAATTTATGTGACGAAATGTGTAAATCGCACACTATATGGGAAAATGGCTACTTTTCAACAAATTTGAGGGTCCTATTAAACAGTGTCACAAGACACTTTTTTGGCGTTAAAACGTGGTTTTGCATTGCTTTAAACATGTACAATAAGAAAAAAAGTTGTGGGCGCGTGCCCCAACATTTTTCTTTTTCTGCAACCAGAAAAGAGCATTTTTCACGTAGAATTCTCTATATACGATTTAAGGATTGTAAATTAAAAATAGTGTTATAGCTAAATCTGATTTTCATCGTAAACTCGTAATTAAAAAGTGAATATTTTGGAGCTCACAGCCCCAGTTTAGGTGTTTATTTTTTATGCCCCCAACAGGCGCATAAAAAATGTTCAACTGTCTTGTCTTTTTAAAAAACGAGATGGATATCCATATGGATATCCATATGGAATATTCATATGGAATATTCACATAGAATCCACATAAATCCATATGGAATCCCCATGAATCCATATAGATTATCCATATGGAAAATCCATCTGGATATCCAGGTAGATATTTTCAACAGGGATAACACGTGCGTCTCCCCACTATCCTTACTTCTTATATATCTATCTCTTTCTCCCAGTGATATACGTTGAAAATGCGTCTCCTACTCCGTACTTATACATATAAAAAATTATAATACTTTTTTTGTACTTTCAGGATAGGAAAACAAAGAAAAATACACTTAAAAGCACAGTTTCCACCAAAAAAATTAAAATTACATTATATAAGATATTTTTAAATATTGACAACGCAAAAAAGATGCTACTCAATCAAGTACTACCGTAAATTTCAAAAGTGGCGCTGTACGCAGTAACGCGGATTACTGCAGATAATATCGACAACGGCAGAAGGCCGCTACTGAAACAAATGACGCTCCAGAAACGAGTATTTCAGTCAATCGCAAAACAGATGCTCAATGGAATACCAAAAGCAAAAAAAGAATCTTCACAAACAAGTGCAAATGCCACCGAAATATAAAACGGTAATTTATTCATACTCATTCATTACCATAGTGACATACATTTTTAATAATATCTTTCATGATTTTTCGAAAACAGTAATGCTGAACGCTGCAAAGAATATATCGGCAACAAAAAAAAAACTAGTTAGGAAAGCTGAAATATGCTCGGCTCACTGCATTTTAGAAGATAGTCAAATATGATTTAATTTATCCATAGATCACTACTTGCATACACTGAGGTAGGAGCTCGGGATGACCATGAAATGCCACTGATTTTAGCAGGAAATTTCAGTGTTAACTTTGCTGACGAAAGTGCACAACCATTAATTACATTTTGCAAAGATAAATTTCAATTAGAAATGAATAAATATTCACAACGATCAACTACTGAGTACAGCACAATATTAGACGTAGTATTTTTAAGATGTTTATATAAGATAGATTTAGAAACATTCGTATCATATTTTAGTTACCATAAACCAATTGTTTCTTTTATTGAATCAAAAAATGAAGATGCCTGCGATTCTACTATACGATAAATGAAGTTGTAAATAAAGTTTGTACAAAATAAATTTCTATACAAATAACAATAATAGTACATTATGATACGTGTGACTTAAATGGTACTGTTTTACAGGGTGCAGTTAGCACCCGAGCGTAGCGAGGGCGCTAAGCGCCATGTAAAACTGAACCATTTAAGTCAAGAGTATCGTATAAAATTTTATAGCATAGACTGCTAAAGTCCGCAAGTCTCGCCTATTCGTGACTAAAGTAGTCCTTATTTGCACTGTGAGGTTAGCGCACGAGCGTAGCGAGTGTGATAAACACGGTGCAAAAAAGGACTACTTTAGTCACAGATAGGCGTGACTTAACAGCGGATTTTAGCCACACTGTGCTATAAACATATTTTTATTATTTTACCTATTAAAAATTCTTATTCCATTTTCCATTTCTATCGGCTGTCCCGGAGACAGCCACACTTTTTTATAAATATGTAATGCCGGATGCATATATAGGCAGGTGCTTCTAACTATTGACAAATCTATTGCTTGATTCCATTTTTTTCCCATTGCGAATTTTTTTTGCTCACCGGTAAAAAAACTGGTACTCGACGCCCGTTTGTAGGTACGAAAAACGCGGAAATCGTAGTTTTATAAAAATAATAATACAAATGCATTCTATGCACCATCCTGAACATGGGGGAAATGTGTGGACACTAACGAACCATTGGCCAACTTTATCAGCAGCCTCATAGGTCATCTACACAGTATGCTTTATAACACAACAGCGTACACTCAATTTATTATAAGGATCGTGAACCATATTATTAGAATTAAAGTACGGAAAGTTTGCTTTTCGCTCCATGAAATAAAATGACACGTTTATTCATGCCTAACGAGAGTTGTCTGAAGTGAGAACTTTTCGCTCTTTAATCTTACATAAAGATAAACAAAGTTTTACATTTCACCGCATTCACACGTAATGCGTACATCGCGGAAAAGCTAACGAAGGCAGAGCCAAAAAAAGATAAACCAGCTAGACCGCCTGCGGTTGCAACCCTGCACGCACCCGACGTACAATTATTCTTTTGTGTCGCAACACCGATATTATCTGGGCTTTAATACATCAAATGTAGAAAACTCGTCGTTTTCTGTTGGCACGCTTTCACAGAAAGAGAGAGAAAGAGAGAGAGAGAGAGAGCTTGTACATGGTGAAAAATAACGATAAAATATCCAGGAAAGGCTGAGCAGTTTCGTTTGAAAGAGAGGCAGCGAAAAGGCAGTACAGTATAGCAGCAAAAAAGTCGGAGTAGAGCCACGCTCGCGTCCGGCGGGATTGCGTCTGGGCGGGATCCGCGTGTTAATTTATTTAGCGGTCCCAAGGAGACAGACGCACTGCAGAGTTAGGGGCCGTCGCATCGCCGGCCATTGTATCGACAGGATTTCACCCCTTTTAAAATATCGCCTCTTACTCTGGTTGCCTCGCGAGTCTCTCGGGGACTTGAATTAATTTTATGGTAAAACTAGCTAGTTGAGCTAACACAAAGAAATGTCTGCAGGCTGCTCTTCCCCCCCCCTCTCTCTCTCTTTCTCTCTCTCTCTCTCTCTCTCTCGTTTTTCAGCCGCGTAATTTGTACCTGACCGAGCGCGCGTACCATGGAAATTGAGCTTTTGCGCGCGCTTCGGTGTGTAAACCAATTTCCTTGATTATCGGTTGATGAACGCGCCCGTAACTTTGTTTAAATTCGATTTTCTTGCCCGCGGGCTTTTAATGCGTATTCGATACACGTGGAAAACTATTTTTCTTTTCTAGCCACGTACCAGAGCGCGCTCTGATTGTTGCAATTATTTCGAAGCGTAATCTGCTGCAGAGACTGCGTCGGAATCAACACGTCTTTTTATACGTATACATCAGTGGCTGCAATCGAGAAAACTCGAAAAGTGCCACAAGACGTCTTCTCCCCCGACATATGTCGCGCAGTCCTGCAGCACTGGCGTATCTCCTCCTACTATATACTATACTTTCGAAATGCTCGCAATCATCGTTACCGAATCCGCCCTAGTGGAAAACAAAGACCAGCAGACTTGCACTCGCGCTCTCTCTCCCTCTCGAATTCAATGAAGAACGGCCACGCGTATCCGGAATACGAATCCGGCGCCGCCGCCGCAATTCCACTCCACTGGATCTCTCCTCTTTCTCTTTCCCTCTCGAGTGTTTTAGGTGCATCGAGAGAGAGAGCGAGAGAGAGAGAGAGAGAGAGAGAGAGAGAGAGAGAGAGAGATGCGCACAGGGCCAATAATTCGCATGGCGCGGTTGGCTTTTCCGGCTATCCTGCCAGAGGGAGAGGGAGGGAGAGCGACGTCCTCGTTGCAGAACGCCGCTCGGCGACGACGACGGGATCGAACCAATATTGCCAAAGTTTTTCCAGTCTCGTTCTCGGACTTTAAACTTTGCCGATCGCCGGACGCCGGCTTCGGAAAAGGAGGACTGCCGGGAGTTGCACTACTCGAGGCAACTTTCCGAGCAAAGAAGCGAGCCGGCGATTGCCCACGCGCTCGAGGGGCCACTTTCATGAATTTCATGTACAGAAATTTCATACTTTATTCGCAGAAGCTCTACAGCTGCTGCTACTGCAGCAGCCTGAAAGTCGCGCGGGCTAACTCTCGCGATCTAAATTAACTTTGCTTCTTCGCCGCAATCTTTTCCAAGGGGGACAAGTGGGCCGATTTCTCGCTGGGATTTATACTTCTCTCCAAACGGCTTCTCCCTGCCATCGCTTCTCATCTATATCTATAGATCCACAGTACTCTTTCTGTGTATATCCGTGCAAGGGCAGGGAGATTAGTTTTGAGAAACCAATCGCGGAGGACAGTTAATCTCGCGCGCCGGGACGTCTGCAGTTCGTCACCGTCGTAATACAGCAGCGCGGGACATTTGAATTTACAGTCTAATTAAAAAGAATCATAAAAAAGAAGAGGAATAAGAACTCGGCACCTCGCCACCCTTCACGAAGAAAGATAATCCAGCTGCAGAGCACGATAAAAGCTGAGAGCGAGAGAGACAGAGGTAGAGAGAGAGGGAGAGAGAGAGAGCCATCTCCCCGAGCGTCTCGAACTTGGCTCTCACGCGCGGCGTGCATTATTCTTCCGTCATTTATATCACAAAGCACGAAACAGCATTTCACGATCGCTCGTAAAGCCTGGCTTTCTCCCGGCGAGTATAAGTCAAGACTTTTGCGACAACTCTTTCTTTTTCTTATTCCTCTTATTCTTCTTGGCGGACTTTTCTGTCTCATCGTGCCTATAAATACCGGGCGAGGATATCGCGCGCAGCCGTGAAATGCCGCCGCTTATAATACGCGAGCGAACGCGCAGGACGTTTTCATGCTTTATTCTAACGACCGCGGGGCACGTGAAACGGAAAAAAGTCTGCAGGAAGAAGAACCTGTAACGCTATAGATACAGTGGTAGTCCATCCCAGACACGCCACATTAATCCTGTCCGCGTGCGCGTGTGTATTGCAGGGGGAATTAGTTTCTTTCCTTGTTTTACGACGTGTGGCCGCTTCGAATGCGTGTTCCCGGATAAAGTTGCGACTCGCTATACGTAAGACGGGAAGATTAATAACGGCTCGAGAGCTATACCTACTACTACACCTGATATTACAACTGATAGTCACGTAAAACTGGCATAACGCCGTGACGTTTTATTCTGCCCGATGTTCCTTCGGCTGACACGATTGTTTTGTTTAATAGATAAAATTCTTCTTTTCCCCTAGTATGGAGTAGAAAAAAAGAGCTTTAATTTGAAAAGAACCGAAAAGAATTGGTCTGGTAGGCGTGTCCTTAATTTGAAATTCTCAACTTCCAACACCCGAGTTGTGTACTGTTGGTCGTGGATTTGCACATATGCATGTCAAATTTAATTACGATCGGTCTTGTGGTTCCAGAATCACAACGGTATACGTGTACATACACACACACACACACATCCATCCGTACGGACATTTTCTAAAAACACATGATTCGAACTCTAAACACCTCCAAATGCGTTTCTACAAAGTTTTAACGAAACTGAACATTTTACTATTACAAAGCTTCCTCTGGGGGAAAGCAAGAGGTTAATCACGAATTTCGCTTTTCTATTCTTGAAATAAGGATCTGAACCCGTTTCGCCTGGATCGCTTGAATTAGATTGTTATCGATATTCTGTCTGGGCATAAAAATTATATTTAGATGACTTCTTTCTATTTCGAGTTATTATTATCTGTAAGGGGATATTTAATTAAATCGTAAAGAAATAAAATTGTGATATTCAAATCATCCCACGCGCAAGCTCTGCCCGAATTCGGTTCGATGTTTCGCGACTTAGAATAATTTCGGTGTCCTGTGACTTAGAATCATTTTAACAGTTCGGGACTTAGAAAATTTCGGATAGTGAAAGAACTTCAAATATTTCGATCATATAAACTTAAAATCATTTCAGTCATACAACTAACCGTGCTTACGTTGTTGCTCTTTATTTTTGATAATCTAAAATGATTCTCAAAACGACTAGATAGTTGCGAGCGAGCGTTAATTGAATTCACAGCCTTAGCAGATCAAGCTTCTATTCTATATACTATCAAGCGGCTATTTTTCAACAGCACCAGTGCAAGGAGTTGCAAAATATTTAGTTTTTGTGTTATCTTCAAAAAACGATTCCGGGCCTGAAGTAATTAAATAAGAATCATTTCCTTGTAATTCTACTTGTAAGTATCTAGCTCTCTAGTTGTTGTCTGTGTGTTGTGAGCGTGTGGAGACGCGAGCCTCACATCAGATTATGCTAGGTAGAGAACGCCGAGTGCATCGAAGGGCTCGAAATTCAGCGGAAAGAGCCGATAAAAGCCGATAGCCGCTTGCAGCGATTGTAGAGCAGTGCCGGGATGCAGAGTCGCCGCTCGCCGATTTACTCCCCAGTTAAATATGTATACCCAGTGAGCCTACAGAAGTATTCACTTAAATGGAAAATAGAACTTTACGATGCAAGTGGCATCAGTGACACTTTTTGGCACGACGAGGTTAGCGCCCGAGAGTAGCGAGAGAAAATAAAGCGCATGCCAGAATAAAGAATACCAAGAACAAAGTTCCTAAATCATTCACAATCATGAGTCAATTATACGATATCTGCAAAAGATATATGAATGCTAGGCCGGTAGCACTGAATCAACAACAGCGATTACACAGGTGCGTGCACCGCATTCATAGATGGCTGCGGCAACTTCATCAGCAGTGAGCAACAAGGAGAAGAGATTTACCGTTGGGCCGAGGCGATCTATGTATCGTCTCTCCCTACAAAGAGTAGCACTGTTCAAATTCCCCGTCATTAGTAGAACAACTCATTTGACGTACGCTAGACTAGCACAACTCAAAATTTCTCGCGAAGACTAGCACAACTCAAACTTTAAACAACGAATTTCTATAAAATTTTCCCGATTTTTGCGAAACTGTCCCTAATGAACATTTTTAAATATTCACAATTTACAACTCTTCACCGAATTTAAAATTGTTTTAACAAATACAATAATTTTTAACAAACATTTTTTTAAATTATTCACTGTTTTTAGAAACCTTCTAAAATTTTAGAAACCTTTTAAAACTTTGAGGTTTCTCTGTCTTTGTCCAAGGTTTTCATAAACTTATTAACCAACAAAATAACCCAATAAAAACGTAAAATACTCACATTTCAAGTAATATAAAGTCGCGAGTTGTGCTAGTCTTGGCGGCATTTTTGATCTGTGCTACTCTTCCCCGCAAACCGTGAGTTGTGCTAGTTTTTGTTTGAAAATTTGAACTATGCTAGTCTTCGTACGGACCGACGGTATCTAGGTTCGTATAATACTGCGTTGCCGACTAAGGGGGCCCGCTTCATGGATTAGTGTGTGACTGAAAATCCGCGTGAGTTCTTAATAGAATAGTCATAAGTAGTCAGTTAGACGGAGGTGAACTGCGATAGCCTCTGCACGGGGATGTGCCGGTCGAGCACTCAGGCGAAGCCCATTGTGCTGTGCCTCCTGTACCTTAAGAAATTACTTTATAAACCCTTGTTTATAGCTTCAGCGACTTGGCAAATTGATGCCAAGCTGTTTAACCTTACAACCTCTAACCCCAACATAGAAACCCCCCACACCCTCTGTCTTGTCTGTCTTGCCCTTGATAAAAAGGATGCAAATAAAAGATTGCAGAAAAACTAAAACAATTCAAAACTTTATTTTCTCTTTGATTCAATATATCCTGATAATTTTCGTTTTCAATAGTAATTATCCTGCAATAACATTTCAAATTCAGAATCAAAAAGCTGATTGTAACTCTTATTCGAGATCTTCATGTTACCTTCTTGATTTTGTTCAACTAATTACATTGGTTGCAAATTTCTCAAAACTCTTCTGAAAACGTCTCTGAGGCTTGACCAACGCATTTCCGAAATCAATACTATTCGACTTTCTACTAAATTTATCAATTTGCTCTCCAATTGTATTTCAAAAAACTTGACCTGTGGAACAAGATATCTCAGATTCAGGAAATGCGTTTAGAAACCAGATAACTCAGAAAATGTGTTTGGAAACCAAGTAACTTCAGGCAATACGACACATGTGTTTCCTGTTTTCCGAACGCGTTTTCTGAGTTATTTGGTTTCCGGACGTTACTCGGGTCTTTTTTTTTTTAATACCTGGTTTCCAGTAACTTTATTGAACTAACTGCTTCATCCTCCAAACCGTCGATAAATTACATCATTTACAAAGATTATACTTCATACATATGTGCAAATCCAGAAGTAACCTGACACTTATGAAGGTCTGAGTAAACAAAATTACAATTTGAAGGCACACCTACCAGACCAATTTTTTTAGGTTCCTTAGGCTACCCAGAATACGAAAAAAACAGCCATAATTGATGGGCGCGGTACATATGACTGATCGAACAATTAAAACGTTTATCTAAAATTATGCAAGCGAAAGTAGAAGAAAAGAGCTTTAATTTGAGGGCCGGGTATTTAAAATTGACCGCTCGGTTTAAAAGTTGTAAGTTTTTATGTTTTTTTGCTATTTTCAAGACTGGAAAAGTTTTTACCCAGGCAACCATTTTTAACTCACCAGTTCTTAAATTAAAGCTCTTTCATAATACTTCGATCCTAGCAATACACATTTT